>CM037095.1:61046081-61646081 GCA_020916435.1 Oxytropis ochrocephala
TGGAAATGTTGAAGCAGCTTACACATCAACCTTCCTTTGGTTGAGGCTTTACGCCAGATGCCAAACTATGCCAAGTTCTTAAAAGACATCAACACCAAAAAGGAGAAGGCTAGGGAGTTTGAAAGCTGTTGCTTTAAGCGAGGAATGTAGTTTAATTATGCGAGAATAAGCTTCCTAGAAAACTCAAGGATCCTGGCGGTTTCACTCATACCATGCTCCATTGGAGATTTTTACATTGGAAAAGCTTTGTGTGACTTGGGAGCAAGTATCAACTTGATGCCCAAGTCCATTTATGACAAACTTGGTATAGGAACCGCGGACCTACCTCTTTAAGCTTAACTTTAGCTGATAAAAGTAGAGTTTATCCTGAGGGCATATTAGAAGATGTTTTGATTAAGGTTGACAAGTTTGTGTTTCCAGTGGATTTTGTTATTTTAGATTTTGATGCAGATAAAGAAGTTCCCATCATTCTGGGGAGACCATTCTTAGCTACTGGAAGGACAATCATTGATGTGCAGAAAGGAGAATTAATCATGAGAGTCAATGACCAAGAAGTCAAGTTCAACGTCCTCAATGCACTCAAATATCCAGATCCAAACACAGAGGAATGTTCTTATGTGGTTGCCATTGATCATATAGTTCAAAAGCAGTTCAACAAAGACAATGATCATTTGGAGAAGATTCTGAGCAATAATGAAATACAAGAGTTATTAGCAGAAGAAGTTGTTCCTCTAGACATTGTAACGTCTGCTGCAGACGTGGCCACGTCTGAGCCCCCTGCACCAAAGTCATGGACAAAGAGGTACGAATCTTTAAGGCAAGAGGAGTCAAATCTGAAGAAGAAAGTCCCTTCCATTAAAGAGCCACCTACCTTGGAACTAAAGGTGTTACCTGAGCATTTAAAGTATGTCTTTTTAGGGGAAAATGATTCCTTACCTGTGATCATTTCTTCCAAGCTCACCCAAGAGCAGGAAAATGATCTCATTACTACCCGAAGAGACATAAAAAGCAATTGGTTGGCAAATGGCGGACATCAAAGGTATCACCCCACAATCTGTATGCACAGAATTGTCTTGGAAGAAAATGCCAAGAACAGCATTGAAGGGCAAAGGAGATTGAACCCTATAATGAAGGAAGTGGTCAAGAAAGAAATCATCAAGTGGTTGCATGCAGGAATCATCTATCCTATTAGTGATAGCTCCTGGGTAAGTCCAGTACAGTGTGTGCCCAAGAAAGGAGGAGTTACTGTGGTAACAAATGAGAAAAATGAGCTAATTCCAACAAGGACAGTAACAGGCTGGAGGATATGCATGGATTATAGAAAGCTAAACAAAGCAACTAAGAAGGATCACTTCCCTCTTCCATTCATTGATCAGATGCTAGACAGACTTTTAGGCAAGGATTTTTACTGTTTCCTTGATGGTTATTCAGGCTACAACCAAATAGCTATGGCACCTGAAGATCAAGAAAAGACAACATTCACATGTCCCTATGGTACCTTTGCTTTCAGAAGGATGCCATTTGGGCTGTGCAATGCTCCTGCAACATTTCAAAGGTGCATGATGGCCTTATTTTCTGATTTCATTGAGAATTCCATGGAAGTCTTTATGGACGATTTCTCAGTCTATGGAGATTCATACAAGGCATGCCTGGATAATTTGGAAGGAGTTCTGATAAGGTGTGAAGAAACCAACCTAGTGCTCAATTGGGAAAAATGCCATTTCATGGTACAAGAAGGAATAGTGTTGGGACATAGAATATCAAAGAAGGGATTAGAGGTGGACAAAGCAAAGATTGATGTTATTGACAAGCTACCTCCACCAACAACTATCAAAGGAGTCAGAAGTTTCTTAGGACATGCAGGGTTTTACAGAAGATTTATCAAGGATTTCTCAAAGATTTCGAAACCTCTGTGTCTGTTGTTGCAACGTGACAACGTCTTCAACTTTGATGAACAATGTCATGAGGCTTTCAACAAACTAAAGATCGCTTGGTGGTGATCGCTCGATAATAGTCACCCGCATTGGTCTAAGCCATTTGAGTTGATGTGTGATGCAAGTGATTATCTTTGTAGGAGTGTATTGGGACAAAGGTATGGAAAAAATTTCATTCTATTTATTATGCGAAGAAACCTTAGATGATGCCCAATTGAATTATACTGTGGATGAAAAAGAGCTTTTTGGTTGTTGTGTTTGCATTTGATAAGTTTAGATCTTACTTAGTTGGTGCAAAAGTTATTGTTTTTCTTGATCATTCAGCCATTAAATACTTAATTTCAAAAAAGATGCAAAGCCAAGGCTTATTAGATGGGTTCTCCTCTCCAAGAATTTGACTTGGAAATACGTGACAAAAGGGGTGGAGAACCAAGTTCACGATCATCTTTCTAGGCTTGAGAATGTTGATGCAGTACGGTGAAGAAGAGATAAAAGAAAAATTCACGATGAGAGACTATTATCGGTAGCCTCGATAGTTGAAGACGTTACCACGTCTATGACACTTTCACAAACGTTATAACGTCCGATCTTCATCGCACCATGGTATCTCGACATAGTTAACTTCCACACTATAAAGCAATATTTCAGGATGAGCCATACTTGTACAAATTGTGTCGGATCGGTTACTAAGAAGGTGTCTAGGCGAGGAAGAACAACTCCATGTCTTTGCAACAATGTCATTCAAAGACCTTATGGTGGACATTTTGGAGGTACCGAGCAGTGCGAAGGTCCTACAATCAAAGCTACTATTGGCCTACTCTATTGAGGATGCACATGAGCTAGTCAAGAGATGTGATAAGTGCCAAAGAACAGGTAATATATCAAGCAAGCAGGAGATGCCACTTACAAACATCCTGGAAGTTGAATTGTTTGATGTATGGGGAATGGATTTCATGGGACCATTTCCTATGTCTCATGGAAATCTATATATTCTGGTAGCTGTGGATTACGTATCAAAGTGGGTTGAGGCAGTGGCATTACCCAACAATGAAGCCAAATCAGTTAGCAAGTTCCTCAAAAAGAATATATTCACAAGATTTGGTACTCCAAGAGCCATAATCAGTGATGAGGGCTCTCATTTCTGCAACAAGCTAATTGAAAACCTCTTGGCTAAATATGGAGTAAAACACAGAATTGCTACAGCTTATCACCCACAAACAAGCGGCCAGGCAGAAATATCCAACAGAGAGATCAAAAGAATACTTGAGAATATGGTTGGTCCCAACAGAAAGGAATGGTCACTACACTTGGATGATGCACTTTGGGCTTACAGAACAGCATACAAAACACCATTGGGCATGTCTCCTTACAAGCTAGTCTATGGTAAGGCTTGTCACCTACCAATTGAGCTCCAACATAAGGCTTATTGGGCATTGAAGCAATTAAATTTGGATCATGCAAAGGCTGGAGAGGCAAGGTTATTGCAATTAAATGAGCTAGAAGAGTTCAGACATCATGCATATTAAAGCTCAGCAATGTACAAGGAAAAGACGAAGAAGTGGCATGATCAGAGAATCAAAAGGAGAGAACTGACAGAAGGACAACAGGTGTTGCTCTTCAATTCAAGGCTAAAGTTGTTCCCAGGCAAGCTAAAATCAAGGTGGTCAGGACCTTTCAAGTTAATGAAAATCTATCCTCATGGTGCTGTGGACCTTTTTGATGAAAAGACAAACACCATGTTCAAAGTTAATGGCCAACGTGTGAAACAATATCATGGAGAACATGTGGAAAGGGACAAGATCCAAATGTCCTTCAACGGTTCTTGAATTAAAAGGGCAAAAGTCCGTGAAGACTCTTAAAGCAAGCGCTCTTGGGAGGCAACCCAATGATTTTTGTAATTTTTGTGTCTTTTAATTTTTGTTTTGCAGAATAAAATGTTGAAGTAAAGTGGGAGTAAAAGGTAGTAGACATGGTAACGTCTCAAGATGCACTAGGCGTGGGCACGCTCTAGCAATCGAAGGCGATTTAAATTAAGTCAAAGGCGTGAGTGATGGCGTGGCGAAATCATTTCCTCTCGCAGAACTAAGCGTGGTAGCCCGACCACGACGTCATCTCCTTCCCTCTTTGGTCTAATCAACGGTTACTTTTCTCCATTACTCCACTCTACCATTTCTCAACTCCCATAACCACTTCCCCATAAAAATCTAACCATTCACCATTATCCCACCACCTACTGACCTCTCGCTAATCTCTCTCTCTCGAAACCACAATCTTTCCCATCTATCTCAGAAAACCTAAAATCTCAAAAATCCCCATTCCCTTTCAAGTAATTTTCGCAAATTCACCATGACAAAAGTGAAGCAATCCGCTACCAAATCTTACGGGAAAGGCAAGCATATTGACCTAAGTTCATCCTCGCCCCTATCCTGAAACACCCAACCCATCCAAAAAGAAAGCCCTACTTCCGAGAAAGGGTTTTAGCCAAGAAAGCCCCAATCCTGATTTTTTCGCGCAAACCGGCGCGTTGGGGTGGCAAAAGTTCGTGGTGCATGTAAAAGAATACATTGCTACTTTGGTTCATGATTTCTACAAGGGAATCGTTGAGAGACCTGAAGGAGAGCCATCCATTGTGTCAAAGGTGCGAGGAGAGGAAGTGAAGTTTGGAGTAAGAGTGATCAATGACTATTTTGGGCTAGGGTACTATGGAAAGGCTGTGGAAACCAAGCAAAAGACTTATGGGTGAGTGAAATGGAAGCTATCAAGGAAAGGATATGTGTTGAAGGTCTTTGTGCGGGAGAGGAGTGGCGAGCACACTAAGTGAATTCAAAATCATGAAGAGGTACCTATGTGATGAAGCCAACACTTGGTTTCATTTCATAAGGCATTGCCTAATTCCTACCTCCCACACCTCCTGGGTAGACAAGGAGAGGCTGATTGTGATTGATGCAATCATGTCAAGAGACAAGGTGGAGGTTGGAAAACTGATCAACCGTGAGCTCAACAAACGGAAGAATAGGAAGGATGGCTATTTGTATTTCCCCTGCATGATTACTGATCTGTGCATGGAGGTTGGGGTAGAGATTGAAGCATCTGAACTGAGGGAGCAGCCTCAAGGCCCCTTTTCAACAAAATTCAAGCCTAGGGTGAAAACTGCAGGAGCTTCAAGTTCTGTTGATGCGCAGACGTTGCAACGCCCTGGAGGAAAGCGCGTAACACCCCGCCAAATTTGTCAAAGAGCAATTCGAGTGGCAGAAGAAGGTATTTGCCCAAGTGTCCAAGGGGAAGAAAGTGATTAAAGAGCTTGTGTTGCCTGACTGGATGCAGGAAGAAAATGATGATGATGTACCTCTATCTACAATCCAAAGAAGAGCCGTAAAGAAAGAAAGGGCCAAGCGAGCAAGAAGCCCACCAAAAAGAAGGAGCCCAGCAAAGAGGCAAAAGAAGGTAAGTAGTGAAGAGGAATTTAATTCTGATGATTTGGATGATATTTCTGATGTTGATGCAAGTGAATCAAGAAAGGTGAGCATGGAGGTAATTAGTGAGGAAGAGAAAGAGGATAGCCCTGAGGAAAAAGGAAGTTCAAGTGAGAAGACTGTAAGTGAATCCCCATCAGACCCAACAATCAAAGAGCCAGCCCAAACAAAATCCAAAACAGCTAGCCCCAAACAACCATCCCCACAAGCCACACAACCACCACCTTCACCACAAGAACCCTCCACCCATGACCAGAACACCCACAAAACTCCACAATCCAAAGCCCAAGACCAACCAATCCCACAACCACCCCCACCCCAACCTGAACCTGAAAAGCATCCATCACCCCAGAAAACACAGGAACCAGACGTGGCGACGTCTGAGGCAACAAACACAGGGAGCAACCAAGATTCCCAACCCATTTCCCCACCCAAGAAAACCAGAGTGAAAAGTGCACTCACATACAACCCCTTTGGAAGAAAGAAGAGACAGGAGATAGCTGCTGAGTCAAAACAAGCACAAGTGAGTGGTGAGAAAGAGGAAGTTGCAGCTCCCACAACACTTAGGCAAAAACTCCCAGTAAAAAGGAAAGGTCAAAGTGCTGCAGGGAAACCTGCTACTGCTACTAGTGCAACATTTGTTGCTACTAGTGTTTCTGAGCAAACCCTTCCTACTATTGCTGAAGAATAGCCTACAGACGTCATAACGTCTGCTGAAAAAGAGGCCGCAGCCAAACTTGCAGAAATGCAAGTGATAAATGAGCGTGAAGCTGAAATGGAAAAGGTAAAGCAGCAAGCAATGGAAGAGGCTACTCAGAAACTAGCAGAGCACCTTTTGAAGCAAGCCCGAGTGCGATTCTTTGGAATTGGAGGATCATCAACAGACGTGGCAACGTCTAAAGAGCCAGAGGTGGAAAAAGCCCAGATGAACCCCAACGAACCAATGCATGTCAACCCTGCTGAATTAGCAATGAAGATGTGGGAGGAAGCTAAAAAGAGAATTGCTGAAGCATCAAGTGCTGCTGGTGTAAGTGTGGGTGCAAGCTCAAAAGAAAAAGAATCTGATGAAACAACAACTACCACAACTGAGCAAGGTGCAGTGAAGGTCAAGAAAGAGAAGAAGGAGAAGAAGAAAGGAGAATGTCGGTCAGAATTCCCACGAGCATGCAGCGGAAGGCTCAAGTGCAGTGTCTTTAAACAAGTAAGTCCCCATTAATTTCATCACTAGTTGTAGTTTTAAATTCTTAGTTGTCGCGTTTTAGTTTTAGTAGTTTCTGCATTTTTATGTCATTTTGATTAATTCCCCCTTATTAAAATATATATATATATATATATATATATATATATATATATATATATATATATATATATATATATATATATATCATCTTCATTTATCATTGAGCGGTGAGGACTTTGCTCAACTTAAGTAATATGGGGAGAAATCTCAATGTTTTTAAAATTTTTTGTTTGTGCAAGAAAATCAAGTTCAAAAGCAGTTTCTGTTCTTACTCTGTCAAGCATGAAAATAATTCTCTTTGGGCTGAAGTTGGTGAAAAGGTGTGTGTGAGTAGCCTAAGCATGATTAGATGAAAAGAATTGATTGCTGCTCCTACACAAACTCTGTTTTAAGAAAGAATCTATTTAGCTAGGGAATATTTTGTGCTGAAGCTAGTTTTGGTGAACTATGGTGAGAATAAAACTTGATTAAGAACCTAGAATAGCAGTAGAAGCTAAGTTTGGGGGTGAATCAAGTCGTACTAAGTCTGGGTGCAAAGACTATAGGATGGTTAAGTGCAAGTGTAGTGTGAGTGCAACGACTATACGTCTACCCGACGTTATAACGCATGTCGTGTGTGTTGTGTTGTGTGTTCAGACGTTATAACGTCTCACCCATAAACGTTGTAACGTCTACTCCCAAAAATACCAAAAGAGTGTGTTGTTACAAATAAGTGGAAAATCCACATGTATTCTGTGTTGCAATACCTGAAACAAATCGAGCACTATGTGTGAAAACTCCAAAATGGAGCAAATAAAAGAAAGTTGCTCAGTAAAGAGGGGGTTGCAGTCTTTTGCGTGTATCAATAAATTAGTTGCACTTACCTAGTCCTAGCACCCAATTAAGACCCTTTGTCATGCTTCAAATGAATCCCCATTTCTTATGTGAAAATGTTAGCCTATTCTTTGTTTTGAAAGATGTTTTGCTGTCACCATTTGGAAACCACTCTTTCATAAGCTAAAAATAGTTTCTGAACTAGCTAGAGGAAGAATTAATACAGAGATCACACACTCACTTTGAGCTTTAATGAATCTGGAATTTAATTATGCATGGGTGCGTGAATGTGTGAAGATTGAGCCCCTTGAGAATGAATTTTTGATCTGTTGGTTGAGTAGAACATAACCTGCTAGGGTGGTTGATTTCATGCTTTGTTGTTTTTATGTGCTGTCTTGATTGCTTGAGGACAAGCAATGATTTAAGTTTGGGGGTGTGATAACTCATATTTATATGAGTTATTTATACCCACTCAAGAATAAATCATGCGAGTTCTCTAGCAATACAAAGTTAATTTAAGTAGTTTTATGTTAGTTTTGTATTTCTGAGTAGGTGAAAGGTTAAATGAATAAATCTGTGCATTTAGGCACCAAGTGGTGCCATTGAGAGCGTTTTGATACTTCTTGTGTTTGTGCAGGAAAATAGTGCTGAACGTTACCACGTCCCTCACCACGTCTATAGAAGTGCAGCAGAGCAAGGATAAAAGATCTCCATTTTGGCGCGCTAAGTAATGATAGTCAAAGATATAAAAGTCAGAAGATCTTCTATTCCCCATAAGCTGACACGCAGATACACTGTAGCACTGAACAGTGTCAGGCAGAAGAGAGAAAACAGACCTGGTAGGTGGGCAAGTGACGTCACCCACACGTGAGCAAGGAGGCTATTTAATGAAGGCTCAGCTCACTCTCAAGGCATCCATTCACACTCACTCACATTCAGAACCACTTCATCTTCATCCCTTCACCATATCTCCATTTAATTCAGAAGTAGTTTTGTAAAGAAGATCTGGAAACAGACTTCTGTATTTTGCTTTTCTGAACTTTGTTTTATTTTCTGCATTGTTGTGAAGCTCAGACGTTGTAACGTCTATACAACGTACATGCTGAAGAGTTACTTAGGTGTATCTTTTACACTTAGTTTCTTTTCTTTTATGTATGGTATTTGGATTACTCCTTATCATTCTGTAAAGATGCTCAGCATGAGCTAAACACTTTGTAGTTGAGTTGTTGTTTTGTTTGTAATGAATTTCTAGTTTATGTTATGAAGTATTGACGTTGCATGTTTTAAATCTTTGTGTGAAAATATTGCCAAACTTGTTTTGAGGTTGGCCTCTTAAAATAGGTAGATTCATAGGTACAGACATGGTCTATGAAAAGAAATCAAAGATTTATATGAACGAACAATGTACTAAAGACATTTAGGCATTTTTATCTAAGTCTAGAGATAGAACGGATAATAGTTCATAGAACATTGCTGTGGGTGCTTAAAATACAGGAGTGGGCCTATTTAGAACCTAGACATAGGACCTCTTATACTTGAAACTCTGACGTTTTGTGCTGAAAGGCATAGCTCTTTTGCAACAGCGTTCAAACGTGGCCACGTCTATACAAAATAACATTAGTACGTTATAACGTGTAAACGTTATAACGTCTGACTAGAAAGGATTTATTTTGCATACAGCAACTCAACTCATCTCTCATCCATATTCACAACCAACATTTGTTTACTTGTTTTATTTATATTCTTAGCATTAAAACCAACTCTTATTGCCGATTTGTCACTTGATTCTCTTGTGTTTTGAAACTTGAACATTGAAAGCATATCAATCCTCGTGGGAACGATCTCTTACTTAAAACCACTCTATTACTTGTGCGATGTGTATACTTGCACTATAATTGCGAAAACCACACGAATCTATGAACGCAACAACCATCCATTTATTATGATGAATATAAGAGTTGTCATTATTATGAATATATAGAAGCTCTTGAAGCTGATGTGAGGTCACAGTTTGGTGGTGAGATCAATGATTCTTTGATTGAGTTGAAGCATTTAACTCACTTGGATTTAAGTAACAATTATTTTGGAGACAAGCAAATTCCTACTTTCATTTGGGAAATGACCTCATTGACTTACTTGAATCTCTCATGTGCGGGATTCAATGGAATCATTCCCCCTCGTATTGGGAATCTCTCCAATTTGCTCTATCTTGATTTGAGTCATGTTACAACTGGAACAATTCCATCTGAAATTGGGAATCTCACCAATTTGCTCCATCTTGTTGGCCTTGGAAGTTATTACGAGCCTGAAGCTCTTCACTGGCTTTCAGGTATGTCCCAACTTCAATATCTTAAATTGGAATATGCAAACCTTTCCAATTCACTTGATTGGCTACATACTTTGCAAGCTCTTCCTTCTCTGATGGAACTACGCTTGTATGCCAACATTCTTCCCACTCATTATAACCAACCATCTTTGCTTAAATTTTCATCTCTCCTCACTCTTGATATTTCCTTAAGTGGGATTTCTTTTGTCCCTAAGTAGGTATTTGGATTGAGGAAACTTGTTTCTCTTGAATTAAATGATTATATCATCCAAGGTCCAATTCCCGATGGTATTCAAAACCTCACACTTCTTGAAAATCTTGACCTGTCTATCAGTTCATTCTCCTCTTCTATACCCGACTGGTTGTACAATCTTCGTCATCTCAAGTTCTTGAACCTGGGATGGAATAGTTTGAGTGGGAATATTTCTCATGCCTTGGGAAATTTAACTTCTCTAGTCAAACTTGATTTGTCATATAATTATCAACTTGAAGGAAAAATTCCACCTTCTTTTGGTAATCTCTCGCAACTTAAGGAGATTAATTTCTCAAATCTCAAACTCAACCAACGGGTTAATGAAATTTTAGAAATTCTCACTCCTTGTGTTTCACACAGGCTAATGAAGATAGAATTTCTCAATCTCCATGGTGAGCTTGGATATACATTGCCAAAACCAATATCCATCGAGGTATTTGATCTAAGCTCAAATCTCTTACATGGAAAATTGCCCTATTTTTCTAATGATTCCATGTTTTGGTTAGATCTTTCAAATAATTCATTCTCAGGATTCATGAATGATTTTCTTTGCAAAAAACAAGACAACCCAATGCAGATAGAATTTCTCAATCTCGCATCAAATAATTTATCAGGGGAAATACCAGATTGCTGGAAAATGTGGCCAGATCTTGTGGATGTAAATTTACAAAACAATTACTTTGTTGGGAACTTACCTGCTTCCATGGGTTCATTAACTGGGTTGCTGGTTTTGCAAATTCGTAACAACTCAATCTCTGGAGCATTTCCTACTTTTCTAAAGAAGAATAAAAAATTGATTTGCTTGGACCTAGGGGAAAACAAGCTTAAAGGAACTATTCCAACATGGGTTGGAGAAATGCTCTTAAACTTGAAAATTCTTCGTCTTCGGTCAAATGGATTTTCGAGTCATATTCCTAAAGAAATTTGTGATATGATTTTTCTTCAGGATTTGGACCTTGCAAAAAACAATTTCTCTGGAAACATACCAAAGTGTTTCAACCAGCTGAGTGCAATGATGCTAAGGAATAAAAGTAAAGAGTTGTTTATTCATTTCACCGTATCAAGAGAAATTATTGTCAGTTCAATCTTAAGGGTAAAAGGAAAAGGTATAGAGTACAAAAGTATTCTTGGCTTGGTGACAAATGTTGATCTTTCTGATAATAATTTATCTGGAGAGATACCTCAAGAAATCACATACCTAGATGGACTGAGGTATTTAAATTTGTCTAAGAATCAATTGAGTGGCCAAATCCCAAAACGTATTGGCAATATGAAAACACTGGAACACCTTGACTTCTCATGGAACCAACTTTCGGGAGAAATCCCTCCATCCATATCAAACCTAAGCTTTCTCAACAAACTTGACTGGTCTCATAATCATTTGAAGGGGGAAATTCCAACAGGCACCCAATTGCAAACCTTTGAAGCATCAGACTTTGTTGGCAACAATCTGTGTGGCCCGCCACTGCCCGTTAACTGCAGTTCCCATAAGAAAATTCCTAATGATGACCACAATGACAAGGAGAGTGATGCACATGAATTTAATTGGTTCTTTGTGACTATGGCATTGGGATTTATTATGGGATTCTGGGCGGTGGTTGCTCCTTTGTTCATTTCTAGATCATGGAGGCATACCTATTATCATTTCTTAGATGATATGTGGTACAAAATGCAATCTTGTTGGTGAATGAAGATTTGTAATGTAGGATTACCTTTTTATATGATGTGGGAAATAAAGTTAGAATATCATTTCAGCATTTAGGGTAATTTGTATGTACTTTACATTATAGGCATCGATTACTTAATTAAACTATTATTATTATTATTTAATGATCCTTTGAATGTTTGAAATAGGGCGAAAGAGAAAGAAAAGATTTGATAATTGTGAAATGCATTTTAATTTTTCAAAAGCAAGGAGAAAATTAATGCACACTACACAATTATAGTGTTTCTCATGTCATTATCTTATAAACTAAAGATTCAGATTATAAGCATATAAAAAAATCAGAATATAATCGACTATAGTGTCTAGGTTGCAGCCACGACTTAGACTCACGTTGAAGGAGAATAGTTGTAGATCCTTGAAACAAATATAATAACACTATTTTTTTTTTGTGAGTTGAAAATGATTTCCGGCATGTTGGGTGAATGCTGCTAATTTTGCAATTTTTAACCATAGTTATTAGTATATACAAAGACATACGATTTGTATCACGAATCGATACTTAAATCAATAGAATAACGATATGTATCTTAAAATGTATCTTTTTTGGACTTGTATCCCATCATGAATTACAATACACTCTATTGAATCTTATGATTCATGAATTTGGTTGAATCTTAATACGAATTCAAGACCGCTAAAATGTTTCTTTGAAGTGGTTATTTTTAAAAATTTCTTAAATGATATATAATAATCCAAAAACAATCCTGCTGAATCCCCCAAGTTTGATTGACTAAGAAACAAACCTAGTGCATTGTGTTTTTGGTCTACACTCCCTCCTGAAATGCGACTTTTTTAAACTTTTGACCTTGCTTTTATAGGAGTTGAATCAAACACATGTTATGTTTATTTATGACTTAATTTATTGTGAAGTTCATGTGTTTTTCTACTTATATTACTTAGGGTGCGTTTGATTTGCTAAAAAACATGGTACTGGACTAGACAAGTCTTATTGTACTCTGTTTGATTTGGAAATTGTTCATAGTATTGGACAAAGTTGGGGGCAATGGACTGGACAATTAAAAAATCAAATTTCTGTCTCTCATAAAAGCACAGTACAAATTTCTGTCGCACATCACAACTTTCTAATCACCCAAAAAAATAACAAAATATTATTTTTATTTTCTTCTCAATAATTTTCTCTCTCGCTCTCTCCTCTATTCTCTCTCTCTCTCTCCCTCTCTCTCATATTATTCTTCTCTTCCCTTCTCTCTATCTCTCTCCTGCCTTCTCTCTTATTTCTTCTCATCTCATTCTCTCTCTCTCTACTTCTCTCTTCTCATTTCTCTCCCTCTCTTCCTTCGATCTTCTTCATCGCACATTTTTCTTTATTACTTTTTTTTTATATCGTAAAATTTAAAAATAAGAGAGATTGATAATAGAAAAATGTAAAATTTACTTTAATTCCCTTTAGGATCTTTTGGTGTGCCTAGGAATCAAGTTCTCACTTGATTTTGATATTCAGCTGAAATGTGAATTTCTTTTTCCTCTTATGGTTCATGGGGGTTAAGTAATGAAATGTTAACTCATAACGTATCTGAAATTGAGTGATTGATCATGTTTGATTGGCTGTATTTTGCTGATTTTACGAGTTTAAACCTCTTTAAATCAAATGCATGTGTTACAATGTATGAAATTGGTTATCAAATTGGTTATCAAATGATGTGTTGAAAGTGTTTTAGACTCTATTTGTATCTTGGAATTTAGTTTAAAAGGATGTGGAAGAACTAGTGTAAAAACAGAGCATCAAAAGCGTAGGATGCAGAAAAATATGGCCATATTTTTTTACATGACTGGCTGTGTTTTTCCCTTTTTCTTAGCAAATTTTATAAACACTGAAATATGGCCATATTTTAAAACACGGGTAGCCATGTTTTCTCCTGTTTCTGTGACACCCTAAAATTTCATAAGACATAACTTCCAAATATTTAGCATTACACTTGAGTTCTGAAGGATTCACACATGTAAAAAAATCTAGCTTAACATAACTAGCTTAGCCACAATAAGATCATTTGAAGCTAGGACTTTGATCATGATCCGGTGACCGACACTCTACATTGGACTACTGACGAGCAATCCGGATATACTCTTCATCTTTCCAATGTTATCTGCTACCTGGAAACATCACCCCAAACATAGTGAGTTTTGCAACTCAGTAACAAAGAATATATGAAAAAGAATTTACTTGATGTTTCCAGCCATATCCGTGTGCGAGATATGGAAAATCCTCTCTGCAACACAGAAATTATAAATCATATACACATGTTTTTCTTTCAAATACAGTTCTCAGATAATAATGAAAGAAGCACAACAATATAGGACAAAAATCATATTGCATAAAAGATCACAATAAAATTTTGTGTGTGTATTTCACAGATATCATAAACAGGACACTTATTATACTATGCACACATATACCACATTATCTCTTCGTCGTGGCAAACGGTGATCATAGGCCGTATTATCTCTTCGTCACGGCAAAACGGTGATCATAGGCCGTATTATCTCTTCGTCACGGCAAAACGGTGTTCATAGGCCGTATTATCTCTTAAATCACGGCAAAGCGGTGTTCATAGGCCGTATTATCTCTTAAATCACGGCAAAACGGTGATATGAAAGGGCTATGAGCATTTCACTCATAGGCTGCATTATCTCTTCGTTGCAGCAAACGGCATTCCACAGCAACAACAACAAATTGAATATATGAAAATAAAGATTTCCACTTCATAGATTAGCTACTCCCACAATACTCTATATCGAAGGTAATTCATGTAACAATCATGTTTGGTAAGAATTTAAAACACATAGGAAAACTCATTCTACACAACTCAAGTGTCTTTATACTCGTAATCATTTGTGCAGAATTTTCAGCATCAATACATCAACCGGTGATTTTATTAAAATATCAAACAATGTCAGATTTGATCCAATGACCATCCGTTGGAAAACTTAAGATGTCTATATTATGAATATGATTTTTATTTTTCAAGATAACCAACCAACTAGTACAGTTTATTAAAAGAAGATGCATATGTGCAGAAACAAGGCAAAATATCTTGCTCAACTTCTAACCTAACTTTCTCTACCAATTCTTAACCAAATGCAGCAAAATAGGTGTCCAAATTGAAGGGAATTCAATCTAGTTTCTAAAGAAATAAAAATCATTTCTAAATGATATTTATGGAAGTCACTGCGAGCCAAAAACTAGACATATGTCTATACAGTTTTAAGGCAACACCAAATCGAATCCATTTTCAGTTCAATTTCTACAACTTCTAAATCACACCATCAATCATCAGCCAAACAGGTTATAAGACACTTAATTCCAAGCAACTAAAAAGGATTCAAAGAGTTTATAAGAGAATCTTAGCAACACAAATCATTTCCTCAATGACAACATTCACATATCTCAAGATTAACATGCGTAACATCCAATTTCATCTTAAACTGAACTAATCGCTCAGTTTTAAATATGTAAATAAGACCTTTCTCCTTACTAAAACAATAAATAACAAAGACATGACCATTTTCACTAACATACTTATTTCAACACAAATCACAAAATTGAAATTCTCTCACAATAATTAAATCAAACACATTGCAAGCATATACACCATTCATTCTATCCTAAACGTCATGTAGGAACATCTCATCACCCAAACATGCAAAACAAATTAAATTAAATTCCTAAGCACACCCATGAGAGGTTTTGAAAGGGGATTCTATGTTACCTATTGCTCCTTAGAAGCTTTAGGGTGAAAACCCCCAATTTCTGAAATGGAACCCTAGTCATCTTCCATGGAAGTTGCTTCCTAAGCGTCAATCTCCCTCTCCTTTCTTCAATAATTAACTTGAACCTAGGGCTGGAAAATCTTTGATTGAGCTCCACCTTGATTGTGTCTCTCTCTCCCTCTCTCTCTCGCATTATCTCTCTCTCTCTCTCGTTCCTTCTATCTCTTCTTTTCCTCTCTTCTTTATCGTTTCCTTCTTTTCTGCTTTCCGTTTCTTCTTCTTTTTTTCTTTTTTTTTTTTAGCATGAGGAAGTGTGGTGTACGGTGGGATACAAGACAAGAAAAAAAATTACTCTATGGGCTCTTATTTAATTATTCCAATTTACTATTTGGATCTAACAAGAACCTCAAATAAATTAGTCAATTAAATACTACTCATAATTAAATAGTCTCACATCTTCTTGATCATTGAATAAAATAACTATTTTATCCCTAAGATCCAAATTTGCTTTAAATTACTAAATACAAAAAAAAATTGGGATGTTACGGTTTACGGGGCTACTCTCTTGATGTTTTGACTTCAATCACCTTGTTTAAGTATGCCTACCAAGTATGATAAATGGGCTACATGTTAATAGCCTATCAATAAGAGGATCGTCTATTAGAATGTTTGAATGGTGATGTCTTTGTTGTGATTTATTCATAATTACTATTGAATTTGTCATGTTTGAACGATTGTTTAATTATAAGTCCTAATTTAGTGTGTTTTTAACCTTTGAATTAAATAACATTTGTTAGATTTTAGTTCTACACACTACGCTTCTCTTGTCTTGATTCCGCCATTGCATGATTAATGGTGATTAATGTATAATATTAATGATGTTGCTAACATTAGCATGTGTGGTGGAAGAAGACTAGACATTTTCAATGATGGATGGATCGGAGAGATTGATTAAAGATATATATAGAACAATATTATTTTTTTTCTTTCGATTACGTAGTTTACTTGATTTAACAAAAGAAAGAAATAAAATACTATTAATAGAAAAAGTGCATAGCATGGGTCATTAATGAATAATGATGAAGAGAACCCAAAGAGACAAAAATGCATCCAGTAAGTGTTAGCGGTTGCAAGGATTAGTGCAAGGATCGAGAAGACGATTATCTCTCCTAGGGTTTTCCTTGTGAGAAGAGCTCCCTCCTTCCATCGTGAGGTGTTGACATCTGGTTAATTCTGATTCCCAGTAGACGAGGTAACTGTGTCAAGGAATTTTTGGTCACTAGCTCTCGTCTTGCTATTTGGGTTTTGGTGAGGTAACTGTGGCAAGAAGATCTTCTTGCTCACTAGCTCTCATCACTAAAGTCGTGCCATCTTCTTATATTTGCTGCAAATCCTGTTGGGTCTGTCATGTCTACAAACGCGATGAGCTTTGATGGTGAAGAGGATGATGTTGCACCATTGCAACCGGAAACTACAGATAATGCCACTTTTGACGCGCGCCATTGCTTAGTGGGACACTTCCTTACTCGAAAGGGCATCCGTATCCCCATCATGAAAGACCGGCTTGCTGCAATATGGCAACCAGTTCGTGGTGTGAATATACGCGCCATTGATAGCAATCTCTTCATCTTCCAGTTCTATCATTGGCGTGATTCTGAAAAGGTCTTCTCCGGTGGGCCGTGGCACTTTGATGGTCATATGCTAATCCTTGCCAAACATGGAGTGGGGGATGTGGCGGCACAAGTTCCTCTCTTTGAAGTTGCCTTTTGGGTCCAGGTTCATGATGTCCCCATTGGATTTATGACCGAAGCGGTAGGCCGGAGTTCGGGGAATTTGATTGGTACCTTTGTGGAGTATGACCCCAAAAATAGTTCAGATTTCTGGAAATCTTTTATGCGCATCAGAGTCATGGTGGGTGCGCAAGCCATTACGTAGAGGTAAGAAAATCAATGTGGGTGGAGACAATATCAAGCTTGTGTTGTTTAAGTATGAACGTCTCTCTGTCTTTTGCTATTTGTGTGGTCACCTGGGTCATCAGGACACAAGCTGTGAATTATTATTTGCAATGGAACATGACGATGGTAAGCGTGGATGGGGGCCTGAACTGAAGGTTGAACGACGTATTCCGGGGGATAGCAATCAATGGCTACGGCAAGAAAAATCTGGTGGACAAGCTGGTGCGTCGGCAGCGACGGCGACCTCATCGGCGCAGAGGGGACAACCGGCGGGTCAGAGTAATGGAGTCAATAATGGCAATAATGGGAATCATAATGTTGACCGTTTTGCAAAGATTGAATATACGTAACTCCTCCATGATTGTGGGAAGGAATATTATGAATTCAATTAATAACAATATTCCCCAAGTTTGACCGTGGCACCTACTATGGTAGACTCTCAAGTCTGCGGGTCGAGCATTACTCTCCCACGGGCTTCTCAAATTATGGCATCACGTGATAATGTTCCAACTCCAACTTTACATGCATGCATGCATGGAATTAGATGGGGTGGGCGAGAAAATAAGGAAAAGGAAGCGCCTTAATGAACTGGAAATCCACCGCTACGGTTCAATCCATCGACATCGTGTCTTTTTATTGGCGAGTCTGGCGGTCGGGCCCGCCAGGAGCAATGAGTATCCTCAGCTGGAATTGTCGAGGTCTAGGTCACTACTCGGCAATTCCTATGCTTAGGGACCTGGTCCAAGTAATAATCCGGAGATTATTTTTCTTTATGAAACTTTATCCTATTCTAAAACGTTGGAACATGTTCGCAGGGTTCTTGGTTTTGATGGTTGCATTTCTGTAGACAGAGTTGGGCGTGGTGGTGGAGTTGCTGTGCTCTGGCGTAATGTTGCTAACTGTACTGTTACTGGCTACTCTACACACCACTTGGACATAGAGGTTGATGATACAACTCATGGGAAGTGGCGCATTACGGGCTTCTATGGGTATGCTGATAGGTCTCTTCGGTACGAATCATGGGCTTTAATTCGCCGGTTAGCTGATGTGTCGAACCTTCCTTGGTGCATTATTGGGGATTTCAATGATATGCTATCTTCTGAAGATAAGCGAGGTTATAGGGACCACCCCAACTATCTCATGCGAGGCTTTCAGGAGGCTATTATGGATGCACAACTGATTGATTTACCGCTAACAGGATACCAATATACATGGAGATTTGCCCTTGGTACACCTCATGCTATTGAGCAGCGTTTAGACAGGGCATTTGCTACGAGAGAATGGTGGGATCTTTTTCCGAATGTTAGATTGTTGAATCTTATCTCTCCAAAGTCAGATCATTCTCCTTTGCTCTTACAACGGGATCCGATTAGCGTTCAGCATCGCACTTCCTCTTTTAAATTTGAAAATGTGTGGTTAACTGAGTCGGATGTGGATGATATTGTTCAAGAGGGTTGGAACTCTGGGACCCTAGGTGACATTCAATCTAGATTGCGTGGTTGTGGTAGAACTCTTGCTCCTTGGGGTCGGTGTAGGGACGCTATGGAGAGAGTTCGGGATCGTCAAGATGCGTTGGGCATAGCTCAGTTTAGAAGAATGAATAAGCACTTGGCTAGATTAATCTTACAGGAAGAAGTTTTTTGGAAACAGCGGGCAAAGAAGTTTTGGCTAAAGGAGGGGGACCAAAACACTAAGTTCTTTCATGCTAGTGCTACAGTTAGACATAAGAAGAAGCATATAGCAACTTTGCAGCGTGATAATGGTACTATAGCCTCTAGACCTGTGGAGGTTAGGCGTGTTGCAGTTGATTATTTCCAGAATCTTTTCTCTAGTAGGGTTGGCACCTATGATCCTGTAATCAATGCTCTTGGGTGTAGGCTTTCTCAAGATGATAATGATCTGCTAACAAAGGATTTTGACATTGATGAATTTAAGGAGGCTCTTTGGTCTATGGATGGGGATAAGGCCCCAGGCCCGGATGGATTTAATCCTGCTTTCTTTAAACGGTATTGGCATCTACATGGGGAAGAAATCTTCCAAACGTGTTTGTCTTGGTTGCGGAGGGGACACTTCCCTCAGGACTTGAATGATACGAATCTGACCTTAATTCCCAAGAAGGACAACCCAACGTCTATGGCTGATTGGCGCCCAATTGCCTTGTGCAACGTCATCTACAAGATTGTTTCCAAGGTACTTGCTAACCGTCTTAAACTTGTTTTATCTAAGTGTATTTCAATTGAACAATCTGCATTTGTTGCTGGCCGGTCCATTCTGGATAATGCTATGATTGCCTTTGAGGTTATTCACTACCTCAAGAATAAGAGGAAAGGTAGAGTTGGAGAGGTTGCTCCGAAAATTGACATGAGTAAAGCTTATGATAGAGTCGATTGGGGTTATATTTATGCAGTTATGGGGCGCTTGGGTTTTAATGAGACTTGGATAAGATGGATTCGAATGTGTGTTGAGTCTGTTTCTCTGTCTATTCTTGTTAACCAGGATCGTGCGGGACCAATCACTCCAGGTCGGGGTATTAGGCAAGGAGATCCCTTGTCCCCTTATCTATTCATACTTTGCTCTGAAGGTTTGACTGCTTTACTGAATCAATCCTTGGCATCTGGTAATATTCATGGTCTTCGTATTTGTAGGGGTGCTCCCCTAATCTCTCACTTATTGTTTGCAGACGATAGCTTCTTATTTTTTAGAGCAACACTGGGTGAAGCAATGTGTATTCAGAACATTCTTGATATCTATGAGCAGGCTTCGGGTCAAAAGGTAAATTTTGAAAAGTCTGAAATTTTCTTTAGTAGGAATGTTCAAGCTATTGATAGGGGTATTATTGCTGCCCAATTGAGAGTTCAGGTTACTCTGGGCACCGGGAAATATCTTGGCCTACCCTCTATGGTAGGTAGGAGTAAAAAGGCTCTCTTCAAGTTCATTAAAGATCACATATGGCAGAAGATTAATTCTTGGAGTGGTAGAATGCTTTCAAAAGCAGGCAAAGAGGTTATGATAAAGTCGATCCTCCAATCCATTCCCACTTATTTTATGAGTTTATTTGTGATTCCGCCTACTCTTATTACGGAGATGGAGAGATTATTGAATGGTTTTTGGTGGGGTGGTGGTGGTGGAGTTGGCCGAGGTATTCGCTGGATGTCTTGGGAAAAGTTGTGTGCTCCCAAGTCCTATGGTGGTATGGGTTTTCGAAATTTGAAGCATTTCAATTTGGCTCTGTTGGGGAAACAAGTCTGGCGTCTCCAAACTCAACCGGATCTTTTGGTTTCTCGATTATACAAGGCAAAGTACTTTCCTCATAGTGACTTTCTCCATGCAACCAAACGGAGTAATGGTAGCTTTGTATGGAATAGTATCTTCTCCTCCCAAGATTTACTTAGAAGTGGATCCTCTTGGAGCATTGGAAGTGGTACTTCCATACGATTGTTTGATGATCTTTGGACAAAGACACCAACTCAAATACGTCCGAGGAACACAAGTACCTTCAACCCTCTCCTCCGTGTTGACTATTTGATAGTTCCCGAGAGAAAATGTTGGAATGAGGCATTGATTCGCTTTATCTTTGGATGATCCATCTGTTGCCATTTGTTTTGAATACTCCCTATTCACTTGTGTGATTGGCGATGCTCTTACTTGGCGAAAAGAACGGTCTGGTAAGTATTCCGTGCGAAGTGCTAATCGGTTAGCGGTGAAATGAATCGAATCCAAATTGCGCTGCGATTTGTCGAGCTCGTGGAATATATTATGGAACTTGAATGTTCCTCCTAAGGTTAAAAATTTTCTGTGGAGGCTAGCTAGAAATTGCATTCCTACGCGTGATGTTCTTCTCCATCGCGGTATGGACGTACCACATGTCTGTCCTTTTTGCTTGGATGAACCCGAGGCAGTGCGCACATTTTCTCTACTGTTCGATGAGCGACAACATCTTTGGATGAGCACAGGAATTGGCTCGATTCGCTGCAGTAAATCGCTCTGGCCAGACCGGTTCATGACTGGCTATTTGGTGTTCCGCAGCAGCTTCATGGTGATATCTGAATCGCTTGGGTTATGAATTTTTGGATTATTTGGTCAAGCGCGTAACAATTTAATTTGGAATAATACCCATGACTCGCAAATTTGTTATAATGCGAAATGGTGCATCGTTCTGGCGGATTGGCTCTCGGTTAGAAGTGCATCCCCCGATCTGCTTGCTAATTCGACCGCATTTCTGCTGCGACTCTTCTTTGCATGGATTAAGCCACCTCCAAGCTTCTTGAAGTGTAATATTGACGCCGCGTTCGATCCTAATGGTAATCGGGTTGGAATTGGGATGTGCATTAGAGACGAGGATGGTGTTTTTGTAGCCGCCAAGGTACATCTTTGTCGCGCCGCTTCTAGATGTTTATGTGGGAGAGGCCTTAGGCTTATTAGTGGCAATTGGTGGATGCGGGAACTCGGATGCACCGGAATGTCGTTTTGAGTTGGGCGCCAAGATTGTCGTGGATGACTTCAACAAAGCTCCCAACATTGTTTACGATTATGGATGTATCTTACACTATTGTAGGGATGCTTTTAATTTTTTTTGTAAACTCTCATGTGGAGTTCTCTAGGAGAATAGCTAACGAGGTGGCCCATACTACTTTAGCGGGGGTAGCCTTGTCTCTGACTACTTCTCAGACCTTTTTTGATATGCCAGCATGTATCACTGCTATTATTTTGAATGAAATGAAATAGATGTTTTGTGTCAAAAAAAAAAAGTAGGCTTATTGTTTCAACATTTTCAGCACTTATTCCACATTGATCAAATGATATTCCTATCTATTTTCTTTTTCTAGAACTAGAAAGAGGAATACTACACAATCTGATGCAAAACAACAAGTATAATCAACGTTATTAAACCGGACCGACCCGGTCGGTCGGACCGTGAAACAGTGCCTAGGTCGGTTCGAGTCACCTATTGGATTGTGGTTGTTCCAGACCCGGTGCGACTCGGTGCGACCCGTGAGCGGAAGGCCTCGACCCGGTGCGACCCGGTGTTGACCCGGTCCGGGTTGCTGATTTGTGCTTGTTTTTATTTTTAAGTAAAACGACGTCATTTTGCTGTTTTTTTTAAAACAAAAGCTAAATTTGAATTCAATCTTTCTTGTTGGTTTAACTTTAAGGTTTTTATTTAATTTCGATGCATCTTTTATGAGTTTTATCATTGCTCTAGCTTTCTTCAATCTTTCTTTTTGAATGTAGATGCTGAATCTTTAATCTTGAAGTTTGTTTTCAATGAAGAATGATATTTAGTTGCTGTAGTTGTTGTTGAGTTGAATATTATTCAATTTTAAGTTATGTGTAATGTTGAAGTTTGTTTTCAATGATGAATGAGTAGTGAGTTTTTTGACAATTTTATTGTATGGTAAAAAAATTCATAGCTCTGCGATATGTGAATATACAACATGTCTAATTTTAACAGGTTTTAGTAGTGTCACGGGTCATGCGGGTCAACTACTAACCCCTCGGTCCGCCCATTGACCCAATGACTTGCTCGAGTCGACCTCCGGTTCGATTTTAATAACATCGAGTATAATACACAATAAATCATTTAGTTTTTTATCTAAATATTTATATTAATATTAATATATTTCCTCTCAACCATTTCTCTATGACTAGACTCGATCGCAAGTCTTCCTTTATGAAGAGGATACTACACAATACAGTTTGTTTTTATCTATTATATTCCACATTGACCAAATGATGTTCCTATCTATTTTCTTTTTCTAGAAAGAGGATACTACACAATACAGTGCAAAAAAACAAGTATAATACACAATAAATCATTTAGTTTTTAATCTAAATATTTATATTAATTTATTCCTCTCAACCATTTCTCTATCACTAGACTCGATCGCAAGTCTTCCTTTATGAAGTCTTGGTCTTTGTTTTTATCTATTGTGTTATTCCAAAACTAAACCATAAATCACGCAAGACTATTGTTTTTGTATTCTTGGTAAATACTTTATCTAATGTTGAATTCGAAAACAAGCTAAAAATCACAAAGGACATGCTTAATTATAAAAATGTAAAATGAGAGTTTTATCATTATGAGAGGTTTTTTTCGGTTACCATATTATTGGTGCGCAACATCTTTTGGCTTTGTCGGTTACTAATCTATGTTAGGGAATCTTGATTAGGTGTATACCCGGCTTTACCATTTCGTGTGGTTCTCCCATCCCAACAGAATTTTTGTCATACTCAGATTTGAACCCAAGACATTAGAGTGGGATCTTGACCTAATTACCGCTTACGCTTGGACCAAACCTTATTAGTAGCATATGAGATCAGAGAGGTTTGTTGGCAAACCTTATTATTTGAAATAAAGTTTGAAGGCAAAATTTTCTGTTTGATGATAATGTCATGCGTATATTAATTAAGAAGTTGCATAATATTCGGGCAAAGTATTGCATTACAAAATTAATTATAAGATAAAAGTTTATAACTAAAATATAATATTAAGAATATTTTATTCTTATATACATGCATATTTATTTTTTATTCTTTTTTTAGTAAAAAGTAAAAATCTTCTAGAAACCTTTTGAGAGAGAGAGAGAGAGAGAGAAAGAGGTTTGAAGTTAAAGTAAGAGAGTTTTATGGGTAGCGTTATTGGTGCATAGTATCCAATAACTTGGCTGACTACGTATACCCAGTTTTGTCGGTACGCGTTGTCCTCTCTTCTTTATAGAGTTTTTGTCACACTAATATTAAACTCGAGACCTTACAGTGAGATCTGAACTTAATTATTGTTCGGACCAACTTTGTTGATAATATAAGAGAATAAGATCAGATACGATGTAATTTTAAAAACTAAATTGAGTCTTTTCTAGAATAACGAAAAGGATAAGTACCAATATACTAGTACACAAGTATAAATATGGGGAACCATTTAACATATGGAATCAAACAACTACATATAAAACAACTACTTATTTAGATCAGAGAAACCAACTTGGTCTAAATATATATCTCATACAAAACATACTAAGTGTGGATTGAACCTTTTTTCTCTGATCTTAACTGCTTCCTTATGGCAGTCCCAAATGCAACTCAAGCTCTTTTTGTGATTTTGTCCATTGCAACAACTCTGAACTTCATTGCATGCATGGCATCAGGACTAAACATGACTTGCAATGAGAAAGAAATGAAAGCGCTTCTCCGCTTCAAGCATGGACTATCAGACCCTTCAAACAGGTTGTCATCATGGTCTGATCAAGAGGATTGTTGTAAATGGTCTGGAGTTCGTTGCAACAACATCACGAGTCGTGTCACGGAACTCAATCTTAGCACACCTCTGGACTCTCCTTACATGGAGTTAGGTGGTAAGATCAATGATTCCTTGTTAGAATTAAAATATTTGACTAGTTTAGACTTGAGTTTAAATTATTTTGTCATTACTCAAATACCAAGCTTCCTTGGTTCCATGGAGAATCTAAGATACTTAGACCTTAGCCTAAATGGTTTCATAGGACTAATCCCTCATCAACTAGGAAATCTCTCAAACCTGCAACACATTAATCTTGGATATAATTATGCCCTTGAGATGGATAACCTTAGTTGGATATCAAGTCTTTCTTCCTTAGAATACCTTGATTTGGGTAGTGTAGACCTTCATAAAGAAATGGATTGGCTTGAAATTTTGAGTGCACTTCCTTCTCTTGATGAACTACACTTGGAAAACTGTCAAATTGACAACTTAAAAAAACCAAAAAGGAAAACAAACTTCACACAACTCCAAGTCCTTGATCTTTCAAATAACTATATCAACCAAGAAATCCCTTCATGGCTCTATAATCACAGTACAAATCTTCTCCAACTTGATTTGAGTGGTAACTTTCTACAAGGAGAAATCCCTCAAATCATATCAAATCTTCAAAACATAAAAATTCTTGACTTACAAGGAAACCAACTCAGTGGTGCACTTCCTGATTCATTTGGCCAGCTAAAGCATCTTCAAGTTCTAGATCTCAGTAACAATACCATTACTTGTCCAATTCCCTCTTCATTTGCAAATTTATCATCATCATTGAGAACATTAAATTTGGGTCACAACCAACTAAATGGGACTATTCCTAACAGATTTGGGTTCCTCAAAAACTTGCAAGTGTTAAATCTTGGTGCTAATTCCCTGACTGGTGGTATGCCTGTAACTTTTGGACTCCTCTCAAATTTAGTTACTTTAGACCTTTCATCTAATTTGTTGGAAGGACCAATAAAAGAAATCCATCTAGCAAAACTTTTGAAATTAAAGGAACTACGTTTGTCTTCAACAAACATGTTCCTCAGTTTCAACTCTAGTTGGATTCCTCCTTTTCAACTTGAATATGTTCTATTGAGTTCATGTGGAGTAGGGCCAAAGTTTCCAGTTTGGTTAAGAAATCAAAGTTCTGTGAAGGTGCTAACAGTGTCCAATGCAGGTATTTCAGACTTGACTCCAAGTTGGTTTTGGAATTGGACTTTGGAAGTTGAATTTCTTGATCTGTCTAATAATATGATAAGTGGAGATTTATCTAACATCTTTCTAAATTCCAGCATCATAAATTTGAGCTCTAATCTCTTCAAGGGTAGATTGCCAAGTGTGTCTGCAGATGTTGAAGTGCTGAATATTGCCAATAACTCAATTTCAGGACCAATTTCTACTTTTTTATGTGAAGGAATGAATTCTACTAACAAGCTAGCTGTGCTTGATGTTTCAAATAATTTCATGTCTGGTAATCTTGGTCACTGTTGGGTACATTGGCAATCTTTAATACATTTGAACTTAGGTAGAAACAATTTGTCAGGTGAAATTCCAAATTCCATTGGTTACTTATCTGCACTTGAGTCTTTGCTATTAGATGACAATGACTTTTTTGGATATATTCCTTCAACTATGCAAAATTGCTCTATGTTGAAGCTCATTGATTTGGGAAATAACCAATTTTCTGACACTTTACCATCTTTCATTTGGGAAATGCAATATCTAATGGTTCTTCGACTACGGTCGAATAAATTTAAAGGTAGCATAACTGAAAAAATCTGTCAACTTTCTTCTCTTATTGTGCTAGATATTGCCAACAATAGCTTATCAGGATCAATTCCAAATTGTTTGGATGAGATGAAAACATTAGCTGGTGAAGATGATTTCTTTGCCAACCCTTTAAAGTACTCCTATGGCTTTGGCTTCAACTATGACAATTACAAAGAGAGTCTTGTCTTGGTTCCTAAAGGAGATGAGTTAGATTATAAAGACAACTTGATACTTGTAAGAATGATTGACCTTTCAAGTAATAACCTATTTGGAACTATTCCCTCACAAATTTCCAAGCTATCTGCACTAAGGTTTTTGAACTTGTCTAGAAACAATTTGTCTGGAGAGATACCAAAAGATATGGGAAGCATGAAATTGTTAGAATCACTTGATATCTCATTAAACCATATTTCAGGTGAAATCCCTCAAAGTTTGTCTGGTTTATCCTTTCTAAGTTTCCTGAATCTATCATATAACAACTTATCTGGAAGAATTCCATTAAGCACTCAACTTCAAAGCTTTGAAGCACTAAGCTATACAGGTAATCTTGGACTTTGTGGTCCTCCAGTGACAAATAATTGTTCAAGTGGGGAACAACTTTTGGAAAATGCTCATGTTGGAAATTCTGATGAAAGTTTCATTGAAATAACAGATTTCTATATAGGAATGGGAGTTGGATTTGCAGCAGGATTTTGGGGAGTTTGTAGTGTTATTTTCTTCAATAGAACTTGGAGGCATGCTTATTTTCGTTTTCTTGACCATTTGAAAGATCTTTTCTTTGTGGTCTTAGTATTGAAGGTAAAAAGGCTAATTAGAAAAGGTTGAAATAAACATGCCTCTAATCATTACAAACTTGGAAAGGTTGTCTTTCTATCTATTATACAGTGTGTTCTTTATGTCTAGTTAATTTGTAAATGTTGGGAAAAATAAGAGATCTTGAGAGTGAAACTATGTTTTGGATTACACCTATTTGCAGCCCATGAACCAATATAATTTTTATTTTGATCCTAATTTAATATTTTTATTTTTATTTTAATGCAATTTTCTGTCTGAGTTCTGCTACTTGTTTAAACTGATCCAAACACATCAAAAGGATTTCTTTACAAAATGAAACTTCATCAAAGTAGACATTTCATCAAGCATCTTGTATACACAAGCAACAAATTAAATAAAAGTTCAACAGAAGAAGTAAAAGAAGGTAAATTAATCAACCGAATAAATGAATTTAAGAATCACTACACAGTCCTCACAACATCGAATTTCAACATCCAATGCTACTTGCTAGACATTCAATGTCAACAAGATTCCAAAATATATAAACCCTAACACCCATCGGCACCACTAACCTCATTCACTCACTCAAAGCCCAAACCTCCATCATCAACTTCTTAACCTTCCTCCATACCCACACACACACACACACACACAAAGAGAAGGAGCGCATACGCAGACGACAAGAGGGAAGCAGTTACCGGCGTTTCTAGCGACAATAGAGGGAGAGATGACAGGCGACAGAGCCGTCACATTGAACTTGGAAAATGTGAAGTAGGACTCTTTGAGCTCGGTTAGCCAAATAGACAGAGTTGGGTTAACTTGGTTGTAGAGCCTTCGTATTAAATCTAGAGAATGTGATGTAGGGATCTCCCGGAATGGAGGCTACTACGGGCACTCCAACTTGAATAGGTCCTGTCGCAACAATTACCAGCGTGGGTTGGGCCCCTTGATTTTGGATGTCCTCTATGGGCATTGTCTAGACGTGACCTTCAGGAGCTTGTTCCTTAGTGGAGGAAGAACAACTTGAGAGAGGACGCGGGGGTGTGGTTTTGAACAGGTTCCCATGTAGTTGTGTCAGGGGCCTTGGAGGCATTGCGATGCTAAAAGCGGATTGTTGTAAATGGTCCGGAGTTCCTTGAAGAAACAACCATCTATGTTTGGTGCCATAACCTTATTCCCAAAACTATAGAGACCTTCAAGAATTGGCTGAACAGAATTAGTAATGTAAACTCTTATCCTTTCAAGTCTTTCATAGGACTCTGGGCTTACCAACAACCTTAGTGGTAAAAATTTTCATAATATCTAATAATAGTTTTTGATTCTGTGTACTTGTTCATTTCTCTTATATACTCTTCTCTTGGTCCCTACACCCGTCTCCACAAATATCTCCTTGCACGGGCACCTAATCTGAAAAAAAAATTATTTTCTAAAAACAAAATTGACGAAATGGTAAGTTGCAACAAAACAACTACTCTTTAGAATTATTAGTCTCATAAAGTAAAGAAAGCTATATGAACTCATATTATCATATAACATTTTAATATTAGAGCATAAAGTAACACCGAAAGTAGACACTTTATATGAAGAATTAATTGGTTTGCAAAATAGATAATTAGGATTAAATAGCATTTATATAAAAAAAAACTATTGCTTATATTGGTTTTTTTATTACTAAACGTATTCATTATATGATTAGATTGTGGCAAAGGGAGATGAGTGAAAATTGTTATGTCAATCATATTTTATGGTAGGAAACTTTACGAAAGAACATAAAGAAATAATGTGCATTAAAATTCGTAGATTTACTTGGGTACACCATTTTACGAGTTATAGACTAGTTAAAATATAAGTATATGAAATTGTTTTTTCTTAAAAGGTAGAGAAATTTTTTTGATAACACAATATTGAATAATAGAATCACTAAAGAACTTATACATACAATCCACCATAAATAAATATAACTAAATAAAAAGGGACACAACTGTTAAACAGTTAGCGTGTCACTCCAAATCAAAATTGAAAATCAAATGTTTAATAATAAAATATTTAATAAGTAATAATTTGTTACATAAATTCTATTTAAGACTAATTAAATATTTTGCAGAACAACTTTACTTCTTAATATATGTGTCTTAAACTAATGTGTAACCCCAAACGTAAAATCAAAAATACCAAATAATGATGTTAATATCAATTTGCATTGTTTCTTTTCTTTCTTTCGCAAAGTTTCCTACCAAAAATATAATTTACTTAAATATTTCGTTCATCTTCCTTTACTTCAGTCTAATTATATACTTTTTTCGCATCTCTTTTAATTAAAATCAAATAATTAATGACTTGTTGTATAAATGGAAAAATATATTCTTTTGTTAACCTTCTATACTCGTTCATATATACACGAATCTTACAACATATCTATAACCCTTAACTTCAAATGATAAATCCTGAGTGATGACATTAATTTTAGTGTACATTGTGTCTTTCCTTGTTTCATAAAATTTCCTAAAAAAAAAAGCTTACCTAAAATCTTTCATTCATCTCTCTTTGCCTCAATTTACACATATTGCAAGTTGCCTCGTAACTATATAAAATGCTAGTACATGAAATTTTTTATGTATGTCATCAAATCTATAACAAACAAAATTTTGCAACTTTAGGTTACAATTAATTGTTTTATTGGATATGGTTGATCGCTACAATAACGGTGAAGTTGAAGATGAAGATGAAGGTGGAGATATTCTCAAAATCAAATCAACGAAGTACCAAAGGTATGCCACAACACTAAATTCTCAACATGATTTATAATTATTCTCAAAGTACACATACCAATGAGCATTGTGAGGTTATTAGTTAGAATTGAATCATAATGAGCTACTATAAACTATAGTGTTTTATACCTATTTTCTGCAAAAATATTTTGCAATATGAAAGATAGATATGGGCATTAAAAATTCTCTAAAATATGGAATCAATCCTATACTTGAAAAGTTAGGAACAAAAGTTCTTGAAACAACTTGATATGATATTGAAAAGAGAGGATATCTTTTAGCTCAAGAAATCTTATAGGATCGGATCAATGTCGGTAGAGAGATCTTGATAAAATAATCTTCCAAAGAATGTGTTAGAAAGCTTCTTTCACTTTCCCTTTAATCATATTTTTTTATGTATTTGTTTGAGGTACTATTTCCAAACAAATCAACCAACTCAAATGATATTAGTCCCAAAGTAAATCAAATTATATTTGAAGTTCTTGAATGTGTATTTTATGTGACTTAAATCGCATTTAGGGACTAAAATTGATTAAAAATACTTGTGAAATGGGTAATTTTTATATAAAAAGTGTACATTCGGTATTAGTTTATGGTCTAATATTAAAAAGTATATGCTAATATGACTCGTCATATAGCTTTCTATACTCTATAAACTCAAAATATATATATATATATATATATATATATATATATATATATATATATATATATTTTACATTTTGGGCTTAAGTCTAACTCTGCAATATGAGACTTATAATACTCAAGAGAAGTTGTTTTGTTGCAACTTACCATTTTGTTAATTTTGTTGTTAGAATCTATGTTTTTTCCCTAATTAGATTCTGTTCAAGGAGATTTTTGTGGAGAATGATGTAAAGATAAAGAGAATAGTCTATAAGAAAAATGAATAGGTGGACAGAATAAGCAACTTACCTAGTTCCCTATTATTAAATATTATTAAATTTTTTACCACTAAGGAAGATGTTAAGACCAAAGTCCTATCCAAGACTTGAAAGGATATGAGTGCACATTACTAATTCTTTTCAGCCAATTCTTCAAGGTCTCTATAGTTTTGGGAATAAGGTTACGACACCAAAATCGATGGTTGTTTCATCAAGGAACTCCAAATTTGGTCCAAGAGTTTGTTATGGCTATAAGTAAGTTCACCCCCATAAGCAAATGATTTCAACTTAGGAGTTGATATCTGAACTTTGATAGGGTCACAAATAAGCTTGTAAATCCCATGGTTAGATTAGCAAATTTATCACCATTATGAAGAACTAAATCACTCAACTTTTTGCACCTTGAAAATGGCTCAATAAAATCATTGTCATCACTTGAAGTAAATGTGACATAGTTCAAACAACATTTTACCAATTCAGGAAGGTTTAGAGTTTCTGGAAATTTATGTATGTCCCCATAAGTGAAAAGTCAATATATTTTAGACAATGACAAAAAAATATTGGGTAAAAAAAACCCATTTTTTCAAGTACCACGTCTTCAACCAGATGTCTCGGTGCTACATAGAATATTGGCCAAGACTTCTAGTGAAGACGTGGTAATTGCAAAAAACAAATATGGTTTCTTTCACCCAATACTGTTTTGTCATTGTCTATAGTATATTGACTTTTCACTTGATAAACTGAGGACATACTCGGGTATACTCGATGTCTTTCACAAGTCATGGTGCTGAAGAACTCCAATGCCGAAATGGCCAAGCTCGGGTATACTCGATGTCTTTCACAAGTCATGGTGCTTGACCCTGATTTCTCAACGCATCATGTGCACCTCACTCAACGGGTTGAGGACGACAAAATCCTGGCGAAGGATGGGACAGTTGTCTACCCTCCCCCTGAGTCCGAGGAGAATGCAGTCGTGGAGGATGCGGATGCAGCCAGCGGCGGAGCTCATACTTCAGAAGAAAACCCAGAGACTCCAAAGGAGAATACAGGGGAGAACTGACCCTTTTGGCCTTTGTTTTTGTAATTTATTTTCATTGAAGTAATTTCTTTGGGTGGCGTCGGGCATGTCCGGGGCCATCTTGAATTTGTAAGCATAGTTGGGCGCCATCCCCTTTTTCTGGCTTTTAAGTACCTGCATTTGGTTTTAATTTCAATTATCTTTAAGCATAAGTGTATGTTCAGTTGCGTACCTGCGATTGGTTCGTTATCACTCGGGCATGAGAGCGAACCAGAGAATAGGGCAAGTGTAGGAACTTAGCCGAGAAAGAAATTAGGAGGCCGAGGCGGCCAGCAGATGAGTGCCAAGGAGGCAGGCTCATTGCCTTTGTAAGATAGGAAGACCGTTGTGGGTTCCCTTCTCCTTCTTCTTAATGATGCCGACTGTGGGCGATCGGCCTTGGTACCAGAGCTTTTTGGGTGCCTGACCTTCACTTTCATCCCTCACGAGGCCGCTCGGGCTTATCGACCTTCTTATCGACGTCGTAAGAGACACTCGGCCTTCTTACCGGAGTCGCGTGAGATGTCCGGCCTTCTTATCGGTGTCGCGTAAGATGACCGGCCTTCGGGGCGGAGACCGCGCAATGAGTCTCCTGCCTTCGGCCTCTTGATGGAACTCGTCAGTTTAGGCATCAAGAGGGAAGGCTGGGCTCGCGTAAAGCGAAATTGGGAACTCGTCAGTCCGCGCCAGGAGGAAGGGAAAATTGGATGGATTCTCTGGTGGAGTGTTAGACTCAACAAGCCGGAGAGTCGTTGAAGCATGAAGAGGCCATTCAGCAGGAGCTAGGAAGCGAGCTGTTGAAGCCTAAAGAGGCTATTGAGCAAGAGCTCGGAAGCGAGCTGTTGAAGCCTGAAGAGGCTATTCAGCAAGAGCTCGGAAGCGAACTGTTGAAGCCTGAAGAGGCTATTCATCACCAAAAGGAGTTCGGGGTTGATATGAGTTCTGGAAGGGTGATTAGCCTCCCACTGTGGTTGTCATTGTTCGGTATCTAGACTTTGGAGTCGTTCCTTGGTCAGGGGTACTCGGTTGGATGTTCCAGAGATCATCTGTTGTAGTTCGGTGATTTGGATTTCGGGCTTGATATGCAAAGCTCTAAGTGCTGCCACATTAGGTGGGGGTACCTGCAAAACACTCCGACGCTCAAGTCAGTATGTGACCGAGTAAGAGCATGTGAATGAAGAGAGAGAGAGAGAGAGAGAGAGAGAGAGCTCTAAAGGAATGGAGTGACAAATGAGAGAACGCGTCCCGGGGTAGAGGGACAGACCTCTATATTTATAGAAGGAATGGACATACCATAGCCGTCGGATCCTGCGGATAGATCTTAGTCGTCGGGCTTGGTAGAACTGGCGAGCCACATGGAGTGGTGAATGGGACGTTATGGTCCGTCATAATGGGCCAGCCCAATATCCAGCGGGGCCTTGCAGCCCAGGTCGGAACATTTCAAATTTTTGTATAAACTTTTAAACAATCGATCATGTCTTTTGCAACACCATATAAAATGCAAGCCATGAAGATAACTCTGTGTTAGGTTCTCCATTTGCACTAAGTTGATGTGTTTAACTTTATGCTCGTAAACTAACTTCTCCTTTTAATATAATCTAACTGAACATATATCTAATTAGTGCCACAATGTGGGCTTGTTACATGTCATGATACTCTCTCCATATTAAGATTATAATGCAGGAGGGTGACTTTGAGATGATACAATGTGACAGTACCCATGTGTTACTTATTCATACCATTCTCTTTAAATGTTGAAATTCACCTATCTAATTTCTATTTTTTTTTGTTAGTTGTGAATATACTTATCTATTTTTCTTAGTGCCGAATTTGATTTGCTTCTCGATTTTGAATATTCTTCTGATGATATAGTTGTTTAAAGTATTAATTTTACACTTTAGGTTTGATAGTGGCTTTTATATTGTTTTTTATTGTTTGAATGTTTTCAGCATGTTAGTTTTTTTTTAAAAAAGACTTTTAATAGCGCTTCCATGGGGAAGCGCTATAATAAATAACAAAAATTACCATACAATAGTGTTCCTCCAAGAAAGCGCTGTTAAAGACTATATGTTAAAGACATAAATAGTTAATTGTACATACCATACTATAGCGCTTGTTAAAGGAAGCGCTATCAAAGGCCTAGTTATTATAGCGTTTCCTAAGCGCTATAATAGGACTGAAAGCTACTATAACGGTCAGTTTTATAGCGCTTTTAAGCGCTATTAAAGGTAAAAAAAGCGCCATAAAAGGTGTTTTTTTGGCTAAGTGGTCATTTTTCTTAAAAATTATTTTTTGTTTCAAAGGGATCATATCTGAAAGTGGCACACTGGTGGCAGTGGTTATCATTGTGGCAGCGTTCTGGCTAGGCAGTCGTTGTCACCGTGTCCCCCACAGTCATCAAATCTGATCAAAAATAAGAATAATAATAATAATAATAAGAGTAGATCTAGTCCTCTGGCAACCGTCCGTGGTGGTCGTGGCTCCGTTGTTAGGGGTCGCAGCAACCTTAAAAACACCACAGTCAGGAGTGTAAAAAAGAAGAGGAGAGGAAGAAGATCCAAATTGAAGGAAGTAGTTGCAGGCACCAAAGCATAAACCTTTTTTCAGAAGCTGGAAAAACAGGTTAGTTTTTAAGAGCTGTTTAAATCTAAAAATGTAGAAAAGCTTGTTTTTTTTGTTTTGTTTTTCGTTTTATTAAAGATATGTACAATACATGCTTAGAATATGTATCAATTAGGATTAAGACAGTCTAGGCAAGAAATAGGACTCACCTCCTCCTCCTTTCTTACCCCTATTCTACTCATTCATACCCCTCATTGTTATCATTTATTTAAAATTAATGCACCATCTTTATTATCATTAATGCACCATCTTTATTATTATTTATTTAAAATTAATGCACCATATTTTCTTCCTTTTTTAATTAACAATTATTTGTTTTAGTCAAAGGTGACATGTGATTTTTTTTTGTTGAAACCATCGACCCCAACATTGTTATTACTTTTTTTAAAATCCTTATCACTTTTTTTCTTTTCGTTTTTGTGTTATTTGTTTATGTGATATTTTATGTCTTTTGCTTCAAAGGAAGTATATGCCTTTTTATCTAAAAAAATAATAATTAGGCTTTGATCGAGATGTACATCTTATCAAACCCGCAACACTGGTTTAAGAGACCCGAGTTGTAAAACTTGGTCCTAAACCCCTTCAAATTTAAAACCAAATAACAAATTAACATTTTCTGAAAATCCCTAAAAGTTTATTTTTATGTAGCACCTATTTTCTTAATAATACCAAAAAAATAGGATTGACCGAGATGTACATCTTTTCAATCCCGGTTTAAGAGACTCGAGTTGTACAACTTAGATCTTAAACCCCTTCAAAATTAAAATCAACTAACCAACAAATTTTTTCAGGAAGAACTACGTGACTTTTGATTCCCTCATTGCACCGGAGAGTACGTAGGAGCATGGCTTCCCTGTCAAGTCAAAACTAAATATTCTCAATTTAGTCCTTTTTCAATCTTCTCGTAAATAACTATCTTCTTTTTCTACCAAATTCTATTAAATCTTATTTTTGGTAAACAAATAATTAAACGACTTATTAATTATTGCACAAATCAAATTTAGGTAAATGTCTTTGGACAAATGTGTTAAGGGGTGCAGTGAAATTAGGTTTTCGCTTCTCCCTACGCATAAGCGATTCCCGAATCCGACCTAGTTACGCTGACCAATAACTCTTAAGTTAGATTTTTCTCAATTTTTCCTATTTTTAAAAAATTGGGTGGCGACTCCTAAAATCATTATATTTGAGACGTCTGCGTCGAGATCCCAGTCACGACAGATGGCGACTCTGTTGGGGATTAGTGAGAGTCAAGCCTAGTATGTATGGTTGTGCAAAAAGATTTTAAGGAACACTTTGTTTACCCCTCTTAGTTTCTTATTTATTTTATTTTATTCTATTTTATTTTTTCTTTGTATATATTTCATTTTATATTTATATTGTGCTTGATATAAACCCTAGGTTAGAGGACATGTATTATCTGCTGTTTGGTTGTATTTTCTAGTTACTTTGCAAGAATAGTTTGTGATCCTATTTTGTAGAATTTGGTTTTGTATGCACCCTTCACACACTACACCTACATTGTGAGAACACACTGAGAGTTGAGCTCACACCTAAGCCACAAAAAACACATAAATTAGAACGATGATAAGTGGTTCTCATTCTGGATGTACAACCTATGTGACTTCCATGAACTCCTCATCTAGAGCACGATTCCTCTATGCGGGTACTCACATCTGGGATGTACATCTTGTTGTGTTTTACCTTCTTGATGAGTACTTGGCTCTAGAGACATTAAATCTCAGTAGGTTAGAACAACCCACCTTGTGAGTACTCACAATAGAAGATGCTAGACCTCTAGGGCCCAAAGCCCAATAGTATGGAGAAACCTAAGTAGGCCACAAAGGGAGATATTTTTCCTCTTATCCTTGTTTTTGGTTGTATATATTTTTATCGTTATCACTCATAAGTCTACACACAAAAATAAAAAATCATATAGCATTTCATGCATAAAAAATATCATAATGCATTTCATGCATGAAAAAAGCATAAAAAAATCATATTGCATGAAAGACATAAAAAAATTTGCATTTGTAATAAGAAGTTCATTTGATAGGATTCACTGCGTGTCATTAAAAAATATAAATTCATTTGCATCGCATAAGACTTTAGAAAAAAATTGCATGTAGTGCACATTTTCATTTCATTGTCATTCATCATACTCATTTGTCAAGAATCATTTATCATAAAATTTCTCCATATTTCATTTTTTCTTCATGAGTAAATCAACAAAGCACATAGCATATTCCCTTCAAAAAGGAGCAAAAAAAAATTGCATTGCATTTTTTGCATAAAACAATGAAGAATAAACATGTCAAAACAAATGCATATTACATCTTAGGATGAATGCGTGCATACATATCATGCATTTCATAACATATTGGTTTCTTTGAATCATTCTCATGTAGCATAATCGTTTTTCTCTTTAAAGAAAATCAATAAAAAATAAAGAGTTTTGAAGTCACTAAGTCATCATTCATGCTAAATTTTTTGTGCTTGCGTGAAAGTGGATACCAATCAAGCTTAGACTCATGGAATTGGATCCTTCTCTTGAAAGTTGTTGGGAAGATTTGTCAGTTGAGGAGTAGAGAAGTAAGGTGAGAGGAAAGATATCATGGGGCACTACACTGGGGCATATTAGGAAAGATGAAAAAAAAGGGAGACATAAGGTTGGCAATAAGTTCTCGGATAAATAAATAAAAGAGTGGGAAAAGACGATTGTCATTAGCGCTTGTTTAGTCATGTAAGCTTGAAACCAAGTTAACTTAGTTGAAGCTTTACACTAATGGATTTGCATGGATTTAAAAACCCACTTCCATCATCTCTCACCAAAGCTCCCTTAAAATACTGACCCCTTTTCGAGTTCTTGCCTTAATTCTTAAAGCCCTTTTGGTTGTATCATTCAACGATGAACCAGTGAGCGAATATTAGATTTTGAAGGCCCATTTCCTAAAAAAAAAAAAACAAAAGCAACGAAAAAATGAAAAGAAATAAAGAGCAAAGAATGGGTAAAAGAGTGAATGTTATTTTGAAATTAAAATTTTGAAAATGTGGAATCATGATTACAAATGAAGAGTGGCCATTTTCTCTATCCCAAAAACAAACCCTTGTTGTCTCATTTGAGCTTGTAATTTCCTTTCACTTAACCCTGGACAAGGATCGACCCTACAGTGATATTTAGTGCATTTAGATTTCCAAAGATAGAGAATCAACGAGATAATGGATGGAAAAAAAGAGAAAAAAATATGAAGCCCGCAAGACTAAAAGCCTGTATGGTTAGTGTTGGCAAAAATTTAGGGCGCAAAAAAATGATGAAAAAACAGAGAAGTGAAAAAAGTCAAACAAAATGTGAATTGATGGGTTTTATGAGAAAGATGTGAGGTTTGAGAAACACAATCGAATCGAATGCACTAAAGATCCTTGATCCATTCCCATAACCCGTCTAAAAAAGAATGAAAAAAAGAGAATGAGACCCGCTAGATCGAAAACCCTGTCAAGGCACTCTAGAAAAAATTAGGGTAAAGAGAATAAATAATAAATAAATAAAATGAAGCCCGCTAGACTGAAAACCTACAAAGACAGTCTAGGCAAGAATTAGGGCACAAAAGGAAAATGAGACTTACAATGAGAAGTTTATGTAGTTCACTGGAAAATATTCTCCTACTTATGCCAAACAACATTGTACATTGGGGCAATTTGTAAGGGAGGTAAACTTGAGAGTCTCGATAATCCCCACACTGGGGCAAAATTTTGTTAAAACCTTTATGAGCCAAATGTTTCTTGCTACACCATGTAGTATTCTCTTAGGGCAATGTCTTTCACTAGAATGAGGCAGAAGTATTACCTTGCCCTAAATCAATCATACTTTTTTGCCATATGAGTGCACTCTTGTGAGCACCAACTTTTACTAATACTGGGGCAAAACCTGTGCAACACCCGTCATGAGTCAAAACTTTCTTTCCACACCTAGGTTGTTTCTCTTGAAGAAGGTCTGTCGCCACACAGAAGCAAAAATTTGTGCAAGAATATTCATGATTCAAAACTTTGTTTACACCAATGTAGCATACATTTGGGAAATGCCTTCTACCAACACCAGGGCAAAAACATATTTGCATGACCCTTGATGAGTCAGATTTTGCTTGCTATGTTTGGTAGTCTTCCCTCTGTGATAAAACCCAATTCCTAGCCAATTTCCAACAAGTCAGGTCCCTCCAGTAAATGGAATGCCCAATAACTCAAGGTTTCCATAATACCTTTTTCCCTACCATCTTGTGTCGCCTTTGTCCTCCCTATGTTTTATCTCTAAAAATACCCTCCACTTCCATCAAAAATCTAGAAACACAAAATCCCAGCTCTCAAATACCCATGAATCCATGCATGTTAATTAAGTAATGCTTCAGTAATAGTCAACTGGGAATCAGTGATGTGATGAAAGAGAGATAATGACAATCAGAAGGATAAAAAAAGAGAAGGTCAATTTTGAGGGTGTTTTGCTTTGAAAGGTGAGGAGTGATCAAGAAGGAAAAATGGTCTAAGAAAGGTAGCTCAGAGGAGGATAACTTCTCAATTGAGGACAAGTTTGATTGGTTTCAATTGAAGCTTGAACAAAGAAGAGAAAAAGAAGAAAATGCATTTCATGTCATAGTTTGCATACATTTCATCCATGCATTCAACTTTATGACAAGAAGAATACATTTGCGTTCAGTAGTTTGTAAATAAAGTAATAAAAGGGAGTCATCCAAAGCAAGACGTGCATTTCATCTTCTATACTTCGTGCTAGAGGTTCAGCCCTGGCACTTCTTTCCTGCTATCGGTTCAGCCCTGATATTTCTCGACTAAACTTTATGCTTTCGGTCAGCCCTGGCATTTCTCTTCTCAACTGCGTGCTATCGGTTCAGCCCAAACACTTCTTTCATGCTACTGATTCAGCCCTAACATTTGTCTTCTAAACTTCGTGCTATCGATTCAGCGCTGACACTTCATTCATGCTAGCGGTTCATCCCTGGCATTTCTATTCTTAACTTCGTTCTATCGGTTCAGCTCTGGCACTTCTTTGATGCTATCGGTTCAGCCCTGGCATTTCTCTTCTCAACTTCGTGCTATCGGTCCGGACTGCAGCCTGCATCGCTTTTACTTTCATGCTATCGGTCTTCCCCTGGCAGTTGTCTTTACTTTTCGTGCTATCGGTCTTGTCCTGACACTATTTTACTTTCATGCTATCGGTCCTGCCCTGGCATTTGTCTTTAATTTTCGTGCTATAGGTCTTGCCCTGTAACTGCTTTACTTTCGTGGTATCGGTCTTTCCCTAACATTTGTCTTTAATTTTCATGCTATCGGTCCTGCCTTGGCATTTGTCTTTAAGTTTCATGCTATCGGTCTAGCCCTGGCATTGTCATTTATTTTCGTGCTATCGGTCTTGCCCTGGCACTGTTCTACTTTGATGCTATCGATCTCGCCCCGACATCGTCTCCATTGTAATATAGCCCTGACATCGTCCTTCGTAAGAGAGTAAGCAAAGAGGGGCAACTGTGAACACTCAATTTTTACCGATATTTTAACTTTTTTCGAAAAGATAATCGCTTTTTGTGTATTTTCGAGTTTTAGTGTTAAATTCGTCGTTTTACTCGCATTTGTCACTTTCGCGTTATTTTTACTCTTTTTTAGTAAAAAAAATTAAAAAAATGCTAATTCAAAAAATTACAAAAAATAGTAGATTTATTTAATTGTTTAGTGACAATGTTTTTTTTACAATAATCCAAAAAAAAAAAATTAAACACAAAATTAACAAAAAAAAATAAAAAAAATCATAAAAGATCAGCTTCAGCAGATTCAGGGTCAGCAAGTAGCAGAAGCTGATTTAGGCCTAGTCTTCTCATTAGATCCAAAGCCCAGATCTGCAAGTCATGGTCAAAACCCAGTCAACAGCATTAATGGCTAAAACTTAAAAATTAACTATAAAAACACGACAAGCCATCAGTCTTGACAGAGGAGGTTTCAACAATAACCTCTTTCTCTCCGAACCATTTCATTTTTTTAGTTGTTTGTCATAAAAAAATTTTCACAGGGATCAGATCTGAAAGTTGTCCATCGGTGGCGGTGGTTATCACGGTGGCGGCGTTCTGGCTAGGTCGTCGTTGTCACGGTGTCCCCCACAATTATCAGATCTGATCAGAAATAAAAATAATAATAATAAGAGTAGATCTAGTCCTCTGGCAACCGTCCGTGGTGGTCCTGGCTCCGTTGTTAGGGGTCGCAGCAACCTTAAAAACACCACAGTCAGGAGTGTAAAAAAGGAGAGGAGAGGAAGAAGATCCAAAGAGAAGGAAGTAGTTGCAGGCACCAAAGCAGAAACCTTTTTTCTGAAGCTGGAAAAACAGGTTAGTTTTTAAGAGCTGTTTGAATCTAAAAATGTAGAAAAGCTTGTTTTTTTTTTGTTTTGTTTTTCGTTTTATTATAAATATGTACCATACATGCTTACAATAAGTATCAATTAGGATTAAGAATAGATCCGTAAAAAAGGGGGGGAAATCGAAAAATAAGAAATAAGACTCACCTCCGAAATCCGGCCAACATAGACGGTGGTCGTTCGCCCGTCACCGCCACCATTCTCTTCCTTTCTTACCCATTCTACTCATTCATACCCCCTCTTTATTATCATTTATTTAAAATTAATGCACCATCTTTATTATTATTATTTATTTAAAATTAATGCACCTTATTTTCTTCCTTTTCTAATTAACAATTATTTGTTTTAGTCAAAGGTGACATGTGATTTTTTTTTGTTGAAACCATCGACCCCTTCGCCACATTGTTATTACTTTTTTTTTTAAAATTTTTAAATCCTTATCTCTTGTTTTTTCTTTTTCGTTTTTGTGTTATTTATTTATGTGATATTTTATGCCTTTTGCATCAAAGGAAGTATATGCCTTTCTTTCTAAAAAAATAATAATTAGGCTTTGATCGAGATGTACATCTTATCAAACCCACAATACTGGTTTAAGAGATTCGAGTTGTACAACTAGGTCCTAAACCCCTTCAAATTTAAAACCAAATAACAAATTAACGTTTTCTGAAAATCCCCAATCAGTTTATTTTTATGTAGCACCTATTTTCTTAATAATACCAAAAAAATGGGATTGACCATGATGTACATCTTGTCAATCCCGGTTTAAGAGACTCGAGTTGTACAACTTAGATCTTAAACCCCTTCAAAATTAAAATCAACCAACCAATAAATTTTTTCAGGAAGAACTATGTGACTTTTGAGTCCCTTATTTCACCGAAGAGTACGTAGGAGCGGGGCTTCCCTGTAAAGTCAAAAACTAAATTTTCTCAATTTAGTCTTTTTCAATTTTCTCGTAAATAACTATCTTCTTTTTCTACCAAATTCTATTAAATCTTATTTTTGGGTAACCAAATAATTAAACGACTTGTTAATTATTGCACAAATCAAATTTAGGGTAACTGTCTTAGACAAATGTGTTAGGGGTGCAGTGAAATTAGGTTTTCGCCCCTTCCACCTAGTTACGCAGACCAATAACTCTTAGGTTATGTTTTTCTCAATTTCCCTATTTTTAATAAATTGGGTGGCGACTCCTAAAATCATTATATTTGAGGCGTTTGCGTCGAGATACCGGTCAAAATTGAATGAAAATACCTGTCAAATGGGTAATTTATTATATAAAGTGTCAACATTCGGTATTAGTTTATGGTCTAATATTAAAATAATATATGCTAATATGACTCTTCATATAGCTTTCTTTTCTTTATAACATCAAAACATGAAAATGTTTTTTTTTTTTTTTACATTTTGGGATTAAGTCCAACTCTGCAATATGAGACTTATAATTCTGAAGAGAAGTTGTTTTGTTGAAACTTACCATTTAGTTAATTTTGTTGTTAGAATCTATGTTTTTTTTCTTAAAAGGTAGAGATTTTTTTTTGATAACACAATATTGAATAATAGAATCACTAAAGAACTTATACATACAATCCACCATAAATAAATATAACTAAATAAAAAGGGACACAACTGTTAAACAGTTAGCGTGTCACCCCAAATCAAAATTGAAAATCAAAATGTTTAATAATAAAATATTTAATAAGTAATATTTGTTATATAAATTCTATTTAGGACTAATTATATATTTTGCTGAACAACTTTAATTCTTCATATACATGTGTTAAACTAATGTGTAACCCCAAACGTAAAATCAAAAATACAAAATAATGATGTTAATATCAATTTGCATTGTTTCTTTTCTTTCTTTCGCAAAGTTTCCTGCCAAATTCTTTCATCTCCCATTAATTCAGTCTAATTATATATTTTACACATATCTTTTAATTAAAATCAAATAATTAATGGCTTGTTGTATAAATGGAAACATATATTCTTTTGTTAACCTTCTATACTCGTTCATACACGAATCTTACAACATATCTATAACCCTTAACTTCAAATGATAAATCCTGAGTGATGACATTAATTTTAGTGTACATTGTGTCTTTCCTCGTTTCATAAAATTTCCTAAAAAAAAAAGAAGCTTACCTAAAATCTTTCATTCATCTCTCTTTGCCTCAATTTACACATATATTGCAAGTTGCCTCGTAACTATATAAAATGCTAGTACATGAATTTTTTTATGTATGTCATCAAATCTATGACAAACAATATTTTCAACTTTAGGTTACAATTAATTGTTTTATTGGATATGGTTGATCGCAACTATATCGGTGAAGTTGAAGATGAAGATGAAAGTGGAGATGGAGATATTCTCAAAATCAAATCAACGAAGTACCAAAGGTTTGCCACAACACTAAATTCTCAACTTGATTTATAATTATTCTCAAAATACACATACTAACATGCATTGCCAGGTTATTAGTTAGAATTGAAACATAATGAGCTGCTATAAACCATAGTGTTTTATACCAATTTTCCTGTAAAAATAGTTTGCAATATGAAAGGTAGAATTATGGGCATTAGAAATTCTCTAAAATATGGAATCAATCCTATACTTGTAAAGTTAGGAACAAAAGTTACTGAAACAACTTGATATGATATTGAAAAGAGAGGATATCTTTTAGCTCAAGAAATCTTGTAGGGATTGGAATGTCGGTAGAGAGATCTTCAGTAAAAAAATCTTTCAGAGAATGTGTTAGAAAACTTCTTTCACTTTCCCTTTAATCATATATTTTTTTATGTATTTGTTTGAGGTACTATTTCCAAACAAATCAACCAACTCAAATGATATTAGTCCCAAAGTAAATCAAATTATATTTGAAGTTCTTGAATGTGTATTTTATGTGACTTAAATCGCATTTAGGGACTAAATTGAATAAAAAATACTTGTCAACTGGGTAATTTATTATATAAAGTGTCTACATTCGGTATTAATTTGTGGTCTAATATTAAAAAAATATATGCTAATATGACTCTTCATATAGCTTTCTTTACTTTATAAACTCAAACCATTTTTTTTTACATTTTGGGCTTAAGTCCAACTCTGCATTATGAGACTTATAATACTGAAGAGAAGTTGTTTTGTTGCAACTTACCATTTTGTTAATTTTGTTGTTAGAATCTATGTTTTTTTCCCTAATTAGATGCCCATTCAAGGAGATTTTTGTGGAGAATGATGTAAAGATAAAGAGAATAGTCTATAAGAAAAATGAAAAAGTGGACAAAATAAGCAACTTACCTAGTTCCCTATTATTAAATACTATGGAATTTTTTACCACTAAGGAAGTTGTTAAGACTAAAGTCCTATCCAAGACTTGAAAGGATATGAGTGCACATTACTAATTCTTTCAGCCAATTCTTCAAGGTATCTATAGTTTTGGGAATAAGGTTACGACACCAAAATCGATGGTTGTTTCTTCAAGGAACTCCAAATTTGGTCCAGTTGTTGGTTATGGCTATACGTAAGTTAGCCCCCATAAGCAAATGATTTCAACTTAGGAGTTGATATCTGAACTTTGATAGGGTCACAAACAAGCTTGTAAATCCCATGGTTAGATTAACATATTTATCACCAGATACACATAAGACTTTCTCTTTTCCTTTTTGTAGTTCAAAATTATGAAGAACTAAATCACTCAACTTTTTGAACCTTGAAAATGGCTCAATAAAATCTTTGTCCTCACTTGAAGTAAATGTGACATACTTCAAACAACATTTTACCAATTTAGGAAGGTCTATAGTTTCTGGAAATTTATGTATGTCCCCATTTTATAAAGTGAAAAGTCATAATATTTTAGACAATGACAAAAAAATATTGGGTAAAAAAAACCCATTTTTTCAAGTACAACGTCTTCAACCAGAAGTCTCGGTGCTACAGAGAATGTTGGCCGAGACTTCTAGTTGAAGACGGGGTAATTGCGAAAAACAAATATGGTTTTTTCCACCCAATCTTGTTTTGTCATTGTCTAAAGTATATTGACTTTTCACTTGATAAAATGAGGACATACATAAAACATCTAGAAACTCCAAACCTTCCGAGAATGGTAAAATGTTGTTTGAAGTGTGTCACATTTACTTCAAGTGATGACAAAGATTTTGTTGAGCAATTTTAAAGGTGCAAAAAGTTGAGTGATTTAGTTCTTAACAATTGTGAACTACAAAAAGGATAATAGAAAATCCTATGTGTATCGATGATAAATTTGCTAATATAATCATGGGATTTGCAAGCTTGTTTGTGACCTATCAAACTTTCGAATATCAACTCCCAAGTTGAAATCATTTGTTTATGGGGTGAACTTACTTCTAGCAATCACCGACTCTTTGAGGATAATTGGGAGTGAGTTGTTTTGTTGCAACTTACCATTTTGTTGCAACTCTTCTTCAAGGAACTCCAAATTTGGTCCAGTTGTTGGTTATGGCTATAAGTAAGTTAACCCCCATAAGCAAATGATTTCAACTTAGGAGTTGATATCTGAACTTTGATAGGGTCACAAACAAGCTTGTAAATCTCATGGTTAGATTAGCAAATTTATCACCAGATACACATAAGACTTTCTCTTTTCCTTTTTGTAGTTCAAAATTATGAAGAACTAAATCACTCAACTTTTTTCTCTTAAAAGCTTTGCACAACAAACCAGACGCCATGTGGCACCGTCATCATGATTCCTCGGGCAGCCAGAAGCAACTCAAGTCGAGGCCGACCTCAAAGGTCGTCCCCGACTTGGGGGGCCACTATTCCGGCCAGGACTAAGAGCCCACATTTGATTGGGCTTGGCCCAACCTCCTCACGAAGCTCGGCCCAAAGCAGACCACGCGCAACGTTATCCACCCTCCGACGGCTAGGATCAATCCACGAATCGGCGCCACACAGTGACGCCCGATTGCTCTATAAATAGAGGCTCACCCATCTACTACGGTACGTTCTGCTCATTACGCATCCCATCCATCCTGGGCTCTGCCTATCCTCCTTTACTCTGACTTTCTCCCTTTTCTTTCTCTTCATTTTGGTCACATACTGACTTGAGCGTCAGAGTGTCTTACAGGTACCCCCCACCCGACGTGGATCTTCAGGCTATCTTGGGCTCGCCGAGCACCATCTTCAAGCTTCGATCTCTTTCTCTGTTCAGGCTACTCATGCACCATTCTTGGAACTCTTTGATCTAGTACCCCTGATTGAGGACCGAGTCCGAAGTCCAGGTACCGAACAACTTTGTTTCAAAGGTTTTTAAGAACCTTTACTATTAAACCATTCAAGTATTACCAAACTTGAAAAGTCGTAATCCCTATTCTAAACCAATCATATTATAGATTTCAAATCAACATTAACCGATTATAAAAAAAATCAACATTAACCATTTTTTTAGTATAACTTAGTGTCTTAAACCTTTTCCCAAATCATTAACACCATTTTTTTAGTGTTCTTAAACCTGTTCCCAAATCATTAAGCTACTACTAACACAATCAAGCAATAAATTCCTTCCTTGCGATTTCACAACATCAACATAGACTAACAACAACTCTTTTTAGTAACTCTAACTCCCAAAGTTCATACGCATTCATTCGAACTAGGACCCCAAAAACAATAATAATTCAACTTCAGACGCATTCATTCGAAGACAAAATTTACTATAAAAGACCCACCCCACACTCACATGGGTTACAGCTAGGACCCCAAAAACAAAGGGGTTTGCTCTAGCTCTACTTCTTCAACACACCATTATTTTGAAATAAATTGAAAGCTGGAGAAAGAATAACACAAAAGACTGAATACCCCACAACCCCCATCATTTTGCTCTCAGCCAAAACAAGAAAAATGTAGAGGAAGATGAGAAACTTACATTTGAAAGCTATCAAAAGCTTGACCTTTTTACCACCAATAACTTTCCCCTTGAAGCCTTCCTCAAATTCTCACTCTAGTCGTCCTAATTACTCACTTATTCTTCTAGGTTTTCCAGCACCCACACTTCAGAGGTTTTGAAAATGGAAGGAACTGTGTGCTTAAATTTTTAGGCGTTATTATAGTTTTGGCCACCTTACTTTCAAAATTTGAGACATTTTGTGCTCCTATTTTAAAATTCAGACATTTAGTTCCCTTATTTTAAAAAATTCAAACATTTAATCCAATGAGGGGGTTTTAATTTTTTTTTGCTGATTTGAAAGTCTATCCAAAAAAAGCTAACGTGGCTCTCATCAAATGGTGTGACGCCTGATCTTGGCACCACATGTGGCTACTACGTCATTTAATGATTCTGTCAGCATGCCACTTATTATATTAATAAAAAAATTATTAAAGTAATTAACATAACTTCAAATGTGTCCTATTTATTAAGTTTCTCAAGTTTTTTCTCCACAAGTGGTAGATGGGAGGATCATCTACCACTAATGGAGTTTCCCTACAACAACAACTATTGGAATGGCCTCTTATGAGGCGCGTTATGCTGAAAAAGTGTTAGACACCACTTTTTTGGTGGGATGTTGGTGAGACACGACTCTTGGGGCCATATATGGTTAGGAAAACCACGGAGAAGATTCATCAAGTCAAGGAGAGAATGCGAACAACCCAAAATTGTCGGAAAAGTTATCTTTGACAAGCGAGAGAAACTTTTGGAGTTTGATAAGGGTGTCCATGTGTTACTAAAAGGGTTTCACCTACAATTTGTCTTGGTAGGAGGCGAGAGCTAAGAAACTCAGTCCTCGAAATATTGGGCCTTTCCAAATCATAGAGAGGATTGGGCCATATGTAGCATACTATATTGCCTTACCGCCATCCTTATAAAACTTGCACGACGTATTCCATGCATCTCATTTCACGCAAGTACATTCCCGATCCTAGTCAGTTGTTGAGTTTCGAGACAATTGAACTTTGATCAGATCTTACCTTTCAGCCTTATCCCAGTAAGATTATAGAGCGTCCTGAAAAGACTTTCCAGACGAGGAAGATTCTGATTGTCAAAGTGGTTTGGAATGGTCTTTCACACGAAGAAGCGACCTGGGAGTTAGAGGATGGCATGCAGACTCGTTATCCGTATCTTTTTCAATGAGGTAAGACTTGACAAACTTTTGAGGACAAAAATTTCTCAAGTTGGGGTGAAATGTAACATCCCCCAAAGTATTTGTCTTAGTTGTTTGATTAAAAGATTATTTTAATTAATGATTGCTAAATGACTTGATTGTGTATATTTTAATTGATTTATAATTATGAAATTTGTGTGCATTAGTGTGCTAGTTAATAAATGAATTATTAATTGAAGTGGGGCTTATTAGGAAATTGAGGATAGAGTAAGGGTATATTAGACATTTTACTTCACAAACATTCACTAAAACCCTTAGCTGAAACATAACATACCCTCACTTCTAAACTTTTCACTCATTATCAAGTTGAAGAAAAGAACATAACATGCAAGCTTCACCAGCATGAATCATCCAACTCTCTCATCTTTATTTCTTAACTAGTACAAGTTATTCTAGTCCAATCACTTCCCAAAAATCATAACTTCAAGCACTCCACTTCTCATTTCTTTCCTTCACCATTTTTGTGTTCCTAAAGGGTTGAAGAATTTGATTTGAAGTCTTTGGGGTTTCATGTCAGTTTTAGAACGTCTTGAGGGTATTTTGAGAACTACATTGTAGATTGAAGAGGGTTTTGAAGCTAGGGTTTGATTTTGGGAGTTGGGGGTGTCATACCCCAATTTTGTCCGGCCTAGCTCAAAACCCTAATTTTCCCCCAAAAAATAAATAACCAGGGGAGAAGAGAACCTCATGCATTGCATTTAAGGTTCTAAAAGTCATTTCAAAGCTTCCAAAATCATTTTTGAGTTGGAATGCACTTCTTAGACAAATTAGGGTTTTTCAGTGCAAAAGGGTATTTTGGTCACTTTGCAAATAAGGGACAATTCCTCAGGACAAGTCATTCAACATGCATTTTTGAGGTATTAGAGGTCATTCCAGGGGGAAAAATAATTTTTGAAGTGAAAATGTGCTTCGAACGAAAAACTAGGGTTTTTAGGGTGAAAGGGCATTTTGGTCATTTCACAATAAAAACAGTCTTTCGTTCCAAATCACTGAACAATCATCAAGGATCTGTTTGAGGAATATTTGTGCCTAATTGTGTTTGTTTTTTGTGCACAAGTATTAAACTTTTTGGCCTAAAAACCTAGTTTTTGGATATAAGGGGTAAAATGGTCATTTCCTTTGAGGTGGGGTAAACAAATCAATTTTGGGATTGGTGAGATCATAAAATTCAGAGCCCAATCATTGAATCATAGGATATGGCCCAAAATGGCATGAATTAAGAAGAATGATCTAGAAGGGAATAGTACAATAGTACAATTTGCAATTCCACTCACTCTCCCACTACATAGCTGCGCATACTTCAGCCTATACACCCCATTTTGATTTATTTTTATTGTTTGCAAATTGTACTAAATCATGGCCTTCCATTTAAATGTGAAATACAATCCCCACCCTTCATTTGAATCAAAATGGCACTTGTGTAATAAGCTTTATGGAAAAATACAATTTTGTAAATGAGCTTATCCTTCACCCCACTCCTTATGCTGCGCATTTCAGCTCCTCTCTCTCCTCATTTTGTGCTTTTAATTACCCTCAATCCATGTGACATTGCATCTTGACCATTGATTCAAAATTTATCTCAAATCCTATTGGTTTGCAAGAAGCACATTACCCTAATTACCCTTTAAGTTTTTACCCCATATAAAAACCAAAAAATAAGATCAAACATACGCACACTCTCATTTTACCCTAGCACACTCTTCTTCCTCTCCTCCCTCTCTCAAGGCCGTAGCCTCTCTCCCTCTCCTCCTCCATCTTCTTTTCAACTTTCATCCACCAAACCACCTCAAACTCACTCTATATTCCTATATCTTCCTCCTTCCATCCTTAATTCCATTTTTGCATCACTAAAAGAGTTGATTTCCTTCAAGTTTGCGTGGCATTGTTGGTGATTTGTGAATATTTTTGTTGATTTGTTCTTGATCTTCATTTTTCTTCTCTTGTGTAGCTTTGATCTTGAGGTAAGCATCTTATCTCTTGCATTTTAACTATTAGCATGTGAATCTTCCTTCTACTCCTCTTTCCTCTCTAAGAGGCTTAGAGGGCTCATTTCAAACACTATGTCAAGGACATTGGGAGCCTTGGGTGTTTGAAGTGAGCCCTTGGCCTTGATGAGAGGGTTCTTGTGTTTTTAACCATGCATTTTTGTATTTTTTCACTCATCCTTTCACTTCTTCATGAATAAAGAATTTTCACATGATATATGCATCATATTGTTCATGTCACAACTTGCAAGTTTGAATTTTGGTTTGATTCATGGGATTAGGGGGTTTCGGTTTTGAGCTCTAAAATTTAGGGTTTTGTTGCTTTCTTTTCTCTTTTTGATTTATGTAAATACAATGCTTGATGTGTTTGATTTGCATGATTTGTTCTATGTGTTGGTTATGATTTTTAGCATGAAATAATTTGTTATTATGTTCATATAGGGTTCGGCCTTAGAGGCCCTTTTGATGCTCATCTTTGTGCTAAAAATTGTATTGCTTGATCTTGTGTAGATGAATATAAATGTGTTAGGGTGTTTTTAACCTTTTCAACATTCATTTATTTTTTACCTTACCACTCATTAATTTTTTTACCAAAAGTAAAAAAACTTGTTAACTTTTTTTACTATCTCATTGAATAATTACCATTCACCTCATGCATGTTCATTTTTACCATTCATTAACTTTTTACTAAAAGTTTTATCACTTGTCTATTTGCAAAAATACCCAAAACATTTTTACACTTTGCATTCTATCACTTATGCTTACATGTTCATGCACTTATATGAGTTTATATCATTTGCATTTTCATACTCCCTTGAATGCTCATGCATCCATTAACTTCATGTCTTGCATTCATTATTGTATAGTCATACATTCATTAATATTGTATCTTGCATCCATTTTCACATGTTCATGCACTTATTTAACACTATGTTTTGCATCTCTTTATCAATTGTCCATGCATCCAATAATACTATACCTTGCACTTCATAGTTGAATACCCATGCACCCACATGTTTGCTCAATCATGTATTCAATTTGTTCATAGCAATTTGCGAATATTCTTTATGTTTGCTATGCTTGTGCTCTTATTGTTGCCTTGGTTTTGACTTGAGAAGATTTGAAATGTTCTACTTCTTTTCAAACTTGAAATCACATGTTTTTCCAAATAAAAACCCTAAGGCATTTTCCTAAACAAATCATTAACCATCACTCGAAGCCGTTGCTTGTTTGATCATTAATGAGGAGTTATTAGTGATAGTCACTCGAAGCCTTTGCTTGTCTGACTATTATGAAAGCTCCCACACATTAATTAAACAACAAAAACAAATTCAAATTTCCAAAAACAACATGAGCTATTAGTGATTATCACTAAGGCTCTCCACTTCTTTCAAAACATTTTCAAAAAAGAATAATACAACGTTGTTGCTTGTAATCACTCGAAGCCACTGCTTGTTTGATTACCGGCTCCAACCCTCTTTTCTTTCGAGTTAATACCGAATGCCACTCGAAGCCTTTGTTTGTTTGGTGTTCGCGAACACTCGAGCCTTATTTCAAAAACTCCAAAACTCAATCTCAAAAGCCGTTTTCAGACGCACAAAAAGAGAGAACTACGTAGCTTTGATCTCTCATCCCAGTGAGGGTACGTAGGACCGGGTTCATGTCCCGTCAAGCACATTTTCAAAAAAAACCGTAAAAGCGAGAACTACGTAGCTTTGATCCCTCAACCAGTGAAGGTACGTAGGACCGGGTTCATGTCCCGTCAAGCACACCTTTTAAAAAAAACCCACAAAAAGCGAGAACTACGTAGCTTTGATCCCTCAGCCAGTGAGGGTACGTAGGACCGGGTTCATGTCCCGTCAAGCACACCTTTTAAAAAAAACCACAAAAAGCGAGAACTACGTAGCTTTGATCCCTCAGCCAGTGAGGGTACGTAGGACCGGGTTCATGTCCCGTCAAGAACCCTTTTCAAAATAAATCTTTGTTTTGTTCCGCTTTTCAAAGATACCAAAAAACATTCCTTTTTCCCGTTTTCAATAAAGCAATTTCTCAAAAGAAAAGAAAGAAAAGAAAAGAAGTAGAACGATGTATTTCAAATCAAACATTTCAAAACCACATCAAGCTAATGGTTCCCTTTCGGTAGAAAGGGCGCGTGGGGTGCAATTACCTTCCCCATGCGCAACCGACCCCCAAACCTACATCTCTGTGTTTTCAAAAGACCACCCGTTTTCCAAGAAAGGTTTTTTCAATGTTTTCCTCACTACAACAGAATTAGTATATAGGCAGCATTTTTTTCATCAATGGGCAGCGCTTTTTATATTCTTTGAACGCGGCGCTGGTATTCCACTCCAACAATGGGCGCGCTTCTAAAAAGCGCCACCCATTGCCCAAACACGTCCTCAAATAAGCGGCGCTTCCTAAAAAGCGTGCGCATTACCCAAACACGTCCTCAAATAGGCGGCGCTTCCTAAAAAGCGCTGCCCATTGCCCAAACACGTCCTCAAATAGGCACCGCTTCCTAAAAAAAGCGCCCATTGCCCAAACACGTCCTCAAATAGGCGCTTCCTTAAAAAGCGCGCCCATTGTTTTATTTATTTTTTTAATTTTTTTGGTTTTTGTGTATTTTCCATTTTATATTTACAACAAAAAAATTAAATCATACATCCAAAATATTTTTAATAGTGATATCTATGAATTTGTTGTATTTAAAACTGAATTAAATCATACATCATAAAAAAATTAAATCATACATCCAAAATACATCCAAAAATTAAATCATACATCCAAAATTAAGGGTGGACCATCTTAAAAGGTGTTGGACCGATCCTAAGTTAATTTAAAATGTGATCTGAAAAAACACGAGTGAATGCTTAGTAATTACATTAAAAAACATCATTCACAAACTCTACGTAGTGTTCTTCAACATAATCTGGTAGAACAAGTCTCAGGAAGTTTGAACTTTTCCGACATCTCAATCGTAAAGATTTGAGAAAATGGAGCTTGAGACACACTTAACAAACTTGAAGATAGATCTTTGTGTGTTTCCTCAATCAATGCAGGAATGAATGAGCTCATATAATGTTCTGTTGAAATTTGAATGTCTTTGGGATCTTTTGTGCTGCGAGCCACAAAACAATGTTTCAATTTCTATTGAGTACTACAAAGATATGATACTTGAAATGTCATCATGGCATAAAAATGAATACACAACATAACAAAAAAACTAGCAAAATAAAACAAGTACTTACATCTTCTCGTAATGTCTGTTTTGCTCATACTAAAACAAAAGCAAATGATATATACAAAACAAATGAAATGTGAATATGAAAAAGTAAGTGAAAGGAAAACCTAGTGTTTGAAAAGATATTGATTGAGAGAGAATCATTTTGCTCATACTTAAAAATATTGTATGCCCAATATCTTGTATGTTCAACCACAAATATCTAAGAATAACATGATAATAATGAGAGAAGTTAGGGCTTGCCTAAATTGTTTTTATCGACTCCAGAGGTTATGTATTTTGCAACATCAAGACAACATGTAAGTTTATCTCGCTTTCTCATCAGGAATTTCTATATGGAAAATTCTTCTTCAAGAGACATAATAAGCTCCACCCTATCCAAGTGTCCAAGCTCCCACCATCTGTAAGAAAGCTACAATCATCAAATTATCGATGTAATCGATTTTGCGGAATCCACGGATTCAAGCAAAGAAGCAACTTTTAAGAGTGAATTAAACAGAAGAACTAGAAGGCTCCAGAAAGCAAGATGAGTAAAAAAGGGAAGAAAATATTAGAAAAGCAAAAACTGGATCTGCAGTATATCTAGCCAAAAGACTTCATTACATTCTATTAATACCAAAAACTCTAAAACAGTCATAGGGATCATCATTAATACGTAATGAGTTCGCTAAATCAGTCATTACAAATACAAAAACTGGATCTGCAGTATATCTAGCCAAAAGACTTCATTACATTCTATTAATACCAAAAAGTTGATTGCATTTAAACAAAAATGTAAGAATTGAAATCTTAGAGCATCAAAATAACCTTTCCTGTCAAACAATTTACGCGTTTGCAAAGAAAGAACAATTATTATTTTATGAAAGAAAATCGCACATTCTTATTGCATATGTCTAAATGAAAAGGACCAAACTAATGTGCATTGCACAACATAATATCTCCGTTTTATAAAATCAAAAGATGATTTGCTCTATAGGCCCTTGGCCTTCCAATTCGATATCCCACACCAGGAATCCAAATCTCTTTGTTGAAACCTTTTCCTTTCAAGAAGTCTCTTTCTGCATCAAGATTTGTCTCAAAGAACAACAAATTTTGCCCTTAGCCTCTCTGTTTCCAGCTCTAGAGCTACCACATTCTCCCTTAGCTTTTCTACCTGCATCATTTTCTCCGCATAACTTCTCATTTGTAATACCGATTGAACATGGGGCTCTAGCCAAGCCAAATCAAATCCAAATGTCTCCAATTCCTCCCGTAAAGCTTGAAGATCTTTACAACATTGGTCACTCATATCTTTGACATTTTTAGTTTCTAGGAAATAGAGAACTCTACCTAATGCATTGAACGCCCAACCGATAAACTTGCGACTTCTCTTCTGCTGACACTCAATAAGTGATGGGTGGTGAGAACACACTTCCTCTAGCAGTGGAACAAAGGCTTCTTCTATTTGTCCTAAACCCCTAAAATTCATAAGCTCGCCAATTGAAGCAGAGAACAACTCCATATCAGTGTTTTTAGTGGGTTTAGTACAAACTAAAACCCTAAAGGGGAAAATTGAGAAATTGTGCATTTTTTCTGTCTGTAAAACTAAGAAGAACAGTAGAACACGACCTAAAAGGGGAAAATTATAAAACCCTAACGGGTAGCAAAGAAAGCGCACTGAACTGAGAGTACTTGTGGCGAGACTAGCAACGCTATCGCCACGCATAACACGATGAGAAATTGCGAGATCCGGGACGGGGAAGCTTCGAAGATGATACGGAGAATATCGGTGGAGGATAATGCCGAGAAATGAGAATTCATCGGTGAAATCACGAGTAAGTAGAAGGAGGAGAAGAAGAGGGTAGGGTTCGGCGGAGGAACTTGAATTCATGAGATGTCGGAGGATGTCACCTTCGTCTTCATCGCAACAACAACCCATTGTGGAAGGAAGATGAGTGGGTTTCTTACAAACTATTACACCGTCCATCCATTCTCATCCATTATTATTCAAGAATGATAGAATTGCGGAGAGGGAGAAATCAAAAGCAATGTGTGAGGGGAAGACGGAGTAAGAGGAGTAAGAGTGGGGAAGAGATGTGAGGGAGGAGAGGGAGAGGGAGAGTAAGAGTAAGAGACGAGTGAGAGAGAAGCGTGAGGAAGATAGAAGGTCCAAACTCAGCGTTTTTAAAAGCGGCGGGTATTGGGAGAACGTGTGACCTAATACCCAGCGTTTTTTAAAAAACGCTGGGTATTGGGAGAACGTGTGACCCAATACCCAGCGTTTTTTAAAAAACGCTGCGTATTGGGAGAACGCGTGACCCAATACCAGCGTTTTTAAAAAGCGCTGGGGTATGGCTAGTGCGTTTAAAGCGATGGGCGCATTTTTTAAAAAGCGGCTGGGTATGTTATAGCTGTTTTGGTCATCCGTGGCGTTTTTACTTAAAACGCTGCTTATAGGGGCGCTCTTTTTTGACAAATCTGGCGTAGTGCCTAAATAAATATTGGTGGCGGCTCTACTATTTTCACGTTGTCAAACGAAAAGTCCCAAGCCGGATTTTTCGGTGCGCAACAGTGGGTGTGTATAGAAGCTTGTTGGTGCCTAAAAAGCTCCATATTTGGGGGGTTTGAGACTCATTTTCTGCACATTGTTTGATACATCTTGAAACTAGTGAGTTATTTTTCCCTTAGGGTTTGTTTGAAGTTATTATGGGTTGATTTTATGTCTTGAATTGATTTTGGAGTGTGTGGGAATCAATTTGGTGAAATTGTGTTGTTAAATATGGTTGCATGTTGACATTGTTCATATGCAAATTCCTTGTTGTTTAACTTGCTCAAAATATATTGTTTGGTAGCCTACTAATACTATTATAAATGAGGTTGGATTAGAAGTTAAGTGGTTGAGACATTGGAGCCAAAGGAACAAACAAATTTTTAGTAAAAACACTTTTTCTGCCAACCTATTTTTCTAGTTTTCAAATTATGTTCATTTTGATTCCAATCACTTTCCAATCCTTTTCTCAACCCTTCCCCTAAACAAAATAAGTGTATTAAGAACAAGATAAGACACCAAGGGGATGACCATCCCGAGTGTTGCGCCCCGAAAAATCCGGTTTGGGACTTCTCAGTTTGACAACGTTGAAAATAGTAGAGCCGCCACCAATATTTATTTTTTAGGAAAACATTGAAAAAACCTTTTTGAAAACGGGTGGTCTTTCGAAAACTTAGAGATGTAGGTTCGGGGGTCGGTTGCGCATGGGGAAGGTATTAGCACCCCACGCGCCCTTTCTACCGAAAGGGAACCATTAATTTGATGTGGTTTTGAAGTGTTTGATTTGAAATATATTGTATTACCTCTTTTCTTTTCTTTCTTTTCTTTTGAGAAATGATTTTATTGAAAACGGGAAAAAGGGATGTTTTTGGTGTCTTTGAAAAGCGGAACAAAACAAAGATTTTTTGAAAAGTGCGCTTGACGGGACATGAACCCGGTCCTACGTACCCTCACTGGCTGAGGGATCAAAGCTACGTAATTCTTGGTTTTTATGGGTTTTTTTAAAAGGTATGCTTGACGGGACATGAACCCGGTCCTACGTACCCTCACTGGCTGAGAGATCAAAGCTACGTAGTTCTTGGTTTTTTGCGTGTGAAAACGGCTTTTGAGATTGAGTTTTGAAGTTTTTGAAATAAGACTCGAGTGTTCGCGAACACCAAACAAGCAAAGGCTTCGAGTGGCATTCGGTATTAACTCGAAAGAAAAGAGGGTTGGAGCCGGTAATCAAACAAGCAGTGGCTTCGAGTGATTACAAGCGACCACGTTGTATTATTCTTTTTTGAAAATGTTTTGAAAAGAGGTGGAGGACCTTAGTGATAATTGTCACTAATAGCTCATGTTATTTTGGAAGAGTTGAATTGGTTTTTGTTGTTTAGTTAATGTGTGGGAGCCTTCATAATAGTCAAACAAGCATAGGCTTCGAGTGACTACTACTAATAACTCCTCATTAGTGATCAAACAAGCAATGGCTTCGAGTGATGGCTAATGATTTATTTAGAAAAACGCCTTAGGGTTTTTATTTGAAAACATTTGAATTTGGGTTTGAAAAGAAGTAGAACATTACAAATCTTTTTCCAAGTCAAAACCGAGGCAACAATGAGAACATAAGCAAAGCAAACATAAAGAGTATTTACAAGTTGCTATGAACAAATGAATACATGAATAGGTAAACATGTGAGTGCAAGAGTATGCAATTATGGAATGCAAGGTATATCATTATTGAATGCATGATTAGGCAAGTATATGAATGCATGATAAATACAAGGCATAGCATTATTGGATGCATGAGTATACAATTATGAAATGCAAGACATGATATTAACATATGCATGAGCATTTAAGAGAGTATGAAAATGCAAGAGATATAGACATATATGAATGCATGAACATGTAGGCACAAATGATGAAATGCAAAGTATGGAAATATTTTGGGGTATTTTTGCAAATAGGCAAGTAGTAAAAACTCTTAGTAAAAAGTTAATGAATAGTAAAGTAAAAATGCATGAGGTGAATGGTAATTATTTAATGAGATAGTAAAGTAAAAAGTTAAAATGTTTTTTTTTACTTTTGGTAAAATGCTAATGAGTGGTAAGGTAAACATGAATGAGCGGTAAAAAGGTTAAAAACACATTAACATTCTTACACATTTCTACACAAGATCAAGCAATACAATTTTTAGCACAAAGATGAACCCTAAAATGGCCTCTATGGCCGAAACCATACATGGGCATAAACAACACATTATTTCATGCTAAAAATCATAACTAACACATAGAACAAGATCATGCAAGTTTGAGCACATCAAGCATTGATTTACACAAAAATCAAAGAGTAAAAGGAAGGCAAATAAAAACCCTAGCTTTTAAGGCCTAAAACCGAACCCTCACCCTCATGAATCAAACCAAATCTCAACTTGCAAGTTATGACATGAACAATAGGATGCATATATCATGTGAAAATTCTTTATTCATGCAAAAGTGACAAAATGAGTGTGAAAAATGCAAAAACATGGTTGAAAACACAAGAAGCCTCTCATCAAGGCCAAGGGTTCACTTCACACCCAAGGCTCCCAATGTCCTTGACATAGTGTTTGAAATGAACCCTCTAAGCCTCTTAGAGAGGAAAGAGGAGTAGAATGGAGATTCACATGCTAATAGTTAAAATGCAAGAGACAAGATGTTTACCTCAAGATCAAAGCTACACAAGTATACAAAATGAAGAACCAAGACCAAAACACCAACAAATGTCACGCAAAATTGAAGAAAGCAAGCTCCTTGGTGATGTAAAAATGGAATCAAAGATGAAAAGAAGAGGATATGTGAATATGGAAAGGATTTGAAGTGATTTGGTGGATGAAACTTGAAAAGAGAATGGAGGAGAAGGAGGGAGGGGGTTCGGCCTAGAGAGAAGGAGGAGAGGAGAGAATGCTAGCTAGGGTAAAATGAGAGTGTGTCCCTCCCTTTGATCTTATTTTTGGGTTTTTATATGGGGTGAAAACTAAAGGGGTAATTAGGACAATATGCCCCTTTCAAACCAATAGGATTTGAGATAAATTTTGAATCAATGGTCAAGATGCAATATCACATGGATTGAGGGTAATTAAAAACACAAAATGGGGGGAGAGAGGAGCTGAAGTGCGCAGCCTAAGGAGTGGGGTGAAGGATAAGCTTATTTACAAAATTGTATTTTCCCATAAAGCTTATTACACAAGTGTCATTTTGATTCAAATGAAGGGTGAGGATTGTTTTTCACACCTAAATGGAAGGCCATGATTTAATACAATTTGCAAACAATAAAAATAAATCAAAATGGGGTGAAATGGGGCTGATGTGCGCAGCAAGGGAGTGGGAGAGTGAGTGGAATTGCAAATTGTACTATGGTACTATCCTTATCCTTTCAAAATTCAAAAGAGTATAGAATATTCCCTTCTAGATCATTCTTCCTAATTCATGCCATTTTGGGCCATATCCCATGATTCAATGATTGGGCTCTGAATTTTATGATCTCACCAATCCCAAAATTGATTTATTTACCCCACCTCAAAGGAAAAGACCATTTTACCCTTCTATCCAAAAACTAGGTTTTTAGGCCACAAGGTTTAATATTTATGCACAAAAATCATCACAATTAGACACAAATACTCCTCAAATAAATTATTGATGATTGTTCAGTGATTTGGGACGAAAAACCGTTTTTATTGTGAAATGACCAAAATGCCCTTTCACTCTAAAAACCCTAGTTCTTTACAGAAGCACATTTTCATTTCAAAAATGATTTTTCCCCCTAGGAGTGACTTCTAAGACCTCAAAAATGCATGTTGAATGATTTGTCCTGAGAAACTGTCCCTTATTTGCAAAAATGACCAAAATACCCTTTTGCACTGAAAAACCCTAATTTGTCTAAGAAGTGTATTCCAACTTCAAAAATGATTTTAGGAACTTTGAAATGACTTTTAGAAACCTAAATGCAATGCATGATGTTATCTTCTCCTCACAGTTATTTATTTTGGGGAAAATTAGAGTTTTGACCTAAGTTAGGACAAAATTGGGGTATGACACCGAGCCAATAGCATACTAGGTGAGGGGAAGTAATTAGCCCCAAAATAAGTGATTTCATCTCATTGTTTATCTTTGTGGGGTTTTACTGGTAGCAGAGAGAGATAGGCCAAGCAAGCAGAGAAGATGTAGCCATTGTTTTGGGGTTACTGAAGTCTAGAAGGATCCTTTGGGATCAAAATATTTATTATTTGCTTAGCTTAATCCTATGGTTACATTATGTAACTAATTTATGTTTGAACTTCAACTTATGATTTGTAATCTAAGCTAAGTCTCATTTGTGAACCTTGCTTTTGGGATATTGAACATTAGAAATGTACTAATGACATATGACTAAACTTTATGGTCATTAAGTTATTAGATTAGTAAATTTTACCTTTAGGAACATGGATAAGATGAATTATTCATCATGTTAGATTTGTTCAATTTAATTAAGCATATGTTTTTACTACGATGTATGCAATTTATGCAAGTCACGATATTTCTTCTAAGGTTGAAATATTAGGATGTTATAGTCTAACTCAACCCACACAAAACCCGGCTTAATTATAGGGTGAGGTTGTCTACCCCTAATAAACTATTTTTACGGCCATATTACATTCGATGTGGAACTCTTAATGACCCCATTATGCCTTGAAATTTGGACAAGCTGGAGCATGACTCGAGTGGCACGATAGTGGGTGGCCCAATGGATCTTGGATTGGATTGAGATACTGAGTCTTAGAATTTGGGTTTAATCAACTCCACCCTAAAAACTGACTTGTAAAGTGAGAGATATGCCTGAATGGTATAATATGAGTCATTGATGCTGGCAGTGAGAAGATACTGAGGTCTTAAGTGTTGATTTTCATCCATCAGATATACATAAGTTTGACACTTGTGCCATGGATAATTTTGTAAATATATGGTCTATGAAGGACTTGTGGAGATATGTTGAACAATAATTCACATGGACAAATCTTTCTTCTAAGTTTCCCACAAAATATAAACTACAGGAATTTCCGTGGCAAATGTTTCCGTCGCAAATCCGTCGCTAATCCGTCGCAAATATCTGTGGCAAAGTCGTCGCAAATTTCATCGCAAACCCGTCGCAAATGTAAAAAAAATTAAAAAATAAATAAATCATACAAGCATGAACCTGAAGAGAATGTTTAATACAATTAAAAAAAATCATACAAGCATCAACAGAATTAATAATTTAGCCAATCAAATATTGTATGGTTATATAGAAGAGAATAGAGACTCATTATTTAATATAAATCACACCTCTTAGTGTTATCAAATTTTCCAATTACACACAAAATTGCCTCAAAACAGACTCTTTTACTGGGATCCAACAGAAGTTGATAGAGCACTGAATTGAACTGAGATCTAATATCTTGTTCTCAAATGTTCTTCTCAATGAAGCCAACATACCCCAATGGTATCTCGCGCTAGTTCCATTAGATCTTGAAGAAGTTCTTGGATACCGCTTCAAAGAACCAATGATATAATTAGATAATAGTTCAAACATACGAGGGTGAAACAACACATCTATCTACTACGAGCATCAAACGGATCATTATGGAACACTACAAATTATACACGTGCGAGAAGAGACATAAATAGTGACATCGCAAACATAAATAATGATGTTTACTGTTTGAATATCTAAAAATACATACATCATTAATCTATCATGAAATATGTTAGAGTATTTTAGATTGTCACTTACAAATTATATCAAGAGAAATTATATCAAAGGCGAGGTGGTATGAATTCTATTGTATAATGTGAGTATGAATTGGTATGAATATACATATTGACAAAAATGTCCATATAAGACACTAATGATTCAAACCCAGTCATAAAGGTGATATATCACCTTCAACTCGGTAGTGGCTTTGGCAAGTAAGTCCAACAATAACTCGACTCAATTTGGATCTAAGTAGATTGACACGTGCTTCACAACCTCTAGTTGATCTTGCCAAAATCTATACTAAACACGAATGTCAATATGAAGAAAAGTCGAGAATCCCCAAAACAAATTATTAAACTATTTCATTTAGTAACCATATATAATCACGATTTGACTCCTCAATCTTCTGCGATCTTGGTTTAAATTTACCTAATTGACCATCAATCTTATGCGAGTCTCCCATATAACTTACCATTTAAGAATCTTCTTGGCGTAAGCAACTTTGATCGCACTCGATCGATAGATATATTCTTGATGTGGTTCATTAGCTCGGTCATTTGGATGTCTTGGTGCTGGATGCGGGGGGCGCCGCTGGGTGGTACTGCGTAAGCACTCCAGCGCCAAGTCGGCAATGAGCGATGAATAGTGAATAGTAATAAATGGCGTACCTAACTCCTTGAGATTCGTGCAATATTTATAGTAATAGTTATTGGGCCATATTGGATGCATTGGGCCTTGAGCCCACTCTGAAACGATTGCCCCCCCAAGCTGGGTCGCCGATGGCGAGGCTAAGGCTTGATTTCTACCCGAATGATGTTGAAAGCAAAGCTGAGTTGTAACAAATGAACGGCCTCGAGGTATGGGAGCTGGCCAGCGTAACATGGTTTATCGAGCGGCCTAAATATTGCGGCCGACCTGACTATTTTCTGTGTCATGAGTCTTGAGGACACGGTGATTTAATCTTTGTGATTTCACGCATTCCAAGGTGACGTTGGCTTTCCCAAGGCGTGTCTCTTCGCTCCCCCCTGACTGAGTAATGAGAGAAGGTGAAAAGGTGTGTCTCTTCGCTTTTGGGCCTGAAGTGCCCCTTGGCCCACTATATAAGGTGGTGGGGTTTTGGAGGAAAAAACTCCTCACTCTTGACTCATTTTTTGCTCTGAAAGTTTGAGAACGACCTCGCTGGCTCGCTGTCTACCGTTCGTTGCTCGCTCTGGGAACAGCTCGCCCATGCCCCCTGCGCCAGATTCCTCTATCGGCCTCACAGGTAACGCGAACGTCCTTATTTTAATTTTGCTTATTTCCTTGACATTCCAACTAGCGGAGGGGGTAGCAGGTCAGGGGACGACCACGTCGCCCCCTCTAATGGTGTGTTCGATCTGGCCCGCTTCCTCTCGCAGTTTACTCGGCGGACGAAACAAACTCGCGCATCTCGTGGCCCGGCGTTCGATAGCTAAAGCAATGGCTCAGCCGAGTTCTCCTCCAGTAAGGTCGCCATCCCCTTCTAAAGATGAATCACCCAGCGTTTCCCGCCCAGATCGATCGTCTTCGAAATCCAAAAGCGGGTCGCCCGGAACTTTGAGTTCGACCTCGATGTCGTCTTCCGACTCCTCTCGGGTGTCTGATCGAGCTAGGGTGGATCCAAACCCTGGGGAGGTTGCAGAAAGTTCGACCCCCTTTCTTTCTGAGACTCAAGTCGCCGACCCTCAAAACGCCCATGCTCGGTAGCCGTTGAGAATCAAAGCGCAAAGCATGCGCATGCGCATGCGCGCCCAGAGACGCGCTTTGTGGCCGGAGCAGATTGATCCTAACGTGGCGGCCGAGCAAGATATTTCTTGGGTTTCTAAAATCCTAAGAAATCATAGGAGTAAAGTCCGCCGCCATTCCTCGGACGAACAAGACCTGACCGCCCAGTTTTACGTTGAAGGCTGGCGGGTGGAGGGCATGAAAAAGGATGAGAACATAGCGACCTGGCATGATGAGCTAAAATTTACAATGTACCGAGTCGTCTTTGAGCGGATGGGGATCGTCCCTCCCTTTACGAAATTTCAACGACAAGTCCTTCGCTACCTTAAGGTCGCACCCTCCCATTAAACCCGAGCGGCAGGCGTTCTTGCAAGGTTACGAGGATGTCCGGCGGCGCTTGGGGCGGCCGGTCTCATTGAGGCTATTTTTACCCTCATGGAGATGAGCTATCTCTATGAGCACTCGGTACGAAGAAGGGCCCGCAAAGAGGCGTCTCTCACGAAGAGCAGTCGCAATACAACTTTTTCAAGCCGTACATGGAGTCTTTGCCAAGTGGGTGGAAGAACGACTTCTTCTGGGTCGTTCCTTACACAAAGGAAGCGATGAAAGGGATAGCCACTTTGATACACAGGAAAAATTTGGGGCGCCCCTTCATGCCGGCCAAATGCGGTCATCGACCATTTTTGAAGAAGCCGGGGGCGTATTCTTTTAAGGAAATCGAGCTCAATATTGGGGACATTGATACGATCCACAGGGTCAGGCGGGTCGCCTCTTGCGTCCAGGGGGGTCGCATTAAAATCAACAAGATAGTAGACGCCCGTGGCACAAAGGCGGTCAAAGCAGCTATTGGTAGATGTTTAAGATTTATTTGCTTTGGAAAATTTGTTTTTGTGTAATTACTAACTCGCATCTTGCTTTTTGCAGCTGAAATGGCGGGCGTTCAGGATTTTGACTTCTTTTCCCAGTGGTCGTGTGAGGATGGGGATAATTCTCCTCCTCGAGGAACGGCCGCTGCAACTCAACAAGCGGTCGCTAACGAGCTGTGCTGAGTTAATACGGACGACCTGCGACCAATCGACGTAAACGTCATCTCCCCGGCCACTGTTACAATTTAGAGGACGAGCAAACAAGGGCGCCAAGATGATTGCGACCCTACTGAGAAGAAAAAACACAAGGGCCACCGAAGCAAAGGTCATTCCAGCCGGTCGTCTAACCTTGATCTGCTCGGCCTTGGGGACGAGGACTGTGCTCGTTTCAAGGAAGAGCCTTTTAAGGTGATTGCTGATGTGATGAAGGCGGCCGACCAGCTCTTCGCAAAATATCAAGAGGGAGAGGCCGATCGTCTGAGAGGTAGGCGAGCCCTGCGTAAAATTTCTTATATTGAAGACGACCTGTCAGACAAGTCGTTTAAACTGCAATCTGCTTTGTTGTCTTTGACAGAAATGAGAGAAGAAAGAGATCGGCTGCTCAAGAAACTCGAAGAGGTTGAACCAAAGGTCCAGCCAGTCGCTACATTCGGCGAAAACGTGAAGCGAAAATTCGATGGCGGCCTTGGTGATCGCTCAAACTGGCGCCGAAGCGGCTCGGGACAATGCGATCGCTGCCAGGGATAAGGCGGTCGCTGAAAAAATTGAAGCCGAACATGAGGTCGGTCGCTCTGTTGCTACTCGCATGGTGAGCGACCGGTCATACAATCGTGCATGAGATAAATAACACAAGTTTTTAAAGGTCAGGCCTCTGTAAAAAACCCATGTGGGGAAAAAGAGCGCCCGCCTGTTTTCATTGGTTTCTGGTCGTTCGATACATTTTTGCATTTAAACATAGTATTTCCTCAGCTTTTCGGCGTTCCATGTTCTAGGTATGGTCGCCCCATTCATGGTCTCTACCTCGTAAGCTCCCTTGCCCGTTTTGTTGATGACGCGGTAAGGGCCTTCCCAATTTGGCACGAGTTTCCCTTGCCGAGCGTTCTTGTTTCCAACGTCTGCCCGCCTGAGAACGAGCTGGCCAATTGAGAATTCTCTTTTCTGCACGCGAGAATTATATCTTGCGGCAACCTTCTGCTTGACTAATTGTTCTTTGAGAGAAGCTTTGGTTCGTAGTTTGTCTACTAAGTCGAGCTCTTCTCTGGTGGCTCGCTCATTTTCTGCTGCGGTTGGTGGATTGGTCGCCCTCCAGCTTAGCTCGCTCATCTCGATTGGGATTACTGGCGTCAATACCAGTAGACTAACACGAAGCGACTTCGCCGTTGTCGAATGAGGGGTCGTTCGATATGCCCAAAGCATCGACTGTAGCTCTTCTACCCAATTTCCTTTGGCCTCGTCCAACCTTCTCTTTAATCCTCCCAAGATGACCCTGTTGGCCGCTTCAGCTTGGCCGTTAGTCTGTGGATGCTCGACCGAGGTGAAACGCTGTTTTATACCTAGGTCTGCCAACATCTCTCCGAATTTCCTGTCTGCAAATTGCGTCCCGTTGTCTGTTATCAATTGTTGGGGAACGCCGAAACGGGCTAAAACATTACGACTGAAGAACTTGGTCACTTTGGCCGCAGTGATAGTCGCTAATGGCTCGGCCTCTATCCATTTGGTGAAGTAATCAACTGCTACGATCAAAAATTTAAATTGACCCGGAGCAGGTGGAAACGGTCCGAGAAGATCCATTCCCCACCAGGCAAACGGCCAAGGGGAGGTGAGGCTCTGCAGTTCGGAAGCAGGGGCGATATGAACGTCTGCGTGAATTTGACACTTGTTGCACTTTTGGACCACATTCTTTGCGTCCTCGTCCATGGTTGGCCAATAAAAACCGGCTCTCAAAGCTCGTTTCGCTATGGAGCGACCTCCCTGGTGACTGGCGCATAAACCTTCATGAATGTCTCTTAAAACGTGGTCCGCAGGCGGCGTCAAGCACCTCAATAGTGAGAGAGAGAAACCTCTTCTATAAAGCTTTCCTTCAACAATCGAGTACTTTGTCGCCACGCCTTAAGAGCTTTGCTTCCTTTTGGTCGTCTGGCTCTGCACCGTTCAAGATATATTGCAATATGGGAGCGGTCCAATCTCTTTCTGAGTCGATGCAGAGGATGGCAACGGGTTTGTCAACCTTAGTCGCCACGCTTTCGGCCGAGTGAGGTCTCTGGATCAAGCCGGTGGTTCCCGGGCACTTTAGTACTGGCTAGTTTCGAGAGAATATCTGCTCGGACGTTCTCAGTTCGTGGGACGTGTTTCACTTCAGCCCGGTCGAACTTATTCAGCAGTTCCCTTACTTTAGCCAGATAATGCTTCAACACTTCGTCTTTGGTATCATATAATTCCTTGATTTGGGAAACCACCAAAAGAGAGTCAGAGTGCAATTCCACCCGTTCAACGTTGAACTCCTTGGCGAGCAATAACCCTGCTATGCAAGTCTCATACTCTGCCTGATTGTTTGAAGTGTGGAAAGCGAACGTAAGTGACACTTCCACAACCAAGCCTGAAGAATTTTCCAGTATCAAGCCCGCCCCACTTCCTTTGGAGTTCGACGAGCCATCGACGTGTAACGTCCAGGTGGTGACAGGATGGTCGTCTGGGACTGGGGTCATCTCAGCTATCAAATCGGCCAAAATCTGCGCCTTAGCTGCCGATCTTGGCTCAAACTTTATTCCGAACTCACTTAGTTCTACGGCCCATTTGATCATGCGGCCAGCCAAGTCTGGTCGGTGGAGAATCTGTCGTATTGGTTGATCAGTTCTCACCACTATTTGATGTGCAACAAAATACGGTCTCAACCTGCGAGCTGCTACCAGTAATGCGAGCGTCAATTTCTCGATTCTTTGATAACGGGCTTCTGGTCCCTGCAAGACTTTACTAATGAAGTACACAGGATTCTGCTTTGCGTCGCTTTCTTTGACCAGGACGGCACTTAGAGCTTCTTCCGTAATTGCAAGATATAGATATAGCGTGTCTCCGGGGAGCGGCTTGGTCATGACGAGCGGATTGGTCAAGGCCGCTTTCAGGTCGTCCAACGCTTGTTGGCACTGATCAGTCCATTCAAAATCAACGTCCTTTTTCAGAAGTTTGAACAAGGGGAGCGACTTGCAAGCAGATTGGGGTATGAATCTGGAGAGGGCGGCGACCATGCCGTTCAACTGTTGGATTTCTTTCTTTGTGGTTGGCGGCCTCATTTCCGCGACCGCCCTGCATTTGTCAGGATTTGCTTCAATTCCCCTCTCCGTGAGGTGGAAACCCAAGAATTTTCCAGCTCGCACCCCAAATGTGCACTTCTCTGGGTTCAGCCTAAGTGAGCTCTTTCTCGCCTCCTCAAAAACTTCTTTTAAGTCGCCGATGTCTTTGATCGTCAGGCACGCTTTTTATGATCATATCGTCAAGGTAGACCTCGACCACCCGACCGACCGCTTCTCAAAAATTTTGCTCATCATCCGCCGGTGGTAGGTTGCCCAGCGTTTTCAACCCAAAAGGCATCACCTTATAACGTGAAGTTACCTTGGTGGTCATAAAAGCGGTCTTATGACGATCCGGAGGGTGCATAGCGATCCGATTGTAGCACGAATATGCGTCTAAGAAAGAGAGCAACTTGTATCCGAGGCGCGCCGTCCACGGTTTGTCAATACTAGGAGCAGGGGAATGCGTCCTTAGGACACGCCCTATTTAGGTCGGTGTAATCAACGCACATTCGCCACTTCCCGTTCTTCTTTTTACCAACACGACGTTTGAAAGCCATGTAGTGTACTTGATCTCTTCCACAAAGTTCGCTTTGATCATGTAAATCAATCGCTTGGGTCATTTGCTCTAGCTTTTTCTTCGTTTTGAACCCTTCTTCGTTGAGCGGAGCGCCTGCTTTGTTGCATCGATCGATAGTGGTGGCAAGCGACCTCCATAGGAACTCTGGCATATCTCGATGCTTGCAAGCGAACAAATCGGCATACTCGTAGACAAGCGACAAGTCCCTGCACGACACGCCGGGAAGGTCGCTTCCAATTTTCACGGTTTTGGTTGGGTCATCACCTGGCGAACATCAAGAAAGCGCCCATGGGGTTCTAGTCGTTTGAGTTTGTTCTTTAGCTCACGGGCTAACTCATCGTCCCCCTCTTCCGGGTCGCTATCTGGATCATAGCGGGCATCTAAATCAGCCAGGTTTACTTGGTGTCCTTCCCCCGAACTCTGAGGGTTGGATCCAATGTCTTGGCGTCACATATGTCCGATAAATGTAGTGGCTCTTCTTGGCGCTTCCATATCCGCCGCTAGTGTGGCGACCTGACCATTTTTGTCATAAAATTTCATTTTTAAATGGACAGTTGATACGACTGCCTCAAGTTTCCCCAACGTTGGTCGGCCGATGATGCAGTGATAACACGACTTGATGGGTAATACTAAGAACGTCGTTCTGACCGTTCTGTAAGAAGTGCTCCCATTGGCGTCGTCGCCGAAGGTGACCAGCAACTCCAAGGTCCCCAATGGGTAGGTGATCGCTCCATTAAAACCAGTTAAAGGGGTTGGGTCGTCTTGAGGGATGATTTCGCTACGATCGATGCTCAATTTGTCGACCAGCTCTTCGAACATGATATCGGCCGAGCTACCCTGGTCGACCAAGATTCTCCTTACTTCAGAGTTTCCCATAACAGCAGATACGACCAAAGGAACATAACTGTTGACCCGCCCATCGAGTAGATCCTCATCTCCAAAGGAAATTGGCGGTCTGCTAGAGATTGGTCGTTGCGCTGAAGAAGACCCGACCATGAGAATTTCGTTCCACTTTCTCTTGGTCGCCTTCTTTGAATCCAAGTGATCTAAGGGGTTCCCTCCGTGGATAACCATTACGACCCTACGACCCTGGGTCGCTGACGTCCTCCTCTGAAGTTTCTTTTCCGCCTGCGACTTCAATAGCTTGAGTGGTTACGACTTTTTCCTTTGAACGACCGTCTCGTCCCTCAGTCTTCTCTTCTGATTGGTCGTTTCCTTCCTCTCTGACATATTTTGTTAACTTCCCTTTCTGAATGAGGTTCTCTATGTCATCCTTCAGGGCCATGCATTCGTTAGTATCGTGGCCCTTACTCTTGTGATACCTGCAATACTTCTTCGTGAACCGGACGCCTTTCTTGAGAACGAGCGGGTCAGGATGCTTTACTTCAGCAAACTCGTTATTCTGGCAATCCATGTAGATTTGTGCAATGGGTGTATTCAGCCTGGTGCGGTGCTCGAATTTCTTTTGACGAAAATCCGAGCGACCTTCCCTGCGTCCTTCTGGCTCTTTAGCTGGCCTACCATGCTCTTCCTTGGGTCGCACACGGGCACCCTGTCTAGCTGCGAGCGTCTCTTCATAGCCCATGTGGTCGTTGGCCCTTCTTAAAAATACCCCAAGATCCATGTAGCGGTTGAGGATGAACTCCTCCGCAAACCTATGATCCGCTCGTATTCCCCGCTTGAGATACTTCAATTTGTCCTTGTCGGTTAGGTCGCGGATGGTCTCTGCCTCGGTGTTGAAGCGGTTGATATAATGTCTCAAGGATTCGTTCTCACCCTGAGCGCATCGTGTCAAGATATTCCTCATACTTGTGCGCGCAGCGGTTGGCGTGTAATTGGCCAAGAAAGTCGCGACCAAACCTTTCGAGGAAGAAATAGTATTGGGCGCAAAGACTCCCACCACTCAAGTGTTCGTCGTCGAGCGGCGAGAAAGCGATCTACTCTTCATTGTTGGACTCGATTCTCTATAAGCTGCGAGAGTTGTTGAAATACCGATGCGTGCTTATCCGGATCGCGCGACCATCGAATTTATTCATATTTGGGGGCTTCCTCAAATCTCTCGGGAATATGCTAACGCCTAATTTCCTTGAGAAAGGCCGTGTGCGGTCGCTAACTCTCACGCCCAAATTTGCGGTGCAGTGCATGTACTTCATTCGTGGGTACTCGTAGCGCCAAAGATATGGCCATATAAAGGAGGGGGTGAAAAGAGCGCCTCTATTCCGCTCGGATGCATGTCTTTTCGACAGGTGGGATACGTCCCCGATCTCCCCTTCATCGTAGTTGTCCAACTCGTCATATGAATCCCACGGCCCGGCTTCTTGTCTGCGAGAACCGGATGACTCGGTCGGGAATACCCGTGGCGAGCGGTGCGATTCCGGATTGTAGCTAGAGTGCGCATATTCTTGGTCGTGAGACATGGAGCGGCGATCGCGCGCGCCCTGCGGCGAGAGACCTCCTAGCCACGACTCGCGCGCGAGATCGGCGTCTTTGGGCCACCCCCAAAGGTCGGTCGTTTCTTCCGGGAGGAGTTACATGCTTTTGGGAAAGGCGCACTTGTCTAGAGGTCCTTCGTAAATGCACGCAGCGGCGGGATGGATCCCCTTTCGTAGTGAGAAAGAAGCGCTTCACGGTCGGCAATAATTTGATTCTTGTTCTGCAGAATCTGTAAGAAAGCCTGAGCCACATGCTCGGGCACAGAGGCATCAATTCCCGCGGCCACCAACTCGGCCGGCAGTTGCTGTTGAGTTGGCTGCGGTATCTGCTTCAAGATTGGCCCTCGGCCGCCTTGTACTGAAGGTTCCGACGAGGTTGTCCCGTGATTCATGGATAGTTTGTGGGACGCCCTCTGGAGTTTGCTGAGGGATTGCATTTCGCCCAGAGGGGTCGGCCCTTGACGAGGCTCGTGTGGCGTGCCTCCTCGTTTGCATGGTGGAAGTGTTCAATTCGCTCCCACTGTGGTCGCCAATGATCGTACCTGATCGATAGATATATTGCTGATGTGGTTCCTTAGCTCGATCATTTGGATGTCTTGGTGCACGGATGCGGGGGGCGCGCTGGGTGGTACTGCGTAAGCACTCCGACGCCAAGTCAAGAATGAGCGATGAATAGTGAATAGTAATAAATAGCGTACCTAACTCCTTGAGATTCGTGCCATATTTATAGTAATAGTTATTGGGCCATATTGGATGCATTGGGCCTTGAGCCCACTCTAGAACACAACCTTTGCCAAGAAAATCTATTAAAAGGCCCCCATTTCTTAAGAAATCACGAAATTTTGCATCCATTAATTCTTTGTCAATGTCCCCAAGAGAATAGCACCAAAGCGCGAGCCCGGATCGAGTACCACATACTAAAGCAAAATGAACAAGAGGCTCACAGAAAGAGAGGGCCACCTAACACGAGAAAAGACGAAAAGTAAGCATCAAGTCTTTGGTAACTTTGTGGTGAAAGCATGCGAGAACAAACCCCAAAAGGTAAACATTTTTTGTCCTCAAAGTCACTGAATGATGAGAAAATCCTTGAATAGATAATATGGATTCTTAACCTTAAACGTTTATCTTTTACACCAAATGGCTTCATAAGGGTATATGGTGGACGCTGGTTTCCTCTCAAGTTGCCATTCTGAATAACTGAAATTGAGTAAGTGGACCCACTCCTTAAGTACAACCAATCAAAACTTGAGTATCACACACTCCAGTGTGGATGGTCTATCGAAGTCTACTCAAACCACACAAAAAAATACATTGTTAAACTTGATGCTAATGATTATGAAGACAATCTAAGTTTATACCTCACCACTTGTCTACTTCTCCCTGCTTCCTCTGTAATAATACAAATAAAACCAAGTTAAAATCTCAAAATACAATAAATCAGTTCCCAAAGGCACAAAGCAAATATAAAAAAGAAGATGAATATAAAGCATTGTGGGTAACATCTATCAAAACGACCTCAAAATACTTGTAAGTAGAATTCTGCATTACACAACAATTAAATCTGATTAACCAAGTCAACAATTCATGACAAGGTTTTACTTTCAATAAAGGCTTGGTAACCCACCTAATTCACCCAATACGAATTGAGAAAATACACATTTTAGCACAGAGCAAATAATATCATATCATCTTACTAATTAAAGAAAGTACTTACTTACCAACAATATCAACATGTTTGGAAGACAATAATAAGAATTGGCAAGCTGAATAGGCATAGATGAACAATTAAAAACTTACTTGTTTGGTTGGCGACACAAGGAACACATCCACACCACAATATTTTGCTTCGGGAGTAGGACTCTACAAGGAAACAGTAAAAGAACATATAAGTTGCTCAATTCAAATCTCCACTACAAAAACATTATAATAAAAAAAAAGATAGACATTGAAGCATTACAAGTTGCTCAATTCACAATCTTCACACAAATCAATCAATAGAATGTAATCTTGCTCAAGTTCCTATTGCAACTACAATGTAGCACCAACACATTTTGAACACCATGTTTATAAATAGAATGTAATATATGCTGCTGATACTGATATGATGTAATTAATCTTTTTGAGGCTTGAGGCAAGGAAGGAGAAATGTGTGATTTGGACTATTAATTGTAGAGGTGGACTTATGTGTTCTTTTGGTGATTTGGATATAAACTTCCATTGCTACATCATGCCACTAATTAATCATTGATAAAGACATAAACCGTTAGGTAAGGTTAATCAAAGACAAGCCATGATCAAAATCAAATCAACCAACAACATGGAAGAAAACATCTAGCCTAGCACAAACAAAAGCAAGGGTCATTTCATGAATCAAACAAATTTAATTAGTAGAAAAAACCTCACAGCTATATAAATATATAGTCACGTATATGTAGAAGAGGCACCAAATGGAATCACATGTTCATCAAAAGAGTCTCATTCATAATTAACTTTAAGGCTACGGTTTATATTACATTAGAAAAGTAACAAATCTATGACTTGGAATCATGAACCTATGACATGGCAACACTCTATCTCTTTGCATCAATGATTCACAAGAAAGGAGTTACTATGAGCAACATTTTACGATATCTAAATCATTTTATGCAAAGAACTATGATAATACTCATTTAAGAAAAAAGCAGAATGAAGATGAACAAGAAATCAAGGAATCACGAACAATAAAGGTGAAGAAAACAATACCCATTTGCAGAGTCGCGGTTTGCGAGAATAGCGATTTCTTGGTTCCAACTTGATTCACGGTTCCAACACTGAACAAAAATCAAGGAATCTGCATAAATCTTACCTCAAGTTAGAGGAAACCACAAAACCTAAGAAGACCAAAACAAAATCAGAATCAAAATCAATATCAATATCAAAATCTAAATCTAAATCTAAACCCTAACCTTATATAAATCATAAGAAAAGCAAAAATTGGGGTTAGGGTTTTGAGAGAGAGGGGGGATTCGAAGTTTCTGGGCTGAAGAGAGAGTACGTGAAGACGTCGGTGGAGGAGAACGTTAGCGAATCGCAAATCAACGGCGCTTCCATGGACTCCTCCTTCCTTCTCTGGCTTATTTCTCAAATCTCTCTCTTTCATTTTTGCGGTTGTAAAAGCAATGTGAGAAGAAGGGGGTCGGATCGGATGAGAAGAAGAAGAGAACAGGAGCAGATGAGAAAGAGGAGAAAGTGGTTAGGGTTTCGTCGAAGTTGAGCAGAGGAGAATGATGGAGCAGCGGTGGTGATTGAGAGTGAGGAGGGAGGCGATTGTAGGTGAGGAGGAGAGCGAGAGGGTGAGGAGGAGAGAGCGAGAGGGTGAGGAGGAGAGAGCGCGACGTTCTGTTTTTAGGATAGGGATAGGGCTCATTTTATTTTGATTAATGGGTTGCCACGGACTTGCCACGGCATCTCCTTGGCAAATTTCTGTCCTTTCACATGTCCGTGGCAAACCCGTGGCAAACACCAGCGGGAAATTTCGCGCCCTTATTTTTTACACATGACGTCGCAAATCCGTGGCAAATTACTGACGGAATAAACTCCGTGGCAATTGCTGGTGGCTATAACAAGCTTTTCTTGTAGTGATTGAATCAAATTGTTTTCTTCAAAAAGCTTCCACTTTATAATTCATGTATTGGGGTGGAGACCCTCCATGTAAGTGGTTTGCTAAGATCTGTGCAACTTCCAAAGTTGCCTCGTCTATTGGCTCCTCCACATTGTCCTACAAAAATTAAATATAATCATATTGGAGATTCACTTTACACCTTCATAATAGTTTTTAAGATATCGTAGGTAGAAAATTGTAGCAAAGTAAGAGAAATGCTCAACCCTTTCCCAAAGCTAATGCTTTATTTATGTTCATCAAATAAACCAATGAATTGATTGTCTCATTAATAGATATTCCAACAGTAGAATATTAATAACATAGTTTATATATACCCATTTGATGAGTATTTTCATTCAATTTAGTCCCTAAATGTGATTTGAGTCACATAAAATGCACATTCAATAACTACAAGATTAATTTTATTTACTTTGGGACTAGTATCACTTGAGTTTGTTAATTGAGTTGTTTGGCAACAGTACCTCAAACTATAAAATCCATAAAATCTATGATTATAGGGAAAGTGGAAGAAGTCTTGAAACACATTCTCTAGAAGATTTATATTTAAGATCTCTCTACCGACAATCCTATGAATTAGGGATGCCATTGATTCTATAGCTTTCATCCTATGAATTATTTTTGCAGGAAAATACGAATGAAATACTACAGTTTATAGTCTCATTATGATTCAATGCTATTTGAAAACCTATCAATGCATGTTGGTATGTGTAGTTTGAGAATAATAATAAATAAAGTTGAGAATTGAGATTTGTGGCATACCTTTGGTACTTCGTTGATTTGATTTTTAGATTTATCGTTACTTTCATGAGAATATCTCCATCTCCTTCTTCATCATCTTCATCTTCATCTTCATCATTGTTGTTTCCATCAACCATATCCAATAAAAGAAATGATTGTATCATAAAGATAAAAATATAATTGATTTTGTTATAGATTTGATGACATGTTTAAAAATCTTCTTGCACTTGCATTTTATATAGTTACGAGGAAACTTGCAATATATTTAAATTGAGGCAAAAGGAGAGGAATGAAAGATTTTAGGTAAGTTATATTTTTTTTAAGAAATTTTATGAAATGAGGAAAGACACAATGTACATTAAATAAATATCATCACTTGAGATTCATCACTTTATGTTATCTGTTACAGAAGGTTAACAAATGAGAATAAGAATAAATTTATACATTTATATAAATAGTAATTAATTACTTATACAGTTATATAAAAAGTAATATATTACTTATTTTTAGGTATTGTTTTATTTAAAAGTGATGAGAAAATATCTAATTAGATTGAAGCAAATGGATATGAATGAAATATTTTTAGTAAATTATATTTTTGCCAGGAAAGTTTGCTAAAGAAAGGAAAGAAACAATGTACATTAATATTAATATCATAAATTGGGATTCTTGATTTTAGGTTAGGGGTTAAACATTAGTTTAAGGCACATATATGAAGAGGTAAACTTGCTTAGCAACAATTAGGAATTAATATCATTTATATAACTTTCAATTTTACTTTACGAAGTGCACCTAATTCTAAAAGAGACATGCAAAATAGATGTTTAGATGGGGGCAAAGGGAGAAGAGTGAAAATGTTAGGTAAATTATATTTTTGTTAGGACGTACATTTTATGAAACAACTTGCAATATTTTTAAATTTAGGCAAAGGGCGATGAATTAAAGATTTTAGGTATATTATATTTTTGTTAGGACATTTTACGAAACAAGGAAAGACACAATGTACATTAAAATCAATATCATCACTAAGGATTCATCATTTTAAGTTGCGTTGGAGATTAATTGTAAGATTCGTGTATGAACGAGTATGGAAAGTATCAAAAGAGAACAAAAATAAATTTATGCATTTATATCACAAGTCATTAATTATTGGATTCTAATTAATGTTTTAATTAAAAGAGATGGGAAAAATATATGATTGGATTGAAGCAAAGGGAGATGAATAAAATATTTTAAGTAAATTATATTTTTGGTAGGAAACTTTACAAAAGAAAGGAAAGAAACAATGTACAATAATTGAAAGCATTATTTTGTTATTGATTTTAGGATAAGGGTTACACAATAGTTCAAGATACGAAAATGAGAAAATATAGATACTGACTGGATTATTAAATTACATGGCAGCCACATGTGATGCCAATATCGGGCGCCACGTAATTTATATGGGGTCACATTAGTTTTTTGTTTTGTTTTGGGATAGATTTTCAAATCACCCAAAAAATTTAGAAACCCTCTTTTAACCAAATATCTGAATTAGATATATGATATGTATATGAAAGATAGTTTTCCTAATAATTAGGTACATTTTATTGATAATACAATATTGAGTAATTTATGCCTTTGAATTTTTTAGATCTGAGTTCACCATAAATATAACTACATAAAAAGTCACTCAAATCTTAAACAATGTCTCACCCCAAAACAAAATTATAGTGGATTCCACCACAATTCCAAATAGTCATATTTCTTGGAGATAAACTTAAAGGATCGACACTCCATTAATAGAAGCTATAACTCAACTTAGTCTTTGATGGAATTCATTTCCAGTAATAGAGTAAGGTCCCTAAGATTTCAAGTATTCTATTTTTGAAAACTCACCCATTTCTAATTTCCTAGATAGCTCAAAGAACAACGTGCCAAACCATAATCAAACTCTTCCTAATCCATTGTAGAGAGACATCACACTAGAATATTGGCTATTACAACAAGTCAATTAAACATCAAATTTCATTTTCTAACAGAGAAATCTCACCTAACGTAATAAGCGGCTTTAAGATTTTGGTAATCTCCACAAAAGACACAAACACTAGTCTGTACATTAGATACAATCTTCCTTTGAAATAGTGCTCGATACGAAATTCAGTTTAAAAGGAGATGCCATACCAAAGATACCGCTTTATGTAGAACACAACTATTCCACAGTCTATCCAGAATGTTCATGTGTAGTGTCGTCCACACGCGTAAAGGAAGGGTTGGGAGGATTAATAAAGCATATGCGGAATTCACCGAGTTTATTGGTTTTGTACAACTCTCCCAGATCCACCTATCTTTGATAGAGGTAATTTTTCCTAATTATACGACAACAAAAAGGTGTCTGTTCCGGCCTGGGTCAAAAGTCCCTTGAGAAGCTGGGCCTGGCCCAATCCATGTGCGAAGCACGGACCAACAGAACCCCTTGCAACAGATTCTCGCCTCCAACAGCCAGGATCTTTCGCTCGCATCTGATGCTCACGGTACGCCTCCTGTCTCTATAAATAGAGGTACAACCCCTCTACCACGGTACACTATCATCATTCTCAACTTCTCCTCTGACTCTTCTCTTATTTTCTCTCTTTCTCTTATCTCATTCTCATACTGATTTGAGCGTCGGAGTGTCTTGCTGGTACCCCCCATTCGACGTGATTCTTCGAGCTATCTCGGACTGACCGAGCATGGGCTTCAACCTCCGAGCTCTTCCCCCTCTTTGAAGACTACTGCTCATTTTTCCTGGACCTTTAAAGCAAGTACCCTAGACCTCAGACTGAGTCTGAAGTCCAAGCACCGAACAATGGCGACCATAGTAGCTCGTCTCTATGAGCTCGTTGCTGAATAGCCTAATCTGGCTCCAATAGCTCGTCTCTCTGATCTCGTCGCTGAATAGCCTAATCTGGCTCCAATAGCTCGTCTCTCCAAACTTGTTGCTGAATAGCCTTTTGTCGCTTCAAAAGCTCTTTGCGAGCTCTTGCAGAATGGCTCCTCGCGGCCTCAACGGATCTTTAACTGTCGGGTACAACACTCCATCAGAGAATCATTCCGCCGCGACTTCTCCTCGCTCCGCGCGACCTAGCTTTTCCCTTTTATGCCGAGTTGACGAACTCCATCAGGGGTCGAACGGTTTCAAAGTTTCTCTTTATGCGAGCCCAGCCTTCCTCTCGATGCTCGGCGGCGAGTTCCATTAGAGGCGAAGGAAGAAGACTCATTTCGCAGTCTCCGCCCCGAAGGCCAAACGTCCTATGCGACTCCGGTAAGAAGCCCGGACGTCTCATGCGACTCTGGTGAGAAGGCCTGGTGTTTCTTACGACCTCGGTAAGAAGGCTGATAAGCCCACAGCGGCCTCGGTAGGATAAAGTGAAGGCCAGGCACCTGCAACAGCTCCGGTACCAAGGCCGATTGCCCACAGCGGCATCTGTAAGAAGATGGAGGACAAGGGGACCACAGCGGCCTTCCTATCTAAATCAGCCAGGGGACACGCAGCGGCTTTCTCATCATTGAATCCAACTCAAGGAATCTACCACCTCGGCACTCACAAACACGCCTCCTCGGCTCTAACCCACAAGTTTAAACACTTGTGCGAATTCTCTCAAGTCACGCACCCACTGTACATACAAGCATGTACATACAAGCATGAACTGGACCTGGACATGCCCGGAGCCAACTTTATAGATGAATCATTCGAAACAAAAGAAGAATTTACAAGGGGTTCAACCATCGGTCTCCCCCATCTCTCCATCAGCATCCTTGGCGGGAATATCTTCAGCTTTGGCCCCAACGTCGGCTACAAGATCAGGAGTGGCATCACCGGCATTGTTAACACTGGTATTGTCGACCTCTTCTTCCCGAACCAGCTCAGGAGGAGGGTAAACAACCCCCTCGGCATTTAGGAAGAGGTACAACCCCTCTACCCCGGTACGCTATCATCATTCTGAACTTCTCCTCTGACTGTTCTCTCATGTTCTCTCTCTTTCTCTTATCTCTGTCTCATACTGACTTGAGCATCGTGAGTGTCTTGCGAGTTCCCCATCGACGTGGATCTTCGAGCTATCTCGGACTGACCGAGGATGGGATTCAACCTCCGAGCTCTTCCCCCTCTCTGAAGACTTCTACCCCTTTTTCCTAGACCTCTTAAAGCAAGTACCCCGGACCTCAGACCGAGTCCGAAGTCCAGGTATCGAACAGTTTCTATTGGAAAGAAGTTAAAATACATGATGTTCTAGTAACTATAGTAACAAAGTCAAATTGGTCAAAACCAATATTTTACCAAATATTTTATTGGTTTGTGCTAAAAACCAATCTTCCCTTTTCCATTGACTTCCTCCAAGCTCCGGCAAATCCCTCCACCAAATAGACCGATTGCTCCTTTACCTCTCTGGGCCCAACTCACCAGGGATTTGTAAGTTTATTTAAGCAACAAATACCAAATAACCTCCTTCTAAATAATTCCTATTACAAACAGAGATTCGTTCGTGCCAAATTATCTCGTTAGACACAGTTGGTTTTCGTGATTTTGACATTCTTGGTCGTCGTTTGAGAAAAGAAACTCCAATAATTGGATTCCTCACATTGTAATCTTCTAAAAGCACTAGTACTTTTTGAGTTTCATTAAAGTTGATGTCGGATCCCTTTCAACTCCGTTGTTTTGGTAATGAATTGCAAAGAACAACAAGAATGAAATAGGAAATTGTGGTATAGTTAATGTTGACAAATGACCTTCATAGTTTCTCTCCTCTGTGAACTAAAAATAGGCACTAGCAGAAACGTAAAAAAGCTAATTAATGACCAAAAAAATCATGCACCAAAAACCTTCTCAATGTGAGAAAGGAAAAACTACAGGACGTATCTCTACAACCTTCCATTATAAAGATAGTGGGAATACAAAAGATCCACTCTTAGTGAGATTTCACTACAACGTATCTCTCCCAAAGAAACTCTCTATGAGGCTCTCTATTTCTCTCGCCCTTTCTCTCTTGAGCAAGGTTTCTTTCCAAGGCTATGTTTCATGTTTCTTGTGCTTTTTGTCTGTTGTGTGGCTTTGTCAAATGTCATATTTATTGAAGAGGAAAACCAAGCTGCCTTACATGCATCGATACACCTGTCATTTGCATTCCACGCAATTAACACACTTAGTGTCACTTGCAATGGATGCATCACCCCAAATGTATCTCATTCATCTTACAACCTGTCATCACATGCAACAATTTACTTTACATCACCTGCAACTTGCAACTTGATAAACACATGTTGACCCATGTGGAGATGGATGGAGCACAATTAATGGGAAACTCTTGGCAATAAGTCTAGGCGTTTGCTTTTCCCAAGCCCCCTCCTACTCAAAACACACCCCATAAGGGTGTGAAATGACCAAAAGACCAGCCAAAACGTCTTTTTTTTCAAAAAAAATCACGTGTTCGGAACACAGACCTTCGAACAGGTTCGAATGACATCGTTCGAGTGTGTTAAATTTTGACTTCACACTCTCTTGGGTGTTTTTCACCTGTTCGCATGACCTTGTTCGAACCCGTTCGAACGACATCGTTCGAGTGTGTTAAATATTGACTTCACACCCTCTTGTGTGTAATCTCACCTATTCGAACGAGGTCATTCAAACGTGTTCGAACAAGGTCGTTCGAACAGTAGTTAAACACGTCCTCACAGCGTTTCACGCGAGGTTATTTTTGGAATAAAATTTGTTAAGGGGTGTGAAAGAGTAGGAGGGGGTGTGGGAAAAGCAAACCCCTAATTCTACCTTTAGGGGTAGCATGCTTAAAGATTATGATTCAGTCCATTGGGCCATAAATAGTTGGATTAAAAAGAAAGAATTTGGGCATTTGGTATGTCGATTAAGACAACCGATCTAAATCATTACCAGAACATATATAGCCAAATTGGGTGCTAGAAACTCATTTTCATATCGTGATTCATATGGTATAAATTATAGTTTTATTAAGTTGGTATGTGAAAAAAGCCAATGCTTCTAGTATATCAATTTAAATTTCTTAAACAACTATTCCTTAGATATAATAAATCAAGATGTGGAGATGTAAATAACAATAACATATTCATAAAGATGCTGCTATCCCATCCCAATATGCCAAACCATGAACACATAACACATGTTAGGATACAAAATCTCTATTTATGAGGGGTACTATTTTTTCGCCCCAGGTTATTTTTCATTGAATTTTGACTCTATAGGAGGTTTTAACGAGGCCTCTTAACCTCATGACGGATTGAAGTATCACTTGTATTTCAATCAATAAAATCATTACATTTGATACATGAGAGAAGAGAACAATCTAACGGAAGAAGTGCAAGAGCTAATGTGTGCACTACTGGACAAAACCATGTCCCTGTCGCCTAATTAATATTTAATACTTAAAGTGCCTATAAAATATAGGGTAAATTCTATAAATCTATTTTTACTTGCCCAAGCTCTAGGTAGAACTATTATGTTTAGAAGAAAATTTTCTATCTTAAAATTTGGAAATCTCCAAGTGGATTGAAAACATTTTTGTCCTTATTAAACAATTCATCAATTCTTTAATTTGGATGTTCTTCATACATGGTATTGCTACCGATTTGCAAAAAGAAAATGGGAACAATTTTTAGTTCAAGTTCTAAGTGAATTCCAACTACCTTTGAAGTTTCCAAACAAAGTATCAAAGAATGCACATTACTAATTTCTTTTGGCCAATTTTTCAAGGTCTTCATAGTTTCGGGGATAAGAGCATGATGCCAAACTTGAATGGTAGCTTCTTCAAAGAACTCCAAATTATGCTCAAATAGTTGGTTATTTCTAGAAGTAAGTTCACACCCTTAAGCAAATGATTTTAACTTAGGAGTTGATATCTGAACTTTGATAGGGACACAAACAAGCTTTCAAATCCCAAGGTCAGATTTGAAAATTCATCCCCAGATGCATATAGGGTTTTCTCTTTTCCTTTTTGTAGTTCACAACTAAATCACTCAACTTTTTGCACCTTGAAATGGCTCAACAAAATCTTTGTCATCACTTGAAGTAAATATGACATACTTCAAACAACATTTTTCCAATTCAGGAAGATCTAGAGTTTTTTGAAAAGTGAAAGGTCAAAATATTTTAGAGAATGACAAAACAATATTGAGTGAAAAAAACCCATTTTTTATGTATTTAACATGAATAAAATTTCAACTCTGAATTTCTAGCAAAAACCCTTTGTCCAAATTTTAGGATCAACATGACCACCAATATCAACAGAATTACTATGCAAGGAAGTAGGATTATCATGTTGTTGAAGAACCTTGGACATAAACTCCTTGAGATGTTTAGGTTTTTGAAAGTCTATCATCTTAACTCCTCGAGTCGAAACATATTTCTGAATGTCCTTTTAATTCTTGGATAGGACATTTGTCTTAATATCACTACAATAGAAAAAGCCATTGGTAGCGTTTTTTTTAGCCATGGTAGTGCATTCGAGCGCTCCTAAAGCTACCGCTTCTATTGTCAAACCCTCTACAGGAGCGCTCAAAATTCGCTAATTACTTCAAACGCTCCTTATTCCCAGATGCGCTAAGACATTAAGTAGCGCATTTTACTTCAAGCGCTCCTTATTTTCAGATGCACTAAGACAATAAGTAGTGTTGTTTACATCAAGCGCTTTTTATTCCCAAATGTGCTAAGACAATAATTAGCGCTTACTTTAAGCGCTCCTTATTCCCTATTTTTTTAAAAAAAATTGTTTTTGTATATTCTCTATTTTACATTACAATAATACTGCATTTAAATGTAGTATTAACACCATTACTACTATCAAAATAAATTTAAAGAATACATATATTAAAAAAATTAAATAGGACTTTTATAATGAATTTAGGTAAAGGCTTAAGACAAGCCAAGATCATGAAAATTACAACTTTGTTCATGAGTAAAGTTGAAACAAATGGACCACAATGACCTTACATAACAAAAACTACATTATACTAAACAAAATGTACTAACACTAATCATTACTCCAATCCTCCAAACCCCAAAGTAGAATCTAGTGCCGCTTGCACTACAGTTTTGAAAGGCAAAATCTTAGATCATATAGATGAATGTAAACCATCCCTAAAACATTTAATTAAAAAAACTTCAGTACGATAAATACTGTAGTATCAACAAACATATATGCTAGTGTTATAATAAACGAAAACCCTAACTGGAGGTCCTAAATAATGTAGCAGGGCTCTTAACAAAGGTTCCAACAATACCCCAACTTCCATAGTGCGTCCTCTCATGCCAGGGCATATGCATACTCCTCACTCTAAAATAATAGAAAATTACTTAATAAATGGTCCAATAATATTCCAATTTGCATAGCACGTCCTCTCATTCCAGGGCATATGCAACTGCTTGAGCAACCAGTCACATATATAAATCTGTAGACAATGTACACACATTAGTAACAGGAACTACAGCTACACAATTGAATCATATAAAGTTGTTTCTAAAACTTTTATTCCAAATTTTCAATGATAAGATGGAATCCATATTCTTGAGAATTTTGGATGCCATTGATTCTATCTTTCATCCTATGGAATATTATTGCAATAAAATATGTATGAAATGCAGTTCAAAGTAGCTTATTATAATTAATTGCTAACTTAAAACCTATCAGTACATGTTTGTATGTATCGGTTGAAAATAATTATAAATCAAGTTGAGAATTTAGTGTCATGGCATACCTTTGGTACTTTGTTGATTTGATTTTGAGATTTAGCATTACTTCCATGAGAATATCTCCATCTTCATCTTCATCTTCACCGTTTTTGTTGCCATCAACCATATCCATTAAAAATATGAGTGTATCATAAAGACTAAAGACAAAATATTATAGATCTTGTTATAGGTTTGATGACATGTTTAAAACTTTTCTTGTACTTGCAGTTTATATAGTTACGAGGCAGCTTGCAAGATGTTCAAATTGAGGCAAAGGGAGGTGAATGAAATATTTTAGGTAAATTATATTTTTGTTAGGACATTTTATGAAACAATTTCTCGCAATATGTTTAAATTGAGGCAAAGGGCTATGAATGAAAGATTTTTGGTAAATTATATTTTTGTTAGAAGATTTCATGAAACAAGGAAAGACACAATGTACATTAAAATCAATATCATCACTCGGGATTCATCATTTTAAGTGTTAGAGATTAATTGTGAGATTCGTGTATGAAAACACGGATTGAGCACAATCAGAACAAACACGGATTGAGTATGGAAGGTATCAAAAGAGAATAAAAAAAAAGTAAGCAATTATATAACAAGTCATTAATTATTGGATTCTAATTAATGTTTTAAATAAAAAAGATGGAAAAAATATATGTTTGGATTGAAGCAAAGGGGGATGAATGAAATGTTTTAAGTAAATTATATTTTTAGTAGGAAACTTTGCAAAAGAAAGGAAAGAAACAATGTACCATAATTAAAAGCATTATTTTGTGTTATTTTTATGAAAAGGGTTATACAATAGTGTAAGATACGAAAATGAGAAAATATTGATGATGAATGGATTATTAAATTACGAGGCAGTCACATGTGGTGCCAATGTCAGGTGCGACGTAATTTAATTAGGGTCACGTCACCTTTTTTTGGGTCAAATATTCAAATCACCAAAAGAATTTAAAAACTCTCTTTGGACAAAATATCTGAATTTTTAAAAATAAATAGACTAAGTATATCTAAGTTTTAAAATAAGTGAACCAAATATGTGAATTTAAAAATAGGGAGACCAGAACTATACTTTCCAAATTTAAAAAAGGTGTTTATAATAGAGAGAATTAGAGATTTTCTTTCTTACTTTTTTTCGATCTTTAACTTAATCTAGTCTAATATATTTTATTGCTAATCCATTTGTTTGATCAAAAGTAATCCATAAAGTAAATTTACGACTATAGCATAATCATGACTAAACCCCCCAAAGTAATGACACATGTTCCGGACTGGGCCGACGGCCCAATCTGCTCAAGCTAGTCATGACTGTCTATCCAGCAAGAAACCACTGAGCGAGATGTACAGCGATCGCTCGCGCGTGACCAATGGCTCAAATCGGGTCAATCCACCCGACGGACAAGAAACATCGCCCGGTACTATAAATAGGGGTCCCCCCAATGACAAGGTACACTTTTGGACACCTTTGTTATTCGTGCTTTTGACTCTCATGTAACACCCCAATTTCTACAATTTTATTATTTTCCATGATTTTTTGTGCGCGTGTGCGTCATAGTGTTTATAGTGAATTTTAGTGAATTTTAAGTTTTCAAAAAAAAAATATAAGACTATTTACATTTAATTACTTCTAACTAGTTCTTATTTTGGTTATTTTTATTTTAAATAATTATCTCAGCAAATTGTCAATATTTTGGAATTTTCTTCCTACTCTAGAAGTGTTAAAATTAGCTTTAGTAATTACTAGAATGCTTTGTAAATAATTTGAACGAGTTTTAGACTTTTATTAGCGCATTTCATAGTTTCACTTTGGGTGTTTTTTTCTGTACCCCCACCCTTTCCCCCCATACCCCTACCAAATTGGATAACCCCAAAATGCCCCTTTGAAAACTATTTTTTTTTAAAAAAAATAAATAAATCGTATATACGTCTTGAGTACGTATATACGATGGCTATTTTGAGTCCAATCGTATATACGTACTCAAATCGTATATACGATGGTTTTTTTTGTTTTTTTTAATGAATTGTTTTAATTTTTTTACTAAAAGGCTACTAAAAATTCTTTAAAGAGTCAAAACTAATCTAAAAAATTATTAAAACACTACTAAAAATCTAACAAAACTAAAATAAGTCTATGCAATTTTTTTTAGATTTTTGGAGACTATGAAATTTTTTAAAAAATCATAAAAAATAGTAAACGATGGAATTTGGGATTTTGAGGACGTAGTCCCATAAGAAGACTCTTCTAAGGGAGTCGTGATTCTTGAATTTTTTCGGATTTAAGGGCTGTGGTTTCATTGCGATCAGAGTAGGTTGCCCGAAAACAGATTTTTAAGCCTAAATTATTCGTTCGACGTATAATATCGTCACGTATTAACGAACTACACACTAAACTTATTTTCACATCTTAATTAATTTTTATTTGACTAAAAAAATTAAATATAGAAAACAATGGGATCGTATATATGTTCAAATGCACATATACGATTGATGTGGGGGTGGGCCAATCGTATATACGCCTGGGGGGTGTATATACGATGGTTAATGTTTAGAGTCGTATATATGTGCATTTGAACATATATACGATTGGACAAAAAAAATTAAAAAAAAAATACGTTTGGTCAAGGGTATTTTGTGGTTTCACTATTATGTGGGGGTATGGGGGAAGATGGTGGGGTACAAAAAAAAACCTTTCACTTTTTACGATACTTTCGTGCATTGGGCTGGATTTTTTTATGATGTCTAATGATGAGGCCCATTTATTGGAATTAACCTAATTCCTACTATCTCTTCTTGGCTTTTGCTTTTCCCACACCCCCTCCTACTCAAAACACACTCCCTCACCCTACACATTTACCAAACTAACCCCACTTACAATTGAATTCCCCCCTCTACCCTCTCCCTCTTCTTCTCCTACAACACAACACACTCCCTCTAAAACCCCAAACCTCCCCCTCTCTCCACTCCAAAACCCACCCATCCTAACCTTCATCATTCACTCTCATTCAGCTACCCAACATTGCAACTAGCTGAAGGTAATAACCCTACCAAACTTTTTTCATTTTGGTTCTGTTTTGAGTTTTTGACGGCATTTTTTTTCTGCAAAAGCGCTCAGTTCGAACAACTCGTTCGAATATGTTCGCATGAACGTGTTCGAACGGGTGTTAAATGGGATGTGAATTTGCTTTGTTCGAACAGCCACATTCGAACTCTGTTCGCATAAGGCCGTTGAGCAGCGTATGACAAAGAATCGATAAGTTGCGAGGTTACATGCTTGAGTTTTGTTGGTTAAATGGATGAAATTGAGGTGCATCGGAGCGATTGAGTTGTCAATCTGTAGCTTGATTGAGATGTCAATATCGCGATTGACATGTCAACTGACGTCGTAGAATCCCAAGACTTTACTAGTTCGTTCAAAACTGATACGGTAAGAATGAATTAGTTTTTTTAGTTTTTGCGAACTATTCAAATTATGTAACTGTCACTTAGTAATTGAAATTCAGTTATTTCCTACTCGTGAGGAGCTGCTGACTTGGGTGCGTGCGGTTGGAAAATCTCTTGGGATGGTGATTGTTATAGGAAGATCTAACACCGGACGACGATCAGGTAAACAATACTGCATGTTGATTTGTGATAAAGCTGGATCTTATAAGACAAATGTTGAGGAAGGCACAAACACTAGAAAATGTTGTTGTCCGTTTAGACTGATTCCACATATACAACCCACCATATAAAGCTGTATCAATTCAATAGGATAAGGAAATTGATGGAACCACTAGACCTTCAAAAATTCAGAGCTGGGTTTCTATATCAACATTGTAGGTCTGCTTCTTATCTTTCCAACGCATGCTCTCACGCCTCGATCGGATAACCACAACCAACGTTATGGCTCACAGACTAGGCAAGGGCGAGATCTAGCGCCGCAAAGTGAGAGAGGGCGAGATCTCCCTCAAAAATGAGAGGGAAAGTGAGATCTTACTCCTAATGGGCGTGTTCCCCTCCATAAATATCAAGAGGGGTGAGATCCCTATCCTTGTGGGCGAGATCCCTTCCAAAAATGAGAGAGAGAGAGAGCGAGATCACATTCCTCGTGGCGAGATCTTACATTAAAAATATGAGTGAAGGCGAGACCTCACGGCTTAGACCTTCAAGAGCTCATAATTGGGCTTCGAGCTCAACATAAGAATTGTAGGTCCGCTTCTTAACTTTCGAACGCATGCTCGCATGCCTCAATCGAACAACCACAACCAGCGTTATGGTTTACAGAATAATGTGAGGGCTAGATTCCTCTTCCGGGCAGGCTGGGGGGGCGACTTGCATCCTCAAGCAGGCAAGGAGAGCGACTTGTACCCCCTAGCATGCAAGGAGGGTGACTTGTTCCCCCCAGTAGGCAAGGAGGGCGACTTGCCTTCTACAAGCGGGCAGGTAGGGCGACTTGCTACTGCATTCTTTTATTATCTTATTTTTGACTACTTTTTTTTTTGGTCAATTGACTAAGTATTTTTGACTAGGTCACGATTGTCGCCCGCTCTCGGGGTCGTGGCCTCATGGCCTGTCTCATGACGAATTTCCCTGTTGGCAACAATTTCCCAGGACTCAGCCCAGATTGAACTCGTTCCAAAGAGGTTGCGGCCTCGGCGGACGGGCTCAATACCTTGACAATAGTTTACCGGAACTCGGCCCAGATCGAATTCGTTTCAAGGGGTTGCGACCTCGATGGTCAGCTCCGTTACCTTGACAATAGTTTGCCGAAACTCGGCCTAGATCGAACTCGTTTCAAGGGGTTGCAACCTCGATGGTCATCTTTGTTACCTTGACACATTTTACCAGAACTCGGCCCGAATCGAACTCGTTTCAAGGGGTTGCGACCTCAATGGTCAACTTCGATACCTTCACAACAGTTTACCAGGACTCGGCCAGGATTGAACTCGTTCCAAGGGGCCGCGATAAGCCTAACGTCGTGAGAAGCGAGTCAAAAGACTCGCGCCTCGGTTTGTAGATAGCACAAATGGTTGCATCGTCAATCTCATACTGCCCCTTTTTACCGCTGGGCTTTCCTAAGTTGGTCGGCCCGTCCCATGCGCTCGCATCGGGGCCGGACTTGATATCTTACACGCAACAACAAAGGTTTGCAAGATAATAATAAGTTGTGACAAACAATTTCATTTATTTCAATGTAAAATTCATTGATGCAATTTATCTCATTTGGAGAGGATATTTGCTTGAATAATGAAAAGCTCTAAGCTTTTCTAAGTTCCAGGTTCGGAGGGTCAGCTCTTCACTCAAAGTCTCGAGTTTGAAGTTGTCGTTTCCAATTTTTGTGGTCACCTAGGACCTTCCCTAGTTGGTGAATGTTTCCCATGATCTCCTCAGGGAGGTCAGCGCCAATCTTTAGAGACCTGGTTGGGTTGTTGCCAAGCTAGATAGCAACAAATTTGCCATCAAGCTCGGGCCTCTTGGCACGCCTCCTGAGTTCCTCGGCCAGGGTGTCATTTCCTTCCACATCCCCATTGTCGGGGTCATACCGGGCATCTAAATCTGCCAGGTTCACTTCAGCTTTGACATTCTGGGCTTCTTCCTTCTTTCCCGACTTTCCTGCTGCCACAGACGCGTTTAGATATTTCAGACTCATGAAGTGGCATTTTTGAGCCTCCTCTAGGTCAGCTTGGAGGGTTACCACCTGGTCATCCAGCGTGTAGAACTTCATCTTCAAATGGATTTGTAGATGTCATCGCGCTCAAGAGCCTCCTATGATGCCTTTGGTAAACATACTTACATGGGAGGACTAGGAAGGGTGTCTTTTCTGATCGACACATTGGCTTCTCCTCATCAAGATCTCCATAAGGGACCATCAATTCAATGTATCCCAGCGGCTTAGTTGTTGAGCCATTGAACCCAGTCAAGTTAGTTCCTCGGTATGGGGTGAGGTTTGCAGTTGAAATGTTCAATACTTTTAACAAGTCCAGGAATATGACATCTGATGAACTTCCTTGATCCACGTGGATCCTTCTAACTTCCATGTTCGCCATGACAACCCGAATCAAGAGAGGGATGTAGTTGTTGGGTTTTCCATCGAGTAGGTTCTGGTCCCCAAAAGCTAGGGGAGGACTGACTTTCCCTTCCTTAGGCGTTGCAGTCGAGGCGACGCCCATGATCTCTTTCCATCTTCTTCTCTTCATCGATTTTTTTGACTCGCAACCTTCAACTTGATCACCACCGAGGATGACCATGGCAAAAGATCTTCCCCTGGATTTTCGAGTGTCTTCTTTCTCTATGTCTTCACTGTCATCCCCTTTTTCGGGTCCTTCGTCTCGTCATACATGTTCAAGACGTGAGGTTTCATAAACTCCCATGAAATCGGGTAGTCGTTGATTCTTCTCATGAAGGGGTCCTCTTGGAATGTGCCTTTATTGTAACGAGGCGACTTGTCTCGAGATGACGGTCTCGGCGGGCGTGTCGTTCTGGGGATCTCTTTGACTTGGAACGATGCAGTGGCGCCTAGGGAAGGAATTTTCTCGTGAAGATACCTCTCGATGTTGACTGGAATGTTCTTCATGCTGAGCCACTGCCTGGGAGCGGTCGTTCAAGAGGCTCAGGATCTGATGGATTGCACGGGCAAGAACTAGAACTTCACCATGAACAGCATGATCCGGCTGGGCAGCCAGGACTGGGCTGGCTGGGTATCCTGCATTTCGCCCTCGGGGGCAAGGACCGGCTGGGGCGCCTTAACTTGTTCAGGCTGAGGAGCAAGAACAGCATCAGTAAGTGAGACGGTAACCGCCACACCCTCAGGAGAGTCAGGGGGTGGAGGTTGAGCAACAACAGTGCTTTGAACAAGAGATCTGACATGGGGTTCCATGAGGAACCAGAAGCGAGTTCTCTGTCAAGGAATGAGGTAGAAGATGTATTACCTAGCACTATGGTTGATAATGTTCTGAAGTGCTCCTGGCCGGGTTGGATCTCCGTGTTTTTGAACGAGATGGTGGATACTTGCAAAGACACTCCAATGCTCAAGTCAGTAGAGAATCGTGGAGGTTGCAATTTGAATGAAAATGTACCTTATGTGGTTATGAGAGCCACTATTTATAGAGCTCGTGTGCTGACTCTGAGCCGTTAGATCGTTCAGGAGGATCTGAGCCGTCGTGGCTTAATGAATTGGGCATTGGATGTGGATCCAAAGAGATGGACTGATCTGAGCCTAAATTGCGCATGGACCTCAGGGTCCAACACGGAGCACTGGGTCGTGGACCTGGGTCTACAACAAATGAGTTAACCGGAGTCCACTTCGCTTAGTGCGTCTCATGGCCCAGCCCAAGACAATTACTAATCCTTTTGTTTAATCAAAAGTAATCCATAAAGTAACTTTACCACTATAGCATAATCATCACTAAACCCCCCAAACTAATGACACCCATCCAATTAAGATTAGTAATTATCACATAACAGTATTATATTATAGAATTGTTTATTAATGAAACTTCTACCGACAACTCTCAACGATAATGATTTTTTTATTCACCAAATAATAATATAATTATTTCAATCAACTATAATATTTTTCAACCGAAAAACATTATTTTCACTTCCCTCAGTCACATATCCCACACACAGAAATCCCAATTTAATTTTTCATCGAATTCTGAGTTCTTTCAAAATTAAGCAACTGGTAAAATTTACTTAGTCAACAAAAAAGCAGTAAAGTTTTCTTTTCTAAAACTTTCAATAAAAACTCACCAACACTTAATAACATCATTTAAACCGCACAAAAAATCGATACCTTTAATTCTTTTCAAAACAAATAAAAACCAAATCTATTACAAAAATTGGCTTATAGGGTGAGGGATGCCTCCCAGCTATAAACTATTTTTAGGGAATGTCATATCCGATGTGAGACTCTTAACACTCCCTCACGCCTTAGACTGGACGACTAAAGTGTGACCGAAGTGGCCTGATAGCGGGTGGCCTAGAGGATCTTGGATTGACTCTAATACCATCTTAGAATTTGGGCTAGATCAACTCAACCCTACTAAACCGACTTTTAAAGTGAGGGATGCCAGAATGGTATAATACGAGTCATTGATGCTGGCAGTGAGAAGATACACAAGACTTTTGTTGGCCATGGGGACTCGATAAATGAAAGCAGGACTCAAAAGTTGAAGTCATCATTTGTGATATCTGCTAGAAAAGATGAATCTGTTCGGTTATGGAATCTTCATACTGGAATATGTGTTTTGATATTTGCTGGATGTGGAGCAACAATTTTGATACAACTTCAAATTCCTCTTGTTGCAACCACAAGGACTGGTCATTCCAAATCGTTATTTTCACCACCACATGACAAGAGCATTGAATCAAATTGCTTCCTTCTAAAAGCTGTCACTTTTTTATTTCATGCATTAGGGTGGATACCCTCCAAGTAAATGGTTCGCTAAGATCTCAGCAACTTCTAAAGTTGCATCATCTATTGGCTCCTCCACAATGTCCTACAAAAATTAAATATAATCATATTGGATACAATATTAGTTGATTTTTTATTCAGGCAATGTAATCAAGAATAAAGTTTCAAGACTTTTTATCCCTTCCCAATAGTTTTTTAATAAATCGTAGGTAGAGAAATATTGAAAAGTAAGAAAAATGCTCTTCCCTTTCCCAAAACTAGTGCCTTATTTATTTACATATACCTACTTGATGAGTATTTTTCATTCAATTTAGCCCCTAAATGTGATTTGAGTCACATAAAATAGACATTCAAGAACTTTAAGTATATTTTTTTTACTTTATTACTAGTAACACTTGAGTTGGTTAATTGAGTTGTTTGGCAAGAGTACCTACAACAATAACATCAATAAAATCTTTGATTATAGGAAAGTGGAACAAGTCTTGAAACACATTCTCTGGAAAAAAAATTATTGAAGATGTCTCTAACAACAATCCATTCCCTACAAAGGGTTTTTTTGAGCTAAACGAGAACCTCTCCTTTCCAACATCATATATAGTTGTTTCTTTAACTTTTTTTCAAAAATTTTAAGGATAGGATTGATTCCATACTCTGGAGAATTTTGAATGCTATTGATTCTACATTTTGTAACACCCCACAATTATAACTAAAGCAGAGGTTAGCATATACAGAACGCAATCAGACTATAACACACTACTATGGATAAAGAAAGTTTACTTAACTTAATAACGGGATTAACCCATAAAACAACATGAGAATTCTCAAACCGAGAACCATAACATGCTGGAATACAAGTTAGTACTAATATAAACTCGATATAAAACTAAAACCGAATCCATAATAGATAAAAAAATCCTCAAAGTTATGATCAACTCATATCATGTACAAGGATTACAAACTGAAATGCTAAAACGTAAAAGTTTAGCCCTCGGACCCTACTAGATGGAACTCTGCTCATATGGAAGTCTTCAGTTAGGCTTGGTACCTGTAAATCACAAAACAAAACAGTGAGATTACAAATCTCAATGAGTGCCTCCGAGACCCCTTAAGGTTCCTCTCATTAATGTGTTCTTTCTAATTATCTTACTTGTCTTAAACACAACTCGAGAGAACAAATCACTCAATCTCTATGAGAACTCCAATCTGGCATTCACTGCGCGAATAATGTGGGAGACCTAGCTTAGGAATCATAACCCTCCTCCACTAAGTATGCTCATTCGATATTTTATCCCTCTTCTTTGCTTAGCACAATTTGTGTAACCAAATCACACAATATCACAGAAATCCCAATCCAACAATCACTGAGGGATAATGCAGGGGCCTTGAGTTCTGGCCTCATGACTTTCCTCTCCCAAGTGTGCTAAATAGCTGGGGTCGTCATCCTTTATTCACTTATGAATCATAATTTAAGAATACATAAACATCAGAATCCACTTGAAATACTTTAAAGGGTTTGCACTCATTACTCGACATTTTGATCAATCAACGATTCATTTGTCATATTTAGCATCATATAGTCATAAGTCATACAATCATATCATTCAAAATCACGAAGGAACTATAACCAAGACATAATCATTCAAGCATTTCAATAGTTAATCTATGTGCAGTAATTTTCAGCAGTTGTACGTAAACTTCGACAACTTATTTAACATATAAACCAATATCGAAATTAAGCAAACAAATATTCATTGGAAATCTTAGAGTGTCTATTTTCTGTATTTAATTTTTATTTATTTTTAACTGTTGTGTAAAATGGTATAGTGCAAGTGTACACTGTCCAACAAGTAATATAGAGTAAGTGAGATCGTTCCCACGAGGAATTATGTTTAATTCTGATAGTTTAATTTGGCTAACAATTTAGTGAGGAAGTTAAATGACACACAAGTTTTGGATAACATAAACATTAGTAAAAGTAACTGGGTAATGGAAATCAATGATGAGAGCAAACTGAGATGCATTCACTTCAGTAACTTATTTTTTTTGAGATTGAAGAGTTTAGGTGAGTTGGGCTCCGGCCGGGGGCTCACCAGGGTCAGGGCAGGCCTCAAGGCTCTTTGAGCGCTTACTGATCACCCACCAAAGAGGTCCTCAATTAAAGGAAATTAAAGTGCGTTCAAATCAAATGCGCAGCATTAGGTGCTTTATGACAATTAGACATATTTTCTCAAATACTTCACAATAGGTTTTCCTCGCAAGAGTTTATCTCTAAACCCTAAAGGAGTACCTCCTAGGATGCTTGAGCACCGGCAGTATTCACCTTATGGATTTTTCCCTCCTATCTCTAGGGTTTAAGCAAGGAACATTAAAATCTCATTTAATGAACACAATCCATATTATCTTGTGAGATAAATTTACAAACCATCTCTGAATTTATAACTGTTATTAAGACTAGACGACCAATCCTAATATAAAATGGAAATATTATCAAACACAAGATAAAATGCATAACATTGAACATACTTCAATAATCACATAGTAATTTAGCTACATCAGATCCAGCATCTCAACTATGAGTATTTAGCTCATATTGAGCTTACAAAACATGGATAATAACTTAAACAAAAGAGTAGAAGTCATATTACAAAATTCAAGGTAAGAATGTATACTACTATTGGTGAACAGTAGGAGAACTCTAAAGATAGCAATGGAGGACTGATCCAGCTCGTCCAAAGGTAGAATCCACCAAGAAAATGTAATTCCAGTGATGCTGCAGCAATAGTCTCAGCAATAGATCAATTTGGTATTTGGTAGTGAGCTAGCACACAAAGAAGGGAAGCTATCTCTATACTTCCTTCCTGACGGCAGAGCATACAAATGAAGAAAGTAAAATTCCTTTATATAGTGTCTTAGGTACACACAACCCTAGAAAATGACCTAATGGGTAACATTTTCCTAGGTTAAAGGATAAACATGGAACATTCTAATGAGGTCACTCCAATCTGTGCTCCCTCTGCTTTGACAGCTGTCCTTCCCTCAAATTCTATGTCCCTTCAATCTTTCTCTCTCATCTTTCGCTTTTGTAATTCAATCCTGCAAAATTATTTCTAACTTAAACACTTAATTACAACAGAAATCACACAACATGCTTGATAATTCACACAAAATTAAGCCTAAAGGATGAGTAATAACCAACATAAATGATAGTTATCAGTTACTCGGCGTTCTTTTTGAATTCTCAACCAAGTGAAGCAAACTAAGTGTCCAAATTGAATCAAAACGAGTCTAGTTTCCAATGAATCAAGAATCACTAAAAATAGAGTTCTACAGAAGATTTTACATACGAATTACTGAACCTAAATTAAACAGTTTTCTGTAGAATATCATTATGATTAAATGCAAATTGAAAACCTATAAATGAATGTTGGTATTGGTATAGTTTGAGAAAAATTAGAAATCAAGTTGATAATTTAGTGGTGTGGCATACCTTTGGTACTTTGTTGATTTGATTTTGAGAATTATCATTACTTTCATGAGAATATGTCTACCTCCATCTTCATCTTCATCTTTATCGTTATTGTTACCATCAACCATATCCAACAAAACAATTGATCCTATCATAAAGATCAAAATGTAATTGGTTTTCTTATAGAGGTGATGTGATGTTTACAATCTTTATGCTCTTACATTTTATATAGTTCTGAGGCAACTTGCAATATGTTTAGATTGAGGGAAAGGGAGATGAATGAAGGATTTTAGGTAAGCTATAATTTTGTTAGGAAATTTATGAAATAAGAAAAGACACAATGTACATTAAAATAAATATCGTTACTCGGTCATCACTTTAAGTTATGGCTTTAAAGATTAGTTGTAAGACTCATCTACGAACGAGTATAGAAAGATAACAAAAGAGAAAAATAAAAATTTATACATTTATATAACAAGTCATTAATTATTTATTTTATATTATTGATTTAATTAATGAGATGGGAAAAATATCTAGTTAGATTGAAGCAAAGGAGATGAATGAAATATTTCAAGTAAGTTATATTTTTGGGAGGAAATTTGCGAAAGATATGAAAGAAACTATGCACATTAATATTAACATAATCATTTGGGATTTTTGGTTTGAGGTTATGAATTATACATTAGTTTAAGAATTAAATAGAATTTATATAATAAATTATTACCTACTAATATTTTTTATTAAACATGTTAAATTTCAATTTTACTTTCTGAAGTACATCTAAGTCTAAATGAGACATGGAAAATATATGTTTAAATTGTGGCAAAGGGAGATGAATAAAATATTTTAAGTAAATTATATTTTTGGTAGGAAACTTTACAAAAGAAAAGAATGAAACGACGTATATTAATTAAAAGAATTATTTTGAGTTATTGATTTTAGGATAAGGGTTACACAATAGTTTAAGATACGCAAATGGGATGATATAGATGTTAGCATTATTATTTGGGATTCTTGATTTTAGGTTAGGGGTTACGCATTATTTTAATACGCGCATATGAAGAAGTGGTTGGTTTTCAAACTGGACAATTACGATTAAATAGCATTTATATAACAAATTATTATTTATTAAAATTTATTACTATTAAATGTGTAAATTTTATATTTTACTTTCTGAAGTGTACCTAATTCTACATGCAAAATATATGTTTAAATTGTTGCAAAGGAAGATGAGTGAAACTTTAGGAAAGAATGGAAAGAAATGATGCGCATTAAAATTCATAGTTATAATGATAAAAGAACATTGAGTAATAGAATCACTATGAAACTTTTACATACAATCCACCATAAATATAACAAAATAAAAAGGCACTTAATTTTTAAACAGTTAGTGTGTCACCCCAAGTCTAAATTATAGTAGATAGCACATCACCAAATAATCATATTTTCTGGAGATAAACTCAAAGGATCGATAAGAAACTTTTACATAGAATCCACCATAAATATAACTAATTAAATAAAAAGGAACTCAATTTTTAAACAGTTAGCGTGTCACCCCAAATCTAAATGATAGTAGATAGCACATCACCAAATAATCATATTTCCGGGAGATAAACTCAAAGGATCGATACTCCATTCATAAAATCTACAACAAGTCCACTTAGCCTTTGTTGGAATCCATTTTCAGTTGTAAAGTTAGATCCCTAAGACTTTAAGTATTCTATTTTGGAAAACTCGTCCATTTTAATTTTTGGCTTTGTTTTTTTATACCCCCACCCCATCCCCTCCCACCCCCACCCATTTGTGATATACCGATTTTACCCCTGCCATAAATCACATTTTGACTTTCATTAAATTCACTCTGACTGGGACCCACATTATTCTCGCATCGTATATACTTCAATGGAAGGTATATACGATTACATTTAATATTTAATGCTGACCTAAAAAAGTACTCATCGTATATATGTCCTTCAAGACATATATACGATTGCATTATTTAATGCTTCGTTGACTACCCATCGTATATATGTCCTTCAAGACATATGTACGATTGTATTATTAAATGCTTCGTTGACTACCCATCGTATATAGGTTATATACGAGTGGGCTTGAAGATCTAATCGTATATACATCTGGGCCATGTATATACGATGTCAAAAAAATACCCATCGTATATACAAGGTTGAGGAGGTATATACGACTGGGTTATTTTTTTTGTTTTTTCCTAAGTTGATATCTGTTTTGTTGGAACAGAAATTGACCAGCCTACAGCAGCAGATGCCGACTCTCAGTTGGCTCCTGTTGATATTGATACTACACTGATGTTCACGACGGATACGGTATATTTTTGTTACTCAAGTTTGGTAAATAGAATTAAATTACTTAAGTACTTAGTAAATTATATATTTTGTAGATATTTTCTACACGCCAGGCTGTGGAGGAGTGGGCCAAAGCTGTTGGTAGAAGTATCGGTGTAGTCGTTGTTATTGTGAGATCAGAAAAAGCAGCTGGAAAGAGGGGGAGGCGAGATAAGATTGTTTTTGGCTGTGAGAAGCAAGGCGGGTTTACTAATGATTCAAGGGTTTTCGGTTCTAAAAGGAGAGGCTGTCCTTTTAGATTGAAAGCTACTTGCACTGTTAGCCGTGGGGGTTGGTGTGTGACGGTTAAATGTGGTAGACACACACACGAGTTGCTTAAAACTTCCATTGGTACTTGTTTATTTGGGCGTCTGTCTAAGTCGCAAAAGGATCTGGTTAACGAGCATGCAGATCTTGATGTCGGACCGAAATCTACTATTACTGCTTTGAAGAAGCTAGATCCGGAGAATGTGACTAGTCTTCATCAAGTTTATAGGCAGCGCCACAAACACCGGTCTACAAAGAGGGTCCTAGAACGGACATTCGGGAGGTGTTGAGGACCGATTGCATCACATAATTATCTATGTTGGAGTAGGCAGATTTTGGGTCCGATGTAGTCGGTGATATCATGTGGGCTCATCCCACTTGTCGTCAAGTTACTCGGAGTTGTTTAGAAGGTTCTCATTCTTGACTCAACCTACAAGACCAACAGATACAACTTGCCTCCTTTGCAGTTGTGGGAGTGACTAACACCGAGTTGAGTTTCCATGTTGCATTTGCCTATATTGGACAGAGCTTGCTATTCATTTTTCTTGGGTATTGCAAAAGAATTGAAAGATATTTGAGATTTGCATTCTATTCATCCTCGAGTTTTCTTGACAGCATGAGAGATCTCACTGTATGTCCGCTATTTTGATGTCTTTCCTTCTTCTACAAATTTATTGTGTCATTGGCATGTTACAAAAATGTCAAAGCGAAGATTAAAGAGTTGGTGCACAAGGATAGACGAGAGGAGGTCCAATCTCTCTGGCTATGTATTATTGATTCTGTTGATGAGTCAGAGTACTTATTTAATCTGAAGTTTTTTGAGGCTGCTTGCTCTGATAAACCTGCTCTCATTAAATATGTGCACGACACATGGTTGACACCGCACAAGGAGCGATTTATCTCAGCATAGACTAACCAGATCCCACACTTGGGGAATTCCACGACCAACAGGTATTTCTATCCGTTACTCGATATTTTTTGACACGTGCACATATTTTTTATAGTCGATTAAATTTCTTTGACACTTGTTTATTATTTCTATCCGTTACTCGATATTTTTTGACACGTGGACATATTTTTTATAGTCGATTAAATTTCTTTGACACTTGTTTATTATTTCTATCAGTTACTCGATATTTTTTGACACGTGGACATATTTTTTATAGTCGATTAAATTTCTTTGACACTTGTTTATTATTTCTATCCGTTACTCGATATTTTTTGACACATGGACATATTTTTTATAGTCGATTAAATTTCTTTACAACTTGTTTATTATTTTTATCCTTTACTCGATATTTTTGACACGTGGACATATTTTTTATCGTTGATTAAATTTCTTTGACACTTGTTTATTATTTCAGAGCGAAATCGTTGCATTGGTCTTTGAAAAGACGGTTGAAGACTTGAAGGGTGATCTATCAAAATGTTTGATATCTATTGATGACATTTGGCAATACATTTTGATCAAATTATCGGGTCTTTTCAAAGAAGCATCATCGCCAGAATCGAAGTGAAGTCTAATATTCCTTTGTTTAAAAATCTTCAAGGACTTGTTTCGTTATCGCATTGGGTCACATGGTGAAAGAGTTTGAAAGGTCAAAATCGGGGTTGGATATGACAAAGGGCGGTGTCGGTGCATTCAAAGGAAGACACATCTACTTCCTTGTGCTTGTGAGATCGGTATTTTTCATGCTTCGGCAATTCTATTCCGCTTAATGTTGTTGATGATCACTTTGGAAACATTTGAGTTTGGATGCGATGAGATGATAAATCCACTCGGGATAAATCATCTACCGTGATATTTCTTATCGGTTTGATGCTATCCGGACAAGATTTGATAAAGTCAGTGAGGAGGAAAAATATCTTATTAAGAGGCAGCTGAATGAGATAGCTTTCCCTTCTACTTCTTCTATGGTTGCACCTAAATCAAAAGTCAGAACGAAAGGTGCACCAAAGAAGAAAAAACAGAATTTTTTTGATGCTAAGCGTGATCCTTCTAGGTGGGAGCATGTGGATGAGAAGGTAAAACAGACTGAAGAATCCGGGGCTTCCAAAATTCCTACACAGCGGTCAACCAAATTATCTCAGGGTGCTTCTAGAGTATTATCACAGACAGCTAAGACTAAAACCCACTTACCATTTGTTTCAGCACACGTGCGCAACTATGTTGAAAAAATTGTTGATGTTGAAGGTGACGGTAACTGCGTTTTTAGAGTAGTCGGAGTTGGACTTGACATGGGTGAGGACTCTTGGCCTCTGATAAGGCAAGCTTTGATTCAGGAAACAAAGGACAGGGAAACATTGTATTCAGACATGTTTGGGAAGAACCGGCTGTTAGAGCTTCGCAAAGTTTTAACTATTGAGTCATACGGACGTCAGCCGGAGTCAAAGTGGTTTGATTTGCCTGAGATGGGGTATATGGTTGCAACCAGGTATAATGTTGCATTGGTTCAGTTTTCTTTGCCTATGAATTTCACTTATCTGCCTTTGAGAGGCACTTACAGTTCATCTAAGTTCAAAATCATATCTGTTCTGAACGAGCAAAATGTACACTGGTTGCATCTTTCAATCTCTCCCACTTGTCCGTTGCCGCCTATTGCCCCACAGTGGTACCAGCACTACTCACCAGAGTCTGCTTCATGGTTGCATCTGTATGCCGGACGTTTTACCCTATGGCAGTCTATGTGTCCTCCCGTGCAGCCTCCCACTCACAGTGATGCGCCATGTATCGATTTAGCCGATGATTCTATTGACGGCTTGTAGATAGATTCACACCTTTTTTGTATTACACGTGTATAAATTACTATATCGCGTTTTTGTAATTACACGCGTTTCTTTAATCCAATATATCTACACCGTTGATGTTAATCAAATCACGAGACTTCAAATTATAACTGGTAATAAAATCATAACTGTTAACCAAAAATAAGCCCATCGTATATATCTCTTTTGGGGCCTATATACGATGGGTAAAAATTTGACATCGTATATATGTCCATTGTGCGTATATACGATTGACTTAAAACGCATCAATCGTATATACGCACAATGAACATATATACGATGTCAAATTTTTACCCATCGTATATAGGCCCCAAAAAACATATATACGATTCGTGATATTTTGTCAAAAAAACAGATTTTTTGAAGGGCAATTTGGGAATTTCAGTGTGGGTGGGGGTTTAAGGAGAGAGGGTGGGGGTCCAAAAAAAAACCCTTCATTTTTTTAGATAGCTCAGAGAACAGCGTGTCAAACAATAATCGAACGCTTCTTATTCTATGTTGGAAAGACACCACACTTGAGTATTTGCATGTTACTCCAAGCCAATCAAAACCAAATTTTTTAATTTTCAAATAGAAAAATCTCACATAACAGTATAAGTAGCTCTGAGTTTGTTGGTAATCTTCACAAAATTCACAAACACTAGCCTGTGTATATTAGATATAATCCTCCTCCAAAATAGACTTGCTCGATACAAGATTCTGCTCAAAAGGACACCCCATGCAAAGGATGCATTTTTAGGTGCATCTAACATAGCAATTATCAATATTTTAAATTTAAACTTTGTCAAGAAAAATAATTGCTTTGACTAAACTAAAAGTGGATCTCGTGTAGTCATCAACTTTGCGATTTCCGTAGTGACCAAAGTAATAATGGATGGAATTGTAAATATGATTTTTTTGACCATACAAATTAGTTATTTCAAAGTAGTGCAAATTGTAAAAAAAGAATATTGAATAAATACACAAAATAAACACTACAACAGAATTGTCAAAAAAGAGCGCCCATATGAGTAGCGCTTTTAGAGAAAACACTACTAATAGCCTAAACAGGTGACCAATGACTAGTGCTTTCTAATAACCGCTGCCCATAGCCAAATGAGCTCCACCAATGAGCAGCGCTCCTAGAAACAAATGTTGCACATAGCTCCAAACAGATACACCAATGGCTAGGGTTTTTTAAAAAGCGCTGCTTATCGCTAAACACGCTCAGCCAACGGCTAGCGCTTTTTAAAAATTGTTGCCTATCGCTAAAAATGCTCAACCAATCGCTAGCGCTTTTTAAAAAGCGCTGCTTATCGCTAAACACGCTCAACCAATGGCTAGCGCTTTTTAAAAAGCACTACTTATCGCTAAACACTCTCCACATATGGCTAGCACTTTTAAAAAGCGCTTCCTTTCGCTTATTTATTTTTTCAACTCTTCCCTCACTCTCTCTCTCTCATTCAGAACGCATTGTTCCCTCTTCCTATGAGAACAAGCTTCCTGCAGTAACGCCCAAACTACAACAGCTCCCTCTTCTCCATTTATCTAACCAAAAACACGAATTACAACAGCCCAAACTACTCTGTTCCCTCTCTCACTCATGATAGGTACACGCATTTCCTCTCATTTTCGTTCCTCTATATTTTTTTTCCTCTCAGTTTGGTAACTCTCTCAGTTTTCTTCCTTTATTAGGTTCATTTTCGTTGGCTCCCCATTAGCTCCTATCTTGTGAAAAACAAAGTATTGACTCCCATTTTTCGTTCCCCTTTCACAAAGGTTAGTATCATTGCTTCTTGTTCTAATTATTTTAATGGCATTGGAACCTTAGGTTAGATGATTCTATGTGAAGTTGATGTTTGATGATTGGTTATTTGAGAGGGTGAAATGTTTGTAAATTTGAGGTGAAATATTGTAGGTGAAGTGTTTGTTGAATTGTCCAAATGAAATGTTTGTTAATTTAATGTCGTTCTAGGTTATGAGTTTATTGTGTTGTATTTATAAACTTGAGAAATTTAGGATTGATGTTGAATTTGGGGCTGATTTCTTGTTGATTTTTACTCCATGGCGGTGTTTGTTGAAATTACCTAGTGAAATGCTTGTTAATTAAATATTGTTCTAGGTTAAGGAATACTTGTGATGTATTTCTAAACATGAGAAACTGAGGATTGTTATTGAATATGTGCATTGTTTGTTAGGTTTTACGAGTTTGTTTTCCAGGAGCTCTGGGTATGTTGTTCGAGTTCGTGTTGGTTGGAGAGTTTGTGTTTGTTCGCTTTGTTCGTTCGAGGTACTTTTGTTGTTCTCTTGTATTTTTTCTATCAAAAATGACAATATGAAAGACCTCAAAGTCTTTGATTAATTTAGTTGAAACTAGCTAGTTGAATGTCTTAGCTTCAATAAAATTGTAAGTTGTGTGTTTTTCACCTATAATAGGTTTAAGTTCTCTTATAAGAAATTTATTATAAATATTGGGAAATTATGGATACATTGGGAAATTATGGATAGAAAGTGGATATCTGTCAATCATCTGTCCAAGGTTTTTAATGCGTGCATATTTCTTCGTTTTACTTATATATGTATGGATTCCTATTAATATAGTTATATGACATTCTGTTCAGTTGTTTGAGCACATATTGGGGAGTGGAAAAATTACCGGTTAAATGGTCACCAATAATTGTAAGTTTGTAACTTATACATTTACATTATTTTGTCAAAAAAATGTATTAAATTAAATTTCATAATTAACTAATCTTTTGTTTTGTAGAGTCCTAAACAACCCAATGACATTGATTGTGGGTATTACGTAAAGAAATTTATGAAGAATACTATTACCCACAACAAAAATATCCCCCGTCAGGTATCTACTTACAAAATATTTTTGATTTTGATTTCACAGTAGTTATTTCTATTTAACCGTTTCAATTCTAATTTTATTTATTAATATAATTTCAGTATTTTCCCGATTGTCTGTGCAAGAAATACTGTTGAGCAGCTTGCTGAGCTTAGGGTAGTGTGGTGCGGTTATGTCTCTCGTTTTTTTAGAGTTTGATTTGGATACAAATAAATTGTTAGCTAGCTAGTTTTGGTTCATATTGTAATTTGCTAGCTAGTGTTGAATACATATGAATTAGATAATGTAACTTGTTAGCTACTTTGTTTTGGTTCATCATGTTGGGTATATATATATATATATATATATATATATATATATATATATATATATATATATGTTGACATATTGGTGCATTTGGATATAGAGAGTTTGTTTTGGTTCATCTAGGTGCATGTATTGTAATTTGTTGTTAGATAGTTTATATATGTGTGTTTAAGTATACATATATGAAGTTGATTGGATTGTATTGTATTGGTTGTATATGACCAGGTAAATTGCAAATATAAAAAGGAAAATACACAAAAACATAAAAAAATTAAGCAATGGCCAGCGCTTTTAGGGAAGCGCTTGGGCAATCGGCAACGCTTTTAAGTGAGTGCTGCCTATAAGAGGACGCGTTTGGGAAATGGGCAACACTTTTAAGGGAGTGCTGCCTATAGGAGGACGTGTTTGGGCAATGGGCAGCGCTTTTAGCAAAGTGTTGTCTGTCTGAGGATGCGGGTTGCACTTTTTAGGGAGCGATGCCCATTGTTGAAGTGGAATCAGCAACGCCGCGTTTAGCAGCGCTCAAAAGCGCTTTCCATTGATAAAAAAAGCGTTGTCCATCCCCAAATCTGTTGTAGTGAAATTAAATGATGATGAAGAAGAAGAACATATGTTTTCTATTTTTTTGTACAGATTTAGGAGTATAAAAGGGAAGTAAATTGCACAACCTCACGAATAGATGGTGTCCCAGACGAGCCATTGGTTGTGACGAGCGTTTGGCATGGGCACGTACTTTTGGAATCCTATATGGGATGGTGATTTTCATACCTAGATCCGACGACGGATGGAAGACACAAAGAATACAACATTTTGAAGTGTGAAAAGGGAGGATTCAACAAATACGCTAACCGTGGCACACTAAAATTCTAACAACGCATAATGGCGAGGGTATAATAACATGAGTGGCATGTCACCCACCCACCTCAATCTTAACCCCTAAATCCAATTTATGTCCTCTGTTTCAGCAAACAGAGCAATTGTTCGTCAAGTATTATCTCATTAGACAAAATAAATTTTTGTGTTTCCATCAATTTCCTTATTCTATTGAATTGATATAGCTTGACTAAAATTTTGAGAACAATTTATTTTCAAGTTGAGGTGAAATGTAATACCCAAAGTAAATAAATATTACTTTGAGTATTACCTTGTATTGCTTAAGTTAATGATATGTTATGGATTTTAAATAAATATTACTTTGAGTGTTACCTTACACAATTGTTATTGATTTGAAATTACACTAGAAATTAGTACAATTGTTATGGAATGTGGATAAATTAAGGAATTTGATTAACACGGTACAATTGTTATGGTTTGGTAGTACTCATACTACTTTTGAATAATAAGGATTAAGACTTTGTTCTTTTGATTCTATATAAACAACGTGTTTATATGCTTGATTGTGTGATTGTATCATATGATAATTGATGAATTGTGTTTGATTATCGTATATTGAATGCAAATTCTATTTTATTTAGCTAATAGATTTATGAGACAATATATTTAACCTTATACTAGGACATGTGAGGGGGGTGTTGTTAGCAATTTTTGTGTTGACCACAAATCGGGTTAGGTCTAGTTTGGCCCCAATCCTTTGTAAAGCCCACCAACTTTTTAGTAACAGAGAGAGAGAGAGAGTATGTTTTTACACACTTTCAGCTGAAGAAATTGGTGCTAGAGAGAGTTGAGAGAGTGAAGGGAGAATTCGAGAGCGAGAAAGGGAATGACGAGGGAAAAATGTGAGTGACCTAACCCTTCAGGTAAACTATATTTTTATTAGGACATTTTATGAAACAACTTGCAATATGTTTAAATGGAGGCAATGGGGGATGAATAAAGTATTTTAGGTAAATTATTTATTTTTCAGAACATTTTATGAAATAAGGAAAGACACAATGTACATTAAAATCAATATCATCACTCGGGATTCATCATTTTAAGTTAAGTGTTAGAGATTAATTGTAAGATTCGTGCATGAACGAGTATGGAAGGTTAACAAAAGAGAATAAAAAGTAACATTACCACTATAGGATATTCATGACTAACCCCCGTATAAAATTATAGAATTGTTTATTAATGAAACCTCTACCAGCAACTCTCAATCGATAATCACTTTTTTATTCACAAAATAATATAATTATTTTAATCAACTATAATATTAGTCAAACGAAAAAATATTTTTCACTTCCCTAAGTCAAATCCCACACAGAAATCCTAGTTTAATTTTCACTGAATTCTGAGTTCTTTCAAAACTAAGCAATTGGTAAGATTTACTTAGTCAGCCAAAACGCAATAAAGTTTTCATTTCTAAAACTTTCAAGGAAAATTCACCAACAATTAATAACATCATTTAAATCGCACAAAAAATTAACACCTTTATTTCATTTAAAAAAAAAACCAGAACTACTACAAAAATCAGCTTATCGGGTGAGGGATACCTCCCACTTATAAACAGTTTTTTAGGGAATATCACATCCGATGTGAGACTCTTAACACCCCCCCCCCTCACCCCTTGGACTGAACAGCTGAAGTGTGACCTAAGTGGCTTGATAGTGGGTGGCCCAGCAGATCTTAGATTGACTCTGATACTATCTTAGAATTTGGGTTAGATCAACTCAACCCTACAAAACCGACTTTTAAAGTGAGGGATGCCGGAATGGTATAATACGAGTCATTGATGCTGGTAGTGAGAAGACACACAAGAATTTTGTTGGCCATGGGGAATTGATAAATGAAATTAGGACTCAAACATTGAAGCCATCACTTGTGGTATCCGCTAGCAAAGATGAATCTGTTTGGTTATGGAATCTTAATACAAGAATAAAGTTTCAAGACTTTTTTATTTCTTCGTAATAGTTTTTTAAGAAATCGTAGGTAGAGAAATGTTGAAAAATAAGAAAAATGCTCTTCCTCTTCCCAAAGTTAATGCCTTATTTATTTTGGCTTTTTTTTACACCCCCTCATTATCAATCCTACCCCCATAAATTACGTTTTGGACAAAAATGCCCCCATCAAATTTCGGAATTACCTTAGCGAATTGGTAATTCCGGTAGGGGGTTAAAGGTTTTCCGGAATTACCAAAGCCTCACTAAACTCATCATCAAATGTAGCATCAACTACATGATGCCAAAGTGTCATCAGTGACTCCACTCTATCTCCCTTCACCAACTTCTTAATTTGAGCATGAACATTTTTGTTGATATGATATCAACAAAGTAAATTCATTGCCTCCGGAAACACAACCTTGATAGCACTCATCAAAGCCTCCTCACAATCAGTGAGGATAACCTGAGAAACACAATCCACACGTTCTATTAGAAATGGAAAAAATAAAAAATAAACAGTAATGTAATGGCAAAAACTAAAGTCAGTTAGCATTGACTTACTTGAGGAAGTGCAATATCACACAGCATCAAATCTCGTAGGCTCTGCAGCACCCACGTGTAGTCATCATAACGCTCATGACACAGATATGCAAACGCAACAGGAAATGTCAACTCAGTGGAAGTGACACCAACAATCTCCAGCAGAGGCAATGCATACTTGTTGGTCTTAAATGTCTGATCCATAATCAAAAGCGATCGGAAACATCCTCAATAACTTGATACTATCAGGATGTGACCACATGATCTCCTCAACAATATCAGTACCTTTAAGTCGTCTCGTCCAACACACAAGTAATGGTTCGCCTGAATCAGTGTCATAAGCTGCTGCATCTCAATCATACTACCTCTCTTTCCCTTCCGGATATTGTTGCGGGTTCTATACAACTGAGTAATGTTGCTCAAGTTGTTTTTAAATCTGGTCTTTAATTAATGCTTCAAGACTTTTGGATGCTTTCACTCCCAAAGACAGATGCTCCCCAACAACTGACCGCTCCTCCTTGGTAAACTTACCAAATATAGCTGCTCCAAACAAAGTCTTATGAGGCTCATGATTATGAATCCCATCCACCACTCTCACCTTCCAATCAGAACTAGGAGGTAACATTGGTTTAGCTTTCAATTGAAACCTACAACCACATCTTTTCGAACTCTTGTGTCTACCAGCAGAACACCCAACATCTACTCGACTGTATGTGCCCCGTCTCTCACAGCCATAAACAACCTTGTTCTTTTTCCCTTTCCCATTCTCCGTCGTCTCTATTCGAACAATAACCACAATGACTCCGTTCGCTTTCCCGGTATCTCTAACCCAACGTGTCATTGCATATCGAGTGGGAAATATCTCAGATGTCGTAAAGGCACCGGTTAAATCCATAATAACCATCTATTTTAAAAAAAAATTAAATGTTAAAAAAAAATTCGGAAATACTTTTTTTAGAGGTATTTCCGGTTCACATATTGTGAACCGGAATTACCTCTGAAAAAGGTATTTCCGGAAAAAATTTAATTTAAAAATACAAAATTTCGGAATTACCTTTTCTGGGGATGATTACGGTTCAAAAATCGTGAACCGGAAATACCAACTTTCCGCGCAAATTCCGGAAAATACACCTCCAAACTTTCGGAAATACCTTTTTTTTTGTAATTCCGGAATTTTTTTTATGTAGGTCTGGTTCGTTTTTTTTAAATGACAGGGGCATTTTCGGGATATTGCTATTTATGGGGGTGGGATTGATAATGAGGGGGGTGGAAAAAAAAAGCCTTTATTTTCATCAAATAAACCAATGAATTGATTGTCTCATTAATAGGTATTCCAACTGTAGAATATTAATAACAGAAATTACATATGCTATATATGTCGCATTCAAAACAGCTTCCCTAACATGTACAATCTCCAATTCGAGAATTTTAACTCAGCATTTTTGCCATGTCTTGCTACGAATGAGCTCCAATAAGTTACTTTGATTTATTAATTTAACCACTTTTTGTATACTAATTCTATTTCGTGCTGCCAAGAACACCACAACATTGCTAAACTAGATGCCTTAATATTTTATGTTTAATCCTTCGGAATATTTCTTCATGAAACAAAAAAATCGGGATAATTTCGCTGTTATGTGCACTATCAAATCCCATCCAACAACCATTGATATTACTCTATCCAGACCGTATATGAAAATGAACATGTTATAAATAAATGATTTATGTTCTTCTCTTGTTCATGGCTTGAATTAATAATACCTCTTTGTTTACTGCAAGTTGTCCTTTTTTACATCTTTTCTTAATTTGTGCTTGAAACCAATATTCTTCCCTATCCCTTTAACTTCCTCCAAGCTCTAACAAATCCCTCCACCAAATAGTTTGATTGTTTCTTACTAACTCCAGCCCCAACTCTCTAAGGACCTGTAGTTGTAATCAAGCAACAGATACCAAATGGTCTCCATCTCAACCATTCCTCTCCACAACCACCCAACTCACAATCACACCCTAAATCCATTTTCTGACCTCCGTTTCAACAAACAAGGCATTGTTCGTCGCGCATAATCTCGTTAGACACACTAGATTTTCGTGATTTCGTCCATCAATATTGTCATTTGAGAAGACCAATGTTTTGGAAATTGGACCAGTTATTGAACCGGCGAAGGCACTAGTTCAAGGTTCAATCATTGAACCATGCTTGAACAGGATCGGCCAGTGAACCAGAGAAGACACTGATTATCACTACAACAGATCTAGTAGATGGGCAGCGTTTTTTTTCAACAATGGGCAGCGTTTTTGAGCTCTTTGAAGGTGGGCGGCTATTCACTCCAACAATGGGTAGCGTTTCTAAAAACGCCACCCATTGCAAAACACGTCCTCCCAAATACTTAGCGCTTTTTAAAAGCTACTGAATATATCCAAAGCGTCCTCCCAAATACTTAGCGCTTTTTAAAAAGCGCTGAATATATCCTAAGCGTCCTCCGGATACTTAGCGCTTTTTAAAAAGCGCTGAATATTACCCTTATACTGTGCGCTTCATTAAAAGCGCTTGAATATTGCCTATTTGTGTTACTAAATACCAGTAGCTTTATTAAAAGCTATTTGAGTATTGCCTATTTGTGTTACTAAATACCCAGCCGCTTTATTAAAAGCTACTGAGTATTATTACCTAAATTTTTTTTTTTATTTTTTCTGTTTTGTGTGTTTTCCTTTTATATTTACAAATTACCTGCATACAGTAATCCAATCCAATACATAATGAGAATCAATTTGCTAAGAGGAACACAAATTACATAAGAGGAACCAAAACAAAATAGCTAAGAAGTTTCATTATCTAATTCATATGTATCCAAAACAAGCTATCAAGTTACAATATTATGAACCAAAAACTAGCTAAGCTAACTTATATGTATCCAAATGAAACTTTAAAAAAAAAGCGGAGAGAGATAGTGCACCATTCTCCCTAATCTAAATAATCTGGTCAAATGAGTATGTGTTGCTTTGACAATCGCTAAAATACTGAAATTATATAAATAAATAAAATTAGAATTGAAATGGTTAAATATTGGAAAGAACCACTATTAAATCGAAATCATATAAAAATATATTAGAAGTAGATACCTTTTTGAGGGATAGTCGTTTTCTTTAGGGTAATTATATCCTTCATATATTGCATGACGTAATACCCACAATCAATGTTATTCAATTGTTTAGGACACTACAAAACATATATAATTAGATTAGTTAATTGTTAGATTGAGTTGAATATAGTTTTTGACAAAATAATGTAATGTATAAGTTAGAAACTTACAACTATTGGTAACCATCCGTAGTTAATTTATTCACTCCCCAATATGTCCTTAAACCATTGAATAGAATGTCATATAACTATATTAATAACAATATATACATATATAAGTAAAAGTAAGAAATGCAGAATGACACAAAATAAACACACTGTTAAAAAGCTCCACAAACTCCATGTGGTTTCGTAATGATTTTGAAGTGAGTCAAGGTAATACACGGTTTTTACTAGGATTAATTGCATACAAAACCCAATGTCTCCTACAAAAAAATTTAGGAATAAGTAATTGACGACTATTAAAAAAATGCATGTTATATAAGAAATAATGAGTAAAAATTCTTACCCTAGATTAACCAGGTGCTAGAAGTAAGACATCATCATCACTTCTATTTTGAGCTTCCTTGAAGCGGTCATTGACATAATCAAGAACAAGCTGACCGGTTTTGTTCCACAAGTGATTGATAATTTCGCAGTGGGATTCACTTGATGAAAGGTTGTACTTTTAGGACACAAGAACAAATATCTATGTGTATGCATTGGAAGGGACCACAATGTCCTCGTACAAGTACCTACATTTAGATATATAAATATATATATATATATAAATTAAATTAACGATATAATAAAATTAAATCGACAATGTCAAATAATAAATTACATAGTACGACATATATATTCATAGCCATACAGGTTGCCTCATCCGCATCACATACAAAGACGGATATCCTCACGTCCGACTATATGAGGCAAGTCGGCTCAAAAATTTCTTCCTCAAAATTTATGGTAAGCAATTTGTCTTTCATGATGTATTTCTCAGATGCTGCGTCGGCCTCACCAATCTTCATATAAGCTTCAATGGAAGAGAAGAAGCGGTGAGACACAATTGGAGAAGGGGTGGGATGAGTCACTTGGCGAGAAGAGGAGGGCGATCGGTCACTTTTGGAGGAGAGGCGGTGTGAAACTTCTACATAAGGGGTGGTGAGACACTTTTGTAGAAGGGGTGGATCGAGACACTTTCTTGCCAATAGATGTTTCCTTGCCAAGACTTTTCAAAGGAGATCTTTTCTTGCTTAGGTAGACACTTTCTTAGATTTTTCATTTTGGCGCATCTATGTTTAAACAAAAATAATTACTTAGTTAGCACAAATTATATGACAAAAACTATAATTAGTTAGTTACAAATATATTGTCACTTACAACGACAAGGGCGGATGGCCATGCCACAAAGGTACTAAGCGCTTGTGACACCGTCAAGATATCAATATGTCAATCGGAGCGAGCAATGGTGCATCCTCCTAAATGGTACCGCAACTCGACTCTAACATGATTTGGAGGTAGGGTACATTGTGCATCAAAGGACCCAATTGCGTTACATGTGTAGCCAATTGCAACCATTTCATGTGGGTTTGAGATATACAATTCACACTCACACTCATTGTTGTCCTAAATCAATTATAAACCACAAAATAATAAAGACATTATTTGATGTTATATATATATATATATATATATATATATATATATATATATATATATATATATATATATATGTACAATAAATCAATTATAAACCACAAAATAATAAAAACAATTAATACCTTAGTTTGTGGCATGGTGCAAATTATCTAGTGTAATCGCTATGTGTAGTGAGGGTTGGTCTTTGAGTGGCATAACATGGCCATAAAGTGATCGCATATCATTAAGTTGAGCTTGCAAACTTTCATACAATGCCATCATCTTTCTCGGTGGTGGGCAGTCATGATTCTCATCATAGACTTTTCTGTTTTGGTCCAAAGTACTCGGTTGGTGCTACTCCAAATCCAACACCCTTGTGCGCGACCGAGTATTCTTCTTTACCTAAGGCACGTGTAAGGATTTCTTTTTTGAGCAATCGGTGAGCTCTCCCGTGACATCGATCGTGATATGGCTTCCCGATTCACAAAACAAAAGTATAATACATTATAAAAATCATAAAAGTTACAATTAAAATCAGTGAGCTTGAATTTAGGAAATACTTACAATTCTTTCCGACACCTCCTTAGTTTTAGGATCAACAATCTCCTTTTCTTTGTTTAGTCGAGCCTCTACCCACAAAACATGTCGCTTTCAACACCTTCTTTAGTAGGATCTTTCCCACTCTCCACCAACTATATTTAAATTTACCAAATATTAAGAAACTATTTATAAAAAGTTTCATGAAACTAAAAAAATCAAGCTTAAGTATGTCCATGTGCTTGGCAACATATGAATCAACCTCACTATCATTGTGCAAAACATATAAGTGTGCTTGATGTAGTTCTTCCCTTGACACCATAACTATTTTATATCCCGACATCCCTTTAGTAATGCTTCCTAAGTGATTTGAGACCTTGGAAGTCATGAGAATATTCAAGACTAGATAGATAGGCGGTGCAGAACTCAACAACTTCTTCAACTATGTAGCGCTCAACAATACAACCCTCGGGTCGTGATCGGTTTTTCACATATCCTTTTAATATCTTCATGTAACGCTCAAACGGATACATCCATCTCATGTAACATGGGCCACACAATTGTGTCTCTCTAATCAAATGAACTATTAGATGAATCATTATGTCAAAAAATGAAGGTGGGAAATACATCTCAAGCTCACACAAAGTGACAAGATAATTTCTCTTTGCAATGATGGCAACTTTCTAGGGTCAATCACTCTACTACAAATCGCCTTAAAGAAGTAACAAAGTTTGGTTAGCGTCGGCCCGACGCACTTTCTTAGGCAAAATGGATCGTATACCAATTGGGAGCAAATTCTCCATTAGAACATGACAATCATGGGACTTTAAAGACTTTAACTTAAGGTCTTTCATGGATACAAGGTTTGTAACATTTGAAGAATACCCCTCTGGAACTTTTACTCCATGAAGAAACTTACAAAACACGGTCTTCTCCTTTTTAGATAGAGTATGAGTGTGGGAGGTAGATATGTACGTGTACCCTTCTTTATCGGACCCAATTCTGGTCTCAACCCCATACTAAGCAAGTCCAACCTCGAGTTGATGGTATCTTTAGTCTTTCCTGGCATATTGAGTAAGGTACCAATGACACTTTCAAAGACATTTTTTTCAACATGCATCACATCAATGAAGTGTCTTACATATAATGACTTCCGAAGATGGCAAGTCAAAGAAAATCGACTTTTTCTTCCACCCCCGTTTGGCAACCTCTCCTGCAAATGGCTTCCCAAATTTAATGTTCAAATCTTTCACCTTTTCAAACAGTTGTTCACCCGTCAAAGCCGTGGGAGCTTTACGGGTTTCGGTATTCCCATTGAATGCCTTTTTCAACAGTCGATACTGATGAGTAGATGGCAAAAATCTACGATGACGGGGTAGATATTCTTCCTACCATGTTCCAACCACATCCAATCGGTGTTATCTTCACATATAGGGCATGCACACCGACCTTTCATCATGCACCGGATAGATTGCCGTATCTTTGGAAAGTCATTAATTGTGCCAAAAATCATAGCCCTCAAGTTGAAACTTTCTTCCCCTGAACCCATCATACACCTCTACTCCATTCTCCCACATTAGCTTCAAGTCTTCAATTAAAGGAGCCAAGTATACATCAATATCATTTTCGGTTGCTTGGGCCCGTAAATTAACAAAGACAACATCATATATTTGCGTTTCATGCAAAGCCATGGAGGTAAGTTATAAATCGCTAATATCACGGGCCATGTCATTGTGGGAGCTACTCAATACCGTGCGGGTTAAAACCATCGGCGAGACAATGCAAGTCGTAGGTTTCTTGGATCCAACCCAAAATCGGGATAATCAATATCAAATTTTTTCCATTGCGCGGAGAATCTGTAGGGTGTCGTAACATGCCATCTTTAATCCTTTCATCCTCATGCCATGTCAAGTGTTTTGCATCTTCGAACTACGGTACATACGCCTAAATCGAGGAATTATGGGAAAATACCACAACACCTTTTCTCGAGCAGAATCTTTCTTTTTATACCGCGATGCATTACATTTAGGACACGACTTTAAAAATGCATGTTCATTAGAAATAGAATGCAATCATTGGGACAAGCGTGTATCTTCTCATAGTTCAAGCCAATGGACCCTAACATTTGTTTTGCATCATACGTCCGAGAAGGGAGCACATTATCCTTGGCAACATTTCTTTCAATAGTGTGAGTAATTCGAAGAAAGCTCTTATCAGTCCATCCGTGGCAAGTTTTCAAGTTATACAACTTTATCACGACCAATAATTTTGTGAATTCAAGACAACCTCATACAACTGTGGCGTCTCTGCATCCGTTATCAACTTCTCAAACATTTGAGGACGGTCATTAAGATCGTCTTCAAAAGCCTTTGCCATCTCTTCAAATTCATCCCCAACAAACGTAGGTATTTTTGGTGTCAACCGGGCACATCTCTCAAGTACTATTACCCATATTCGAAGATTCAACTCTTTCCTCACCATGCATTGTCCAACAAGTGTAAGTTTGATCAATTCCATTACCCTTTAAATGTCCCCAACAAATGCGCATTAAGCGATTTTACATAGCAACAACGTAAGCGAGGACATATCATATTACTAGATCTCCCTAAACTTTGAACAAAGATGATTCACAAAATAATCCACTCCATCTCTATATTCCTTGGATGAGACGATTGGCGGACATCCACTTTCTATCCATAATGTCCCAATATCTATAATAAATTCGGATAAGAGAATTTACAATTTTATTGAAGCTAAGACATTCAATCAACTAGCTAGCTAGTTTCAACTAAACAAATCAAAGACTTTGGTGTCTTCTATATAGTCATTAATTCTTCATAGAAAATAAACAAAAGAACAAAAAAAGTACGAACAAGTGGAAGCAACAACGACAAATATCCAACGATTGTGAACAACGATCGCTGAAGCTCGACAAAAAAACTCCCAAAACCTAACAAACAATTTGCATATTCGATTTAGGCATATTTGATTTTACTAATATAGATGACACACACTTTGCTTAAAAACTCTATCATTTGAGAATCAAAATCTCAACAAAACCAAGCAACAAACACATATCAACTAATTTCTCTCCTATCAAACACATTCAACTAATTTTACACATATCAAACACATACAAATACATTCAACATATTCCTCTCTTATCAAATATTTTTTTTTCACACATTCAACATATTCCAATCAAACTACATATTCATCTCCAACCTAACAAAAACCTAAAAACAAAAACAAAAAACAAAATAGAGAACTAACCTTTGAGAGAAGATGAGGACAAGCAATGAGGACTATGGGTGGGGTGCTAGAGAGAACGAGAATGAGGAAAGTTGAGAGAGAGGAAGAGAGAACGAGAATGAGGTTTATGGGTTTATGGGTTTATGGGTTTATGGGTTTATGGGTTTATGGGTTTGTGGGTTTGGGGGATTGTGGGTTTGGGGGATTGTGGGTGGTGCTAGGGAGAACGAGAATGAGGGAAAGTTGAGAGAGGAAGAGCTAATGAGAGTGAGGGAGAGAAGAGGTTTGTGGGTTTTTGGGTGTGGAGAAGAGAAGAGAACGTACGCAGAGAGAGAGAGGAGAAGAGAAGCGCGAATGGAAATGAGAAAAAGAGAGAAAACGAAGCGGGCAAAAAAATTTTATTGAAGCAATACTCAAGCGTTTTAAAGAAACGCTGAGTATATGGATGACGAGAAAGGGGAATATTCAGCGTTTGTGTAAAAAACGCTGATTATATGTGAGAACGAGCAACAAGATGCGCAGCGTTTCTTTAAAAACGCTGAGTATTCGTCATCCATATACTCAGCGTTTCTTTAAAAACGCTGATTATTACCCTTTCTCGTCATCCATATACTCAGCGTTTCTTTAAAAACGCTGATTATTACCCTTTCTCGTCATCCATATACTCAGCGTTTCTTTAAAAACGCTGAATATTCCCTATGCTTTTTCATCTATAGGTGGCGTTTATTAAAAAACGCTGCTTATGGTGGCGCTCTTTTTTAGCCAATCTGGCGTAGTGTATCTATATCTATATTATACATAACCATGGATTGTCCACCTAGGCATCCACCTAGGCGTCCATGTCACTATTTACGTCAGCCCAATTTAATTCCACCTAAGCAATTAACCGCGTAAGTCACTGCCACCTCAGCATGTTATTTCGAAATATATCACAAAAAAAGCAGAAGCTGAGGATCGAACTCATTCCCCCACACTGCCACCTCCTAACATTGACCATTTGAGCTACCACAATTTCATGTTACTAAAACATATTACATAATGTTTATCCTATTATTTCTTTTATTGCAAAACTTTTTACCTACTTTTTATATCTATTTATTATTTATTTTGAAACATGTATATTTGTTATTATAAAAACAAAGGCAGTGTCTTTTCCTGCCCTTAAAGTAGAAAATCCACACCCTGAAAGGTAATGACAAGTGATCTCCTCGACATCACTCATGAATGTTTCCTTTCATAAGGTAAATTTGGATAATCAGACAAGAATTTTCCAGAAGAATCGGGAAAGTATCTCCTTGAGGTGATCGAAAACTGAGTTTATTTCCCTCCCATCAGCGCTCTCTAATTTTTTCCATATTCAAAAACTGAGTTTACTCTCTCTCTCTCTCTCTCTCTCTCTCGTAAAACACCCTCTCACCTCCACCACTCACCTCTCTCTCTCTCTCTCTCGTAAAACACTGAACAACACCTCTCTCTCTCTCTCTCTCTCTCTCATGAAAACCAAAACCCTAACATTTAGCCAGTATTCAACTAAAACCCATCCAAAACCCAACATTCAACCAAAACCCAGGTCTCTCTTTCACTCTGTTAGTTTAGCCAAAACCCTAACATTTTCACCTCTCTTTGTTAGTTTGTAATTTTTAATTTGTTTTTCCTCTTCTTAATTTCAATCAAGATTCAGAAGTTTTTGCTGGTGAGGAGTGCTTGTGAATGAAAGATTCAGAGGTAACACTTTGCCTCTTTTCAATTCCTTTTTTTCTTCCTTTCCTTATAGATGATTCACCGCACTTTGTATTCTATTAATTAATTATACTTGTGAGTTGTTTTAGTAAAAGTCATTTTTCAGTTTAGTGTTTATCAATTTCAATCTCCCAAACCCCCAATTTCATGTTTCAGTTATCAATTTCAGTTTAGTGTTTATCAATTTCAATCTCTCAAACCCCCAATTTCATGTTTCAGTTATCAATTTCAGTTTAGTGTTTATCAATTTCAAACTCCCAATTTCAATCTCCCAAACCCCCCCAATTAATTATACTTCATTTTTTATTTGATTTTTGATTTGCTTATGTCGATAATGGTTTTATTTTTTGTTATAGTATGGTGATATGATACTTTTTGTTTCACAGTGGAAATAGCTTGGGGTAATTGAGACAGCGATTAGCAAAGTATTAAATGTATGAAATTGAGTTTCATTGTCTCTATCATAAACATGTCCTTTTGTACTTGCTGTGTTTATTCATTTGTTTCTTTACATAAGTATGAAGGGTTTGAGGTCTGATTCAATTTGTGGTCTGATATCAATAATGTTGATGTTTGTCCTTCATAACTGTTCTGACCTGGGCTGCAAGGCCCCGTTGGATATTGGGACGACCCATTATCCTGGTCCATACCACGCCATTCACCACTCAACGTTGCCCGCCCGGTTCCACCAAGGCCGACGGCCAAGATCTCGCTGCAAGATCCGACGACCACGGTACGTCTCTTCACTCTATAAATAGAGGTTCACCCATCTACCCCGGAAAGTCTCTCTCATTTATTGCATTCTCTCATTTGCCACTCCGCTCCCTCAGAGTGCTCTCTCTCTCTCTCTCCTCATTCACCTGATCTTACTCAGTCACATACTGACTTGAGCGTCGGAGTGTTTTGCAGGTACCCCCCACCCGACGTGGCTGCGCTCGGAACTTCGCATATCAAGCCCGGAATCCTAATCACCGAGCTAGAACAGATGATCTCTGGAACATCCAACTGAGTACCCCTGACCGAGGAACAACTCCAAATTCTAGGTACCGAACAATGGCGACCATAGTGGGAGTGTAACACCCCAAAATTAATTAGGTGAGTATTTAACTAATTTATTTAGGTGATTATTTAATTTACTTAATTAAGTGATTATGACTAATTTAATTAAGTAATATGTTAGTTGGCCATATTTAAATAATAATAAGGTAATCAATTTATTTAAAGAGTGAGGTGTAGTAATTAAATGGGGGGTCTAATTTATTTAAGGTGGGGTGTAGTAAATAAATGAGAAGTATTTTAATTAGATTGGGAGGATGTGAGAAAGTACCTAGAGGGTGTAAATAAGGGGCCCAAGCCCACTAAATGGGCCCAAATACATGACTTAAGTTAGGGATAGGGTTTCCATCTCCTTAGAAAGAAAGAAAACAGAAAAAATAGAAGAGAGGGAGGTATAGAGAAGCCACGCAGCAGCCATGGGAAGGAGGAGAGAAGGGAAATGTCACTTCTTGCTTGGGTAAGTGGTATGTGGTACCAATCTTCCCCATTTTTCTTTCTCTACCTCTTAGTGTAAATTTCCTACACTAATTCCTTTCCATTTCCTCTTTTCCATGGATGGGTTTTTGAAGCTCAAGGTAGGAGAGCTTCCTTTTTGGTGGGTTCTTGTGTTTTTGGAAGGAGAAGCTTCTTGGGTTTTCAATTTGAGGTTAGGGGGCTCTACTTTACATACATAATAAGTTGTATGATATGCATTGTGTGTGGAATAGCTCTAGGATGATTTGGTTGGTTGAGTTTTGTGTTAAATCTATGTTTGTTGTTGTAATTGTATTTAATTTGGTGATACCATGATGATTGATGTTGGAAATAAATGTGTTGTTGAATATGCATGCCATATGTTTGATTAAATGCTTCAATGTAAAGATATATGAGAATGTGTTGATTTAATGATGTTGATTAAATGGTGTCTAAGTGTTGTGGAAATTAAATTGATGCTCATGTATTGTTGGATTAAATGTTGTTTAAGTGTTGTTGATTTTATTGGGGGTTGATGATGAGTTTTACTTGTTTACGGTTTTGTGTGTTTTCTGGACACTGTTTTCGGTTTTCTCAAACTGGTACTGTTTGGTTGGTCAAAAATTATGTGGCTAATTTTTTTGAAAATAGACTTAAGGCCGGTCGTTTTGGCACTGGTTTCGTTAAATTTGGAGTTGTGTAGCTCCAGTTATGAGTCTCCAAAGTCGGGTCAATTTTCTGGAGTCAAACTGGGAGTAGGTTCAGTTTTTGCAGGTTTTGTGTGCTCAATTGAACTCCGTTTTGAACGATTCTTATTTCATTGAAAAATAGACTTAATTCTCTACGAAATAGGCACTGATTTCACTGAATTTCATTAAGAAATGAGAAAGAAAATTTGGTTGCAAGTTGGGTAAAACGTTCTGTCCGATTTGGGCACCTCAGCGTAGTGTTTTGAAAAACTGTACCAACTGGACACTGATTTTGAGAAACTAAAATCATAGGTAGAAACTACACTCAGAGGGCTTTCCAATGAGTGGTCTTTTGTAATTTTTCGATGTCGTTTTCTATTTTAAATAAATCGCCAAGTAGGAGTACTACCGTAGGAATCCAACACTTATTGCCACTTTGTTGCCCAAATTGTCAAAAATCTTGTTTTGGTCCCCTCTGAACTTTTTAGTCCTTAAAAATACTATTTTGGTCCCTATGCACTATTGGTCCTTCAAAATGTTGTTTTGGTCCCTATGTGACTATTTAGTACCTTAGGTATTTGTTTAGTCCTTGTGGGTGTCGGTTTAATAATTGATGTGGGCTTGGCCAAAGAGGTGGGTTAATACTTGATGTGATGAATTAATAATTGATAAAGTGGTGGTCAATAATTGATAAAGTGGTGAGTTAATAAATGATGTGGGCTTCGGCCAAAGCGAAGAGTTAAAAAGCGAAGAGGGCCTCGGCCAAAAAGTGACGAGTTGTGTTGTGGTGATGTTTTGGGTGATGTGACAATGAATGTGGTGGTAATTGATTGTGTATGTTGCATTGTCATAGTGTCGCATAAAGCATATGCATAAGCGAAGTGGGCTTCGGCCAAAAAGCGAAGTGGGCTTCGGCCAAAAAGCGAAGTGGGCTTCGGCCAAAGCGAAGAGTTAAAAATAAAGCGAAGAGTAATGGATCCACATGCATATTGCATACATGCATAAACTCATACATTCTTAGAATGCTTGTTGATGGTTAATTAATTCATTATTGTGGTTTTGTTGATAAGTTAAGCGAAATGGTAAATGTCTTGAATTCTGTGAATTGTTGTTGCTAGATGTTTTCCTAATATAATGTTTATCTTACTTGTTATTATTTACGTAAAGAGACTCACCCTATCATTTTTATGTTGCCTGCTCTCGTGGCGACAAACAGGTGACTCTGAGTGAAGGTGCCATGCCTTCTTGGGATATTTGTGTCGACTCTGATTTAGTAACACCGGGGATGAGATTTTAGTACTGCTATTTTATGATATGTATTTTGCGCACTTGATGCGTTTGAATTTTGAGATATGTTTTGTGAAGTTTTTATTAAATGTAGCACTCTCTTTTGAGGTGCGTGGGACATGATTTGAAAAACTCGATTTTTGTTGATTAAATAATATTAATAGAAGGGGGTGTTACATTAGTGGTATCAGAGCAGTTCGGTCCGTCCGGCCAAGTTGTCGAGTCTGTTAACCCTCGAGTCTTGGTACTCGTACTAAATCATAATTATGTTGCTGTTTATTACTGTTAATTTTGTTGGTTTGTTCATTCATTGACGTGCCTTGCGACTGAACTGTGTAGTTGGTGGTGGTAGCATTGATTTTGTCTGTTCGCGACTGTTGTTTGTATTATTAAGATATGTGTGATTAAAAGAGTTCTAACGACGTCAAAGGAGTGAAAGTCGTGACGACGCCTTCGCACTCCGGACTGCGTTAAAAGTCTTTTAATGTAGTAGTTATAAATTGAAAAGGAGTAGTTTTTGTGACCTTAATTAGTTGGTTGCATGAGTGGGAGGGATTGATCACCCCAATCACTCATTCCCAATGAAAGAGGCGACAATAACTCGTGGTTTCTATAAGTTACGAATATGTACTAATTACAACTTGATTGATTGAGTGGTGTGTGCAAGTTTGGTTGACTATTAATTCTTAGATAAATAGGTGCCTTATGGATGTTTGAGTTTGATTTGGGGTTTGATAGTAGGAGATGTCAAAATAGGGATTGACACTTTGGATTTGAAGTTCATGCAAAGAAAATAGAGCATGCCTTTTTGGAAAAAGTTTAGAAAACTGCAGTTCTGGAAAGCCTAAGGTAGAAAAATTGTTCTTAAAAGTATGGTAGTTGGGGAGTACCTATATAGGAGCTAGATGATAGTGTGTAAGCTTCGTGAAAGTCTTAATGAGTGTTGGACTAGTTGTGAAGGGAAAGTGTTTAGTAGTTGGCTTAAGTATGATCATAGTATGAAGATCAAAGGAAAGAAGGAAGAGGAATGTTAGGTACATAGGACTACATATGAACTGAGGTGTAGATGTTTAACCATAGGTGTGTTGAAGTGTAATATGCATGCGACGTAATATGTGGGAGTCAAAGTATGTAGTACCGAGGTTTAGGTACGTTTGAATAGTAAGTGTAGTGAAGCTTAGCGTGACGTAGTGTAGAGAACCGAGGTGCCAAAAGAGTGTACCGAGGCGTTGTGTAGTGTAATGGCCGAGGTTAGGGAGTGCTTAGGTGTAGTGTGCCTAAGTGTATTAGTCAAGGGTGAAGTGACTAAGGGTAGATGATGAAGTGAGTTAGGAATAAGCCTAAGTGTAGTGGATAGACAATATTTGAAGGACTGCTTTTTGAATATCGTTACCCTTGATTGACGTTTTACTATAGGTTGATTGTTTCTATAATGCACATGAGTTTAATTTTGATTTGTGCTAAATTGTTTTGAAGTTATGTCTTTGAAATGAAATGCGGTGCTTGGTTATAACAATTAAGGTTAGGATTCGCGTATAGTCTCCTTTTTGTCAAAGATGAAATGACTGACTTTTCTTACCTTCTGAATTTATGTCGGAGGTTAAAACTTTGAACTAATAAGTAGTTGTATATGTGGTTGCATGCTTGAGTAAGGTTGAAGTTCGCATATAGTTTTCTTTTTGAACAAACTTTGAGTTCTAGGGTTTTCGAAAAGCGGTGCTCGGAAATCCTTGTGCTATTGGGGATAGATGGGATGTCAAACTAGTATTGAATTTGGTTTCCAAGTTGTTCTAAGATTTTTATTTCAAAATGAGACATGATTTCGGTTTTTGCACCAATTAGGTTGTGGATTAGTGTTGTTTGAAAATTATGGGGGGTCACACTAAATGTATGGTTAGGGGAGTGAAAATTTTTATGTTACGAGAATGTGAGTCCAATAGTAGTTGGCAAGGTTTTAGAAACAAAAGTAAACCATTTTGAGTACCTTCTAACTGTGAAATACAATTGGGAAGATTTTGTTCAATTTGTGACTTAACTGTAGCCTTGTTGTTGCCATTACTATTGTTACTTGTCACTTTTTGAAGATTGTTTTACGAGGATTATAAATTTAATGATGAAAACTGTGCAACGGGGTATTTTGTGTATTCCTATGTCTTGATTTGTTTTCCTTGCCAAATGTCGACAAGAGTATTTAATTTCATTTGGTTAGGTTAATATCAATTCTTGAATCAAAACAATTGTTTTATGATGCATGTGTTAGTTATATTCTTTGTGATAGGAAATCATCTCAATTTGGTAGAAGAATATGCCCATGATATTTTCTAGGGAGGTTGTAAAAATTGCATGCTAACCAATCCCTAGGAATAAAGAAAAATTGAAGAATATGCCTATATGTTTAATCTTTTCGAAATTGTGTGTTTAAATTAGTTGCATGATTGGTTATGCTTGTTTGGCGTTTGATGAAATGCAAAAGTATGTGATGATTATAAATGGTTTTGGTAATTGATCATGATGAGTTTTACTTGCTTAATGGTTTTGTGCTTAGAATGAAAGCATGATTGTTATACAACCTAGGAGTAGTAATGGTGTCAGAATCAATGTCTTAGGTTGGGAGTCATGGGGACCGGTAAAGCTATGCATACTTTTGCGAACTTTCTGAAAATGCTATTTTTATAAAGCTCGGTGTAGGATTATTAGTAATGGTGGCTGAATTATGATGTTTGATTGTGTTGTTGAGTTCTTTGTTTTGAGATGTTTCGACATGAGTCCAGTAGTTCAGTGACTGAGAACGTTTTACTAATTGAAAAATTATGTGGTTTGTCATTTTGAAAACTTGATTGAATGCTTGTTAATTTGCCACTGATTTGGTTGCATTTGGAGTTGTAGAACTTGAGTTATAGGTGAAACAAGTTAGGTTAAAATTCTGGAAACAATCTGGACATAGGGTCAGTGTTTTGGTTATCTGCGTTTTCAAAAGAGCTCATTTTCGAACGAATCCAATTTCTTTGAAAACTTGACAGAATTTTCCTCACTTTATGCACAAGTTTCATGCAATTTGATCGAGTTTTGGTCATTATAGAACTGCTTGAATTTGAAGGACAGAAACTGTATCTTTTGAAACTAGTATGCGTATTTTTGAAAACTGTACCTATTGAACACTCTCCTTCAAAAACTGAACTTAGGGGTAAGAGGTAGACCCATAGGGCTTTCCAACAAGTATTTAATTGTCGAAATCCGAGGTCGTTTACTATTTTAATTAATTCGCCAAAGTAGGCGCAAAGTTACGAAATTTTCTGCACCCGAGTTTAGGTGGACTAATTTGAACGTTGAATAAAATGATTAATTGTGGAATACGTTGAACTTGAATTTTGATGTTATGATCGTGCTAATTGTTGATGTGAACGATGTTGGATATATGATAAATTGTTGAGATTGGTATTGTTGTGTAATTACGGTTGTTAGGGTTGTTGGGCCTCCGCCATAATTATTCTTTGCCTCGTGTGTTGGGTAGTCGGGGGGGATTTTGACAACCTACAGGTTAGAATACCTAATTGGGAAGTAAGAGTGTAGGGAAGAGTGTTTGATCTGTTGTGTGTACGATGGGACTTGGATGATAACGGTTAGAGGAGATAAGAATAGTGGATGTTTATTTCATGGGATTAGCGTAGGTTTTCGAGGAGGATAGCAATCGTTCATACAAGATAGTGAAGGAGAAGAGGAGTTCTCGGTGTAGTGGGAAGCCTATGAAGTTCAGGTGGTAAGAGCAAAGGAGAGGAGAGTTCGGGCAAAGAGCCAAGTGGGGAGACGCCATGCTGGGAATTGCGTGTCATTCTTGAACTCAGTAGTGGCGATTTATGCTTAGAATGGAAGTACACAGTTATGTAACCTAAGCGGTGGAGTCAATATATTAGGTTGAGATCCATGAGGAGAAGTAGACGATACGTTAGTGTTTCATGCACCAAAGAATAGAACTTTGAAAGGGTTGTAGGTGGATGTACCGGGGTTAACACTAGGATTTAAATCGTGTAAGTTTTTGAAGAGATTAAGTGCGAACTAGATTCATCTTGTTGTTGAGATTAGCGTGATTTTCGAGGACGAAAATATTCTAAGTGGGGGAGAGTTGTAACACCCCAAAATTAATTAGGTGAGTATTTAACTAATTTATTTAGGTGATTATTTAATTTACTTAATTAAGTGATTATGACTAATTTAATTAAGTAATATGTTAGTTGGCCATATTTAAATAATAATAAGGTAATCAATTTATTTAAAGAGTGAGGTGTAGTAATTAAATGAGGGGTCTAATTTATTTAAGGTGGGGTGTAGTAAATAAATGAGAAGTATTTTAATTAGATTGGGAGGATGTGAGAAAGTACCTAGAGGGTGTAAATAAGGGGCCCAAGCCCACTAAATGGGCCCAAATACATGACTTAAGTTAGGGATAGGGTTTCCATCTCCTTAGAAAGAAAGAAAACAGAAAAAATAGAAGAGAGGGAGGTATAGAGAAGCCACATGCAGCAGCCATGGGAAGGAGGAGAGAAGGGAAATGTCACTTCTTGCTTGGGTAAGTGGTATGTGGTACCAATCTTCCCCATTTTTTTTCTTTCTCTACCTCTTAGTGTAAATTTCCTACACTAATTCCTTTCCATTTCTCTTTTCCATGGATGGGTTTTGAAGCTCAAGGTAGGAGAGCTTCCTTTTTGGTGGGTTCTTGTGTTTTTGGAAGGAGAAGCTTCTTGGGTTTTCAATTTGAGGTTAGGGGGCTCTACTTTACATACATAATAAGTTGTATGATATGCATTGTGTGTGGAATAGCTCTAGGATGATTTGGTTGGTTGAGTTTTGTGTTAAATCTATGTTTGTTGTTGTAATTGTATTTAATTTGGTGATACCATGATGATTGATGTTGGAAATAAATGTGTTGTTGAATATGCATGCCATATGTTTGATTAAATGCTTCAATGTAAAGATATATGAGAATGTGTTGATTTAATGATGTTGATTAAATGGTGTCTAAGTGTTGTGGAAATTAAATTGATGCTCATGTATTGTTGGATTAAATGTTGTTTAAGTGTTGTTGATTTTATTGGGGTTGATGATGAGTTTTACTTGTTTACGGTTTTTGTGTGTTTTCTGGACACTGTTTTCGGTTTTCTCAAACTGGTACTGTTTGGTTGGTCAAAAATTATGTGGCTAATTGTTTTTGAAAATAGACTTAAGGCCGGTCGTTTTGGCACTGGTTTCGTTAAATTCGGAGTTGTGTAGCTCCAGTTATGAGTCTCCAAAGTCGGGTCAATTTTCTGGAGTCAAACTGGGAGTAGGTTCAGTTTTTGCAGGTTTTGTGTGCTCAATTGAACTCCGTTTTGAACGATTCTTATTTCATTGAAAAATAGACTTAATTCTCTACGAAATAGGCACTGATTTCACTGAATTTCATTAAGAAATGAGAAAGAAAATTTGGTTGCAAGTTGGGTAAAACGTTCTGTCCGATTTGGGCACCTCAGCGTAGTGTTTTGAAAAACTGTACCAACTGGACACTGATTTTGAGAAACTAAAATCATAGGTAGAAACTACACTCAGAGGGCTTTCCAATGAGTGGTCTTTTGTAATTTTTCGATGTCGTTTTCTATTTTAAATAAATCGAAGTAGGAGTACTACCGTAGGAATCCAGCACTTATTGCCATTGTTGCCCAAATTGTCAAAAATCTTTGTTTTGGTCCCCTCTGAACTTTTTAGTCCTTAAAAATACTATTTTGGTCCCTATGCACTATTGGTCCTTCAAAATGTTGTTTTGGTCCCTATGTGACTGTTTAGTACCTTAGGTGACCTGTTTAGTCCTTGTGGGTGTCGGTTTAATAATTGATGTGGGCTTGGCCAAAGAGGTGGGTTAATACTTGATGTGATGAATTAATAATTGATAAAGTGGTGGTCAATAATTGATAAAGTGGTGAGTTAATAAATGATGTGGGCTTCGCCAAAGCGAAGAGTTAAAAAGCGAAGAGGGCCTCGGCCAAAAGTGACGAGTTGTGTTGTGGTGATGTTTTGGGTGATGTGACAATGAATGTGGTGGTAATTGATTGTGTATGTTGCATTGTCATAGTGTCGCATAAAGCATATGCATAAGCGAAGTGGGCTTCGCCAAAAAGCGAAGTGGGCTTCGCCAAAAAGCGAAGTGGGCTTCGGCCAAAGCGAAGAGTTAAAAATAAAGCGAAGAGTAATGGATCCACATGCATATTGCATACATGCATAAACTCATACATTCTTAGAATGCTTGTTGATGGTTAATTAATTCATTATTGTGGTTTTGTTGATAAGTTAAGCGAAATGGTAAATGTCTTGAATTCTGTGAATTGTTGTTGCTAGATGTTTTCCTAATATAATGCTTATCTTACTTGTTATTATTTACGTAAAGAGACTCACCCTAGCATTTTTATGTTGCCTGCTCTCGTGGCGACAAACAGGTGACTCTGAGTGAAGGTGCCATGCCTTCTTGGGATATTTGTGTCGGCTCTGATTTAGTAACACCGGGGATGGGATTTTAGTACTGCTATTTTATGATATGTATTTTGCGCACTTGATGCGTTTGAATTTTGAGATATGTTTTGATGAAGTTTTTATTAAATGTAGCACTCTCTTTTGAGGTGCGTGGACAGATTTTGAAAAACTCTGATTTTTGTTGATTAAATAATATTAATAGAAGGGGGTGTTACAGGGAGGCTAATCAGCCTTCCAGAACTCATCTCAACCCCGAACTCCTTTTGGTGCTGAATAGCCTCTTCAGGCTTCAACGGCTCGCTTCCGAGCTCCTACTGAATAGCCTCTTCAAGCTTCAATAGCTCACTTCCGAGCTTCTACTGAATAACCTCTTCAAGCTTCAACAACTCGCTTCCGAGCTCCTGCTGAATAGCCTCTTCAGGCTTCAACGACTCTCCGGCTTGTTGAGTCGAACACTCCATCATAGAGTCAGTCCAGCTTGCCCTTCCTCCCGGCGCGGACTGACGAGTTCTATTGGAGGTCGAACGGTTTCCCAATTTCATTTATGCGAGCCCATCCTTCCCTCCTAATGCCTAAACTGACGAGTTCCATCAAGAGGCCTAAGGAAGGAGACTCATTGCGCGGTCTCCGCCCCGAAGGCCAGTCGTCTTACGCGACACCGGTAAGAAGGCGGGACGTCTCACACGACTCTGGTAAGAAGGTCGAGTGTCTCTTACGACCTTGGTACCAAGGCCGATAAGCCCACAACGACCCCGGTAGGATGAAAGTGAAGGTCGGGCACCCCAACAACTCCGGTACCAAGGCCGATCGCCCACACCCAGCATATGTAAGAAGAAGGAAAAGGGGACCCACAGCAGTCTTCCTATCTTACAAAGGCAATGAGCCTGCCTCCTCGGCGCTTAGCTGCCGGTCGCCTCGACCTCCTAATTTCTCTCTCGGCTAAGTTCCTACACTTGCCTTATTTCCTGGTTCACTCTCATGCCCAAGCGGCAGCGAACCTCACTTTAACTATCGATCGCAGGTACGCAACTAAACATACATTCATATTTAAAAATAAATGAAATTCAATCAAAGTGCATGTATTTAAAAGCAAGAAAAAGGGGATGGCGCCCAATTGTGCTTACATCTTTAGGATGGCCCCGGATATGCCCGAGGCCACCCAAACAAATTGCTTAAAGAAGAGAAAATAATATTACAGAGGCAAAGGCCGAAGAGCTCAATTTTCTCCTGCATTCTCCTTTGGAGTATCTCTGTTTGCTTCAGGAGTGCCATCTTCACCGCCGGCTGCATCCACATCCCCCTCGGCTGCATCCTCCTCGGCTCGGGGGGAGGGTAGACAATTGTTCCGTCCTTCGCCAGGATCTTGCCATCCTCAACCCGTTGAGTAAGGTGCACATGATGCGCTGGGAAATCAGGGTCAAGCACCATGACTTGTGAAAGACACTGAGTATACCCGAGCTTGGCCATTTCGGCGTTGAAGTTCTTCAACTCTTGGCATCTCTTCTCTATCTCTTTCACCTGAGCTTGGGCTTTGGCCTCAGCATCCTCGACTTCTTTGCGCACCCAGAACAAGTCATCTCGAGCACTCTGTAGCTCCGCAGAGACTCTGTCAAGATCAGCAACCTTTTTCTTATTTTCTGCAACTTGTGTCTCGGCGGCGATCAACCTTTTCAACAGGTCGGTGTTCTTATCGCACTCCTCCCGCATCTCTCGGTTCTCCTTCAGCAACTCTGCATATTCACGGCGTGCATATTTAAGTTCTAGCCGGGTCCAAGCCAGTTTTCGTGCTAAACGATTGTTATATGCTTGAGACTCGGAGTACATACCTTCAAGATTCTCCGGAGTGTTGACCAGGACAGCTTTCTTCATTTTCTCGATGGCCTCGGCCCCCAACCTGACAGCCTTGGCCACTGCAGAAAAGTCAGCCTCGGTCTCGGTGACCTCCTCGGCCGGTGCTGCCGCATTTTTTCTGCTTTTTGCCTAGATGCACTCCGGCTCCTCGGCCCTTGTTGGTGCTTCGCTGGTCGGCCTTGGAAGGTCCTTGCGGGACCTTAGGAGATGCAGCTTTGGAGGAACTCTTTTCTTGCTCTTTCCTCTTCTTCTCCTTCGGATAAACCGTCTTCACGGCACTGGAAGAGCTTGGTTTGGTTTTTGGCTCCACGCGGGTGGAGGAGGTTTAATCGTCCTCTTTCTTTTTCTCGTGTGCCCCTTGCGCGGCCTTGGGATCTCCACGTTGGTATCCACTGTGGTCTCGTCCAGAAGTCGATCAAGTTCATCCATTTTATGTGCAAAGGGAAAAAAGGAACTCGGTGTCAGCAATAGCCCGATCAATAAACAAAAACAAAATGAACACAAGTACAAAATCTACGTTTCTCAAAATAATCCTGCAATTCCTTCTTGGACATGGCTGCGCCGAACATCCTGCCGCAGTTAAGCCTCCTGTTCTTCTCGGCTAGCTTCTTGCCCTAGTCGTCCATCAGTCAGAATGACTCCCTATCGTACCCTTCCAAAGTACTCGGTTCAACTAGGTAATCGACATTAGTGATAACATGTCCCCCGCCAGGGAAGTGATGAGCACGACTCCAGTTGAACGGAAAGTGGGGCTTCAGCAAGGTTCCACCGGCCATCTCGGCAATGGACTTCTTCGCCGCCTGGTTCACTACTTGCACGAAGAAAAAGTTTTCCTTGAAGTTGCGGTTTGAGTCATTCGCCAGAAAGAAATACGATCGGTTTTACTTGTTCTTGAATCCTATGTGCCCATACCTACTGCCCTCGGCGCAAGGTTCAGTTTTACGAGTTATGGTAAAGAAGGTGAAGAAGACTCTGGCACTTGGTTTCCTCCCGAGGTACCTCATGGTCAATTCGAATCCCCTCAGGAAGCCTCAGCAGTTCGGCATCAGTTGCGACGGCGCTGCTCTCAAAACCTCAACACCTGCTGTTGGAAGGGGTTCAGTGGCAGCCGAACATTCATAGCTTTGAGAGCTGCCCCGTAGAAGAAGTATCTAAAATAGGAATGCTCACTGCAGACCAGAACGCCTGGCACCAAAGTGACTCTCCACTTCTCGCCCTCGAGTGAGTCCAAGTAATATTTTTCATAAAATTACGCAGAGGCTTGTCCGACTGCGACGCTGCAGAGAAGCTGCGCAGACTTGATCGACACCCAGTCATATACGTCCTCGAAGCGCTCGGAATGGTTTTCCATGGTCACCTCGGTCGCAGCTAGACGGGACGCCGCCTCATTATCATCTTCGAAGCTCGGTGTTGGCGGCCTTTCCCATCAAGACATAGGAACAGAGAAGCTAGACTTTGCCGACATATTGTGGTAAGTCGTCTTGAGCAGAGATCGGGAGCCCTCTAGCACCGGCGCTGGACATTCGTCGACCCCCCTCTTGAGAATCGGCTTTCTCGGCGGAATGAAGCTCTTTCCTTCTTCCCTCTTTGTCCGGACCATCTGCATTAGGGGGGCATGCTACTAAGTCACTATCCACTCCGATGGTCTATCTATCCGCCTCAGACCGACTAAGGCCGAGGCAAGACGAATTGAAGCAGACCTCCCCGGCAGAAGATTGCCTCGACTAACTATGCTACTCTACAAGTACTAATCTTTAAAAAAACTATCTACAAGATAAGTTGTTCGGAACTAACCTATATGCAGGGCTGGGAATAACCCGGTCTTAGTACGGCGAAAGATTGAACTCGCGCGGCGAAGCTAAACTCGAACGATGGCCGGAAGTTTTCTCTCTCAAGAATCATGCGCTGTTTCTCTCTCTAACAGTTTGCTCTCAGTTGCAAGTGAGGGAGAATTCTCCCCTCACTCATTATATACGTTCCCTCCTCACGCCTGCAATGGAACGTCACTTCCTTAAAAGCGTCTGCCCGACATCATCAAGACAGAGCACCTCGAGCAGACCAAACGACGTATTACTGTCTCACCACTCTCCAGGTGACACGTGGCTTTGCGAAGACGAAAAGGCAACTCAAGCCGAGGACAAGCTCCGCGCTCGTCCCCGACTTGGGGGCCACTGTTCCGACCTGGGCTGCAAGGCCCCGTTGGATATTGGGCCGGCCCATTATCCTGGTCCATACCGCGCCATTCACCACTCAACGTTGCCCGCCCGGTTCCACCAAGGCCGACGGCCAAGATCTCTCCGCAAGATCCGACGGCCACGGTTTTTATTTCACATATCTCATTTTTTAGTATCTTTTCTTTTCTATTTCATTTCTTTTCTCTATGACTAAGAATACTAATCCAGCTGTGCAATTTAAAGTGCATCTCACAATCATATCAAAAATGTTATTTGGACAAATTTTTTTTGACAAAAATAGACAAAAACCAACTTACAACACCAATTAACCAAGTTTTTTTAGACTATTAGCCAACCTGTTTTTTCATAGTTTTCGAGGCGTTGATTAAAAACTTGGTTAATTGATCACTTGGCTAATAGTCTAAAAAACTTAGTTAATTGGTGTTGTAAGTTGGTTTTTGTCGATTTTTGTCTAAATTTTTTTGTCTAAATTTTTTTGTCCATATAACATTGTTGCAATCATATATTGCTTTGTGTTATACCAAAAGAATGAACTTAGCGCTCCCAGCGAAAATGACTTGTTTATTTTTGTTGACATCATTTATAGTGTAAAATGAAAAGTTTGACTTTTTGTCTTCCTTTTTTGTTGTATTTCTCTGCATTGAAGTGAAATAGAAGAAATTATTTATTGTTATTGTGTCTAACTCTTGTATTATATCAATTTCTCACGTGATAGTTATATCTATTTGTTATAATCAGCTAGGGCCTTAAACACTGCTAACATCTATTTGTTTTGTTGGTTTCATTACAGAGACATTTAGCAATTTGGTATATTTGTGCTCATGTTTGATTTTTTTTCTTTTCAGAATGAGTATGAAAGTCGTATTCTTGAAAGATATTCACAAGAGGCACTAGGAGGAGATGACGTGTCTAGTGAGCAATCTGGCAACAATATCTTCTTAGAGGTTGTTGGAGGTGTCGACAAGAAGAAAAGAATATTTAGTTTAGGTCCTGAAGGACAAAACCAATTTTCTTCTTCCACACAATCTGTTAGAATCTCTGTGTGTCTGAATATATGCAAATGAAGACTGAATGTATGCAAATAAAGGCTGAAAATATGCAAATAATTAAAGGCTGAAAACCAAAGTCTTAGGGAGCAAATGAGTGGGCTTCATGCAAATCAGGAGAAGCTGTTTAAATTTATGGAAGCTTTTTCTCAGAGTCATCCACGTCCGTCTTCACCTCCACCTTCACCAAACGAGGAGGGTCAACAAGATGATAATGAGTATTTTGATGAACTAGATGGTTGATGTGTTTTTTTTCTTTTCAAACAATGATATGTCTTTTGGATTGTAAATTGAATTAACATTACTTTTCTCTTGTATGGATTATGGTTACACTCTTTATTATTAGTAATAGATGTTTGTGTTTTTTAAAAATTTTGTAGCCTATGTTTTAAAAGAGCCACTCCTTTGAGATCAAAAGGTTTCTTACAAATATAGGTGGAAATAGATAAATTAAAATAATTGGTATTTGGTGGAAATAGATAAATTAAAACAATTGGTAATTGTAAAAATAATTGTTTTGAAATCTGTCACTATTAGCGACGGAAATTGTTCCCTCACTGTTAGCGTTGGAAAATATCTCTCTCTATTAGCGAGGGATATTTTCCTCACTATTAACGACGACGTGTATATTCCTCCCTATTAGCGACGCGTGTTTGTTTCCTCGCTATTAGAGACGAAACTATTTCCTCTCTATTAGCAACAGATTTCTCCTCACTATTAGCGACAGATTTTCAGGATCCCTCTCTAAAAAATTTAGTGACGCCAAAATTGCTGACGAATAATAACTCTAAATTATTTAGTGACGGATTTTGGCTGTTTAGAGAGGGATTTTGGGCATCTCTAATTTTTGTTTTTTTAGTAATGATTGTTTTGAAAAGTATAAAGATGAGAAGATGAGAACATGAAAAGAGTTTCACCACCGTGCTGTTAGGTCATTAGAGAGAAAAACCAATTAATCAAAGCCCTTTTAACTGCCTATCTATCAATTTCCCTCCATAGCTTTTTCAAAACCAAACAGGAAAATGATTTTTACTTACACGCAAAAGCAATTTATTGATTAAACTGAATATGTGCGACGAAATATTTATTCTAACACTAATATTTTTTTGAAGATTGTTTCACATCGAGTAACAATCATATAAATCAAATATAAGCTTCGTCTCAATTAATGATATTTTTCATGTCATAAATTTAATTCTAACTTGGTTCTTGCTTCTTGTGTTTCATGTCTTTTGTGGCTTTGGCCAAAGTCTTACTTATAGTTGCATTACTTCAATTGGAAACTCTTGGATCAGAACATTAGATCACAGTTTTTAATGTTAAATAAAACCTTACATTAATGCAAGAGTTAATATACGTAAGAGAAGAGAACAATGTAACAGATGAAGTGCAAGAGTTAATGCTTTTCTTAATAACAATCTGTCGCTGAAATTTACAAGTGGATTGAAAACCTTTCTATCCTTATTACTTCAATAATCCATCAATGGTTGTTTCTTCAAAGAACTCGATATTATGCTCAGAGAGTTGGTAATTGCTACAAGTAAGTTTACCCCAATAAGAAAATGATTTCAACTTGGGATTTGATATCTGAACTTTGATAGGGACACAAACAAGCTTGCAAATCTCATGGTCAGATTAGCAAATTTATCACTAAATACACTTAGGACTTTCTCTTTTCCTTTTTGTAGTTCGCAATTGTGAAGAATTAAATCACTCATCTTTTTGCACCTTGAAAATAGTAGGATGAACATGACCACCAAATATCAATAGAAATAGTATTCAAGAGACGATGAATCATCATGCTGGTGAAAAACCACTTCTTCATTTTCCTTATAGACTCTTCACAAAATTCATATCTCACTGCAAGGACATCTAATGATAAAATTAAACTTAGATAGATTCTAACGTCATAATTACTGAAATGGTAAATTGTAACAAAAACTACTTTTTAAAAATATAAGTCTCATATTGCACTTACGCCCAAAAAGTAAAAAGATCTTATTAAGTTTGGAGATTCTAAAGTAAAGAAATCCATATGGATAGATATATTAGCATAAAGTATTTTAATATTAGACCATAAACGAATAGCTGAATATATATAGGCACTTTAACTAATAAATTACCCATTTATTGAGTATTTTTCACTCAAGAACTTCAAGCATTATTTTATTTAATTACTTTGGGGCTAGCATATCACTTGATTTGGTTAACTGATTTGCGTCGCAACAGTACCTCAAACAATAACATCAATAATATTTATGACTATAGGGAAAATGGAAGAACTCTTCAAGATTTTTTTTCAAAATTTTCCAATAAAATCTAAACGAGATCCTCTTTTTCCAATATCTTATCAAGTTGCTTCTACAACTTTTATTCAAAATTTTCAAGAATAGGATTGATTCCATATTCTGGAGAATTTTGGATGCCATTGATTCAACCATTCATCCAAAGAAAAATTTTTGCATGAAAATCCTAATAAAAAAATGCAATTTATAATAGATCATTATGATTAAATGCTAATTGAAAACCTATAAATGAATGTTAGTATTGGTAGTTTGATAAAAATTAGAAATCAAGTTGAGAATTTAGTGGTGTGGCATACCTTTGGTACTTTGTTGATTTGATTTTGAGAATTATCATTACTTTCATGAGAATATGTCTATCTCCATCTTCATCTTCTTCGTTATTGTTACCATCAACCATATCCAACCAAACAATTGATCCTATCATAAAGATGAAAATGTAATTGGTTTTCTTATAGAGTTGATGTGGTGTTTAAAATTTTATGCTCTTACATTTTATATAGTTCCGAGGCAACTTGCAATATGTTTAGATTGAGGGAAAGGGAGATGAATGAAGGATTTTAGGTAAGCTATATTTTTTTTAGGAAATTTTATGAAATAAGGAAAGACACAAGGTACATTAAAATCAATATCGTAACTCGGTCATCACTTTATACATTTATATTATTGATTTAATAAATATCGTAACAATGTACATTAAGATTAGTTGTGAGATTCACGTACGAACGAGTATAGAAAGATAACAAAAGAGAAAAATAAAAAATTTATACATTTATATAACAAGTCATTAATTATTTATTTTATATTATTGATTTAATTAAATGAGATAGGAAAAATATCTAGTTAAATTGAAGCAAAGGAGATGAATGAAATATTTCAAGTAAGATATATTTTTGGTAGGAAACTTTGCGAAAGATATGAATTGAAGAAACAATGCCCATTAATATTAACATAATTATTTGGGATTTTTGGTTTGAGGTTACGAGTTATACAATAGTTTAAGGATTAAATAGAATTTATATAATAAATTATTACCTAGCTATTAATATTTTTAATAAACATGTTAAATTTCAATTTTACTTTCTGAAGTACATCTAAGTCTAAAAGAGACATGGAAAACATATGTTTAGATTGTGGAAAAGGGAGATGAATAAAATATAAATTATATTTTTGGTAGGAAACTTTACAAAAGAAAAGAAAAAAACAACGTATATTAATTAAAAGCATTATTTTGAGTTATTGCTTTTAGGATAAGGGTTACACAATAGTTTAAGATACAAAAATGGAAAGATATAGATGTTAGCATTATTATTTTCTTTATTTTAGGTTAGGGGTTACGCATTAGTTTAATACGCGTATATGAAGAAGCGGTTGGTTTTCAAACTAGACAATTAGGATTAAATAGCATTTATATAACAAATTATTATTTATTAATATTTATTACTATTAAATGTGTAAATTTTCTAGTTTACTTTCTGAAGTGCACCTAATTCTAAAAGAGACATGCAAATATATGTTTAGATTTTCTCAAAGGGAGATGAGTGAAAAATGTTAGGTAAATCATATTTCCGTTAGGAAACTTTAGGAAAGAATGGAAAGAAATTATGCGCATTAAAATTCATAGTTATATTGATAACAGAATATTGATTAATAGAATCACTAAGAAACTTTTACATACAATCCACCATAAATATAACTAAATAAAAAAGGCACTCAATTATTAAATAGTTAGCGTGTCACCCCAAATCGAAATGATAGTAGATAGCACATCACCAAATAATCATATTTTCAGTAGTGTTCCGGCTAGGACTTAAAGTCCCTGTTGAACTGGGCCTGGCCAATCCACATGCAAAGCTCGGCCCAAAGAAGCGATGCGCAACAGGTCCCGTCATTTAACGACAAGGATTCTTCCACGGCATCCGACGCTCACGGTACACCCTCTTCCTCTATAAATAGAGGTACAACCCCTCTACCACGGTACGTTCCCTACATTCCTCAGACATGCGAGACACAAGTGCTTCAGGTTCAGTGTGGCTTTCCTCTTTTGATTCCTAAGCAATTTTCTCTTTTGCAGCACCAGAAGGTTGGCCCATATTGAAGAAGGAGGAATCAAGAGACCCAAATTTGGATGGCATGTCAGAAGGGTGATATTCAATGTTGGTGGAAGGGATGTGAGGTTGAGGTGAATCGTCTATGGGGGATTGGTTTAGGTGCAGAAATTGATTGATGTTGGAGGAAGTTGCGATATTGTTGGTTTTGAGTGGTGAAATAATACCATGTTCTAGGTTGATTGCAGCAAGGAGTTGATCTAGGTTATGTGAAGTAGTGCGTGAGACAGTGACAATAGGTGATGGTTCTTGTGGAGGAATTGTGGATATGGGGAGAACATTGGGGGTAAGAAGGGTGCTGCTGAGAAGGGTTAGGATATGAGTGGTGAGAAGGGTGGAAGAGTAGGCATTTGTTCATGGAACAAATAGGGAAAGGGAGTTTGTATGATGGGTGAAGCATGAGTTCCTTGGAGAAACTCCCCCTGAAGTGATGATGGGATTGATTGAGTTAATGGTTCAAATATGACAGCATTGTCACTAGCTCTTGTGGCAGATCATCCTTCTCTGCATCATGTTTCTCATTCTCAGTAGCTTCTGCAACCTTCCTTGCTTGTGCAATATCTGAAGCAGGTTCTACATTTGTTTCCACATTGATGTCCATTGTTGAAATGTCTTGAAGCACCATTGTTCTCTCAGAGCCATTCTCACCAGAAGGGTGGAGGTTTAGTTCCTCAGTTTTATCTCCTATGTCTTCACCACCAGCAACCTCTCTGGTGTAATGTAACCTACTTCTTCAACAACTGCAGGTGTTTCTTCTTCAACTAGTAACCTTATTGCATCTTGATATGCAATTCCCCAAATTTTTCTGTCATTCACGTCATTCTCTTGACCCTTCTCTAGGTCAGTTTCCATTTTGTCACCCTTCTCTTGTTCATCAGCAGTCTCTTGTACTAGAACATCATTCTTTCTCTTGCTTCTTTTCTCTTTTCTCATTACCTCAACAATGGATTCTTCATTTCTTGTGTCACTTGACACCTCATAGATCTTTCTTGTCTTCTGTTACTTCTTTTTCTTTTTCTTTTCCTTCTCATCTACCTTGGTGACCTCAATGCCCATGAGTTTGAGATTTTTTGCAGTGAAGTTCTTCCTTTCAACAACACCTTCACTTCCAAATATTTTGATTTTGTAGTGGTTGAACACTCTGGTTAGGGATTTCCCATAGGGGAGAGAGGTGTGGGTTTTGTCAGCCATTATGGCATTGATCATGTGATTGATCATGAGAAAGGGTAGACTAACTGGTTTGTTCTTGACTAGATGTTACAACAACATAGAATCACCTGATGTAACCTTCTCAAATGATCCGACTGTAGGTAGAAGGGTGTGGGATCAGATATGGTGAAGGATTCTTACCATATCCTTAAGATTTGGTGTGGTTACAGATAAAGATGGGTTCATCAGAAGGGTTTTTTGTAGTCTTCTAGTGTAACACCAACCTTCTCATACCAGTTGTCTTCATATATTCTTGTTCCTTCATCTGTTATATGCCAAAATCTCTTGCATGTGATATTGTTGTCACTACAAATTCTGTTTTATTCACCAATGTAGTGATCCTAGGAGGATCATACTTGATTGTGGGACACTCAAAGAATTCTCTAACCTTATCTTTGTATACTAGAGCATCCATTGTGATGAAAATTTCCCATTTCTAGTAGGTGAGAAAGGGGGTGATATTCCATCCACACTTCTCTATGATGTCTAGATTATCGACAATACCATAGGCAATAGGTTTGGAACCCCATTTTCAAATTTCTGATGCTTTTCGTTTCTTAGTTGTTTGACCCTTCTTAGCCCCTTTGTTTTGAGAAGCTTCAACCTTCTCTTTGCCTTTTTCATCATCATTCATCTTCTTCTTCACAACGTGTTTCTGCTTTGTTTTCGTTGGAGGAAAATAAAGTTTGGAGATGATGATTCAGGTCGCAATTGGTTGGATTCTATTTAGGATCAGTGGGTATAGGGCATTGGTTCTTAGCTCTTGCCATTTTTGAAGTTTGAGGAATTTGCGAGGAGACAAGAAGAATGTTTGCAATGAATGAGAGAGGAACATCAAATGTGATGTTTTAATCACTTGATAATAGTTATTGACCAACAGTTATAGGTTTAGTTTTCTAGATTGTAACCGGTGGAGATTGATGTGGAGAAAGAGAGAGAGAGAGAGAGAGAGAGAGCAACATAGAGAGGGAGAGAAGGATGAGGGTAGCAACCCTTCTCATGATGAGAAGGATGAGGGTAGCAACCCTTCTCCAAACTGAGAAGATTATTGGTCATGACCCTTCTCATATGATATGAAGCATGATTTTAATGAAACTAAAACTTTCCTCTAAGTGGGGTTTAGTAAAAATATCAGCTAGTTGATGTTTAGTATCCACAAAAACAAGTTCACTATCTTTCTTGTGCTCATGATCTCTAATGAAATGATGCTTAATATCGATATGTTTGGATCTGGAATGTTGAATGGGATTTTTTGATAGATTAATAGCACTTGTGTCAATTAACTCTGAACTAAACTTTAACAGAATGAAACTGGTACAGTTACTAAACACTGTAATTGTACAGTTAGTATAATGCTCTTTCTCTTAAATTCATCCACCAACAACCATAATGATATGTATAAGGACCAGCCCTTGCTTTAAGTAATTTGTGTTTCATACAAAACTAGTTGTTGGAGTATCTAGTTTTAGTAAGAAGTCTCGTATAGGATCAAAATAGAGATATAGCACATCATATAGGTGAATACATCTAATGTCCTAAGATTTTAGGTGAAAGATATGGTGTCCAATCTATTTATATGTTCGTTTTTGGCACAATGAGGAGATTTCCAGGTGTTTTAGGCTCCCACTGCGACCTAATAGTGGTATTAGAGACAATGGTAAAGGTGACTACGAAAATCTACTTTAGGCATGCAAAGGTTAGGTGGTGTGTCTCATTGATGAATGTTAGCCAACAACGAAAAGTTAAGGATTTCAAATCCTTTTGAAAATTAAAAATTGAATGGATTCGATCTTATACATACTCGAGAGGAAGCACATGCAAGATGAATAGATATAGTTTTTGACTTAGTTTTTCAAAGATAAAAACTCAAAATGCTCACAGTTCCAAGACCAATATAAAAGACCTCCTTCGAGAGCCAGACATAATTTACATGCTTTTGATAAAAAATAGTATTGATTGTTTACATTTCAGTAAAATATAGTTATGTATGCTAAGCTCAAAAAATCCAAATTAGAAGCCCTGCTACTAAACTTTGTAACACTTTCTCTCCCTTGAAAGAGGCACCATTATTAACCTTTGCTGTGACTGTTTCATTTGTTCCCTTGTTTTTTCCATACTAGGAACTTCAATCAGCTGAAAATAAAGAAGGATTATTCTGAGTAAAGTCAAAGTTAAAAATATAAACAGAAAATGAAGATATTATTCTTGAAAGGATGATTACCCAAAGGAGTAGTAGAAGGAGTGATGGAGCCACCATTGGAGTTGTGACCCAGTTGGTTAAAAGCTTGAGCTTCAGCTGATTTAGGATCCAAGTGCAGAAGTGCTGCTCAAATCATTTCAATTTTCAAACATAAATTCTTAAAAATAAAATTCTTTGATGAAAATAAAATGATTCAAACCAAAAAATGTGATATGCTATGTAGCACGGACACCTCCGATTACCGACACTGACACTGACACTTCATTTACTTGTATTTTTCCAAGAGCAAGTGTAATATTAATCTTTAAGCCAAAATCAGGGTCATCTCTATCTTTAAGAAACATGCATACGCACTTCTTGTTGTTCTTTATGGATTGTATGAGACCACTACAACAATCTGTTATAGGTGCTTTGGCACTTCCACCTAGATAAGGTAAACATGTTGCAGTCCCTGTCAGTTGTTCTACACACTTCTGCTTCTCTTGTGCTGATTCCCCCCTTGCATGATTAATTGTGATTAATAATATTAATGATGTTGCTAACATTAGCATGTGTGGTGGAAGAAGACTAGACATTTTCAATGATGGATGGATCAGAGATTGATTAAAGATATATATAGAACAATATTATTTTTTTTCTTTCAGTTCTGTAGTTTACTTGATTTAACAAAAGAAAGAAATAAAATACTATTAAGGCTTTTTTTTCCCACCCCCCTCGTTATCACTCTCACTCCCATAATTACCCAAACGGACGAAAATGCCCTTGAAAATTTACCAAAATCACATTTCACAATTCAGAAATCATAATTCCGAAAAAGTAAGTAAATTCGGTTGGGATTTTCGGAAGTACCCAGTAATTCCGAAAAGAATTTCGGAATTACCTCGAATGAGGTAATTAGGTTCAGAAATATGAAGGAATTACCTCACTACGAGGTAATTAGAAATTCTTTTCGGAATTACTAGGTAATTCCGAAAATCCAATTTTTTTTTCAATTTTTAATATTTTTTAATTACATTTATATTTTTAATAGTGGCGAGTAGACGACCAGACAATGTAGCGCGAGTAGAGTCTTCGGGAGCAAAGACCGCGGTGACGACGACGAGCAGAGCATCTTGGGGAGGCCAACGAAGAGTGAGACTCCTTCTCCAGACACTCTACAGAGGCTCAGAGCTGCTGGGCATACTTCTGAGCGTCAGAGGCGCCAGAGAGCCCGCGCCAGAGTGATAGAGATGGTTGAGCCTGAGCCTCAGCCTCAGCCCCGGTATGAGCAGCCCTACCGTGATCACCCAGTTATGAGTACAATATGCGGCACCAACAGAGCACCCAGAGTCAGATCATGACGTTCTTCTCGACGGTTGGGAGGCTTTGGAGGAGCAGGAGGATGAGGTCAAGATCGAGGGAGGAGGAGGAGGAGGTTCAGGAGGAGGAGGTTCAGGCGGAGGTTCAGCCTGCCCCACCTGTGGATCACACACTATTATATTTACACTGGGATACGCACTGCGTGTCCTGGATAGATAGAGGCGAGGTAATATTTTAATTCTTTATTTTAATTTTACTTAACAACAATTAATTACTTATTTTTAATAAAGTATGGTTTAATTTTAATTTTTTCAGGCTCGGAAACTAAAGGTTGTATCCCACGGCCAGAAGTTTCCTAGAGTTAGACCTGCCGAGCACCACCCACAGGTAGACCACTGGTTGCATCAGGCTAAGCTTTCTGAGTTGGACATCACACCTCTGGGGGCAATCAACCATGAGACCTGCTCATTCCACATGCCATTTGGGGAGATGACGGTCACCCTGGACGATGTGGCCGTGCTGCTCCACTTGCCGCTGGATGGCACCCCATTGGACCACAGGCCAAATTTTGATTTTGTTGAGGCTCTTTACTTGGCTGTGGACCGTTTGGGCATGGATCAGGCTACTGTCATCCAGGAGCTTAGGGATAACAGGGGGCAGTATCTGAGGATCTCCTTTGTATAGGACTCTTACAAGGAGAACATGGCACGGGGTGCTTATGAGCAGGCTGCACGGTGCTACATGCTCTTCATGTTAGGCACCACCATTCTGGCTGACAAGAGTCACACATTAGTGCCAGTGAGGTGGATGTACCTGCTTCAGATCTTCAAAGCAGTGTGGCGAGTGGTCTTGGGGTATAGCCGCTCGCCGATTGCACACTACACTCGATTGAAAGCGGTCTTTATACGACAGCGATTCGGCGGATACGCGACATCGCTCCGCTTAATCATTTATTTATTTTTTTAATTTAAAGATTTTAATTAAATTACTCATATATTAATAACTGATTATTTTTAATTTAATTATTTGATCTTTGGATCTACGAGCATTTTCCCACCGTCGTTGGTCGGAAAGTGTTAGCTAGGACGCATCGACCACGTGCCACCCGGTGGGAACAAGAAGTTTGGATAAAATAAAGTTGGTGGACTTTAGGGAGCGGATAGATGCTCTGCGGTGGAGGATGTCATCCTCACCCCTTATATGAGACCACGTGCGGTATGTTCCTTTGTCGAACATATATCCGCTTACAGGTCGGTTGCTTTGGGGCGATGACGCTGTTCCCTACATGCCAGACATGGTGCGTTGGCAGTTCGGGCTGGTACAGAGGATCCCTTCTCCACCCATTTCGGGTAATCCTCCCTCTGCGGACAGGATCATACGGGGGTTGCTGATGTATCAGATTCGGGCGCGGACTTTTTGGCAGGCTAGTAGACAGGCGGGCTACCACGGCGAGTGCGATCCTGATTACCTTCCTTGGTACAGTCAGGTAACCAGGGTCCGTCTTACTCAGGTGCCAGTTGCTCCGCCAGAGCCACATCAGGAGCCCGATCATCAGGAGCTCGTTGTCCCAGAGACATTAGAGGAGAGGGTGCAGAGAGCAGCTGCATTGGCACGGGATGCCCTAGATGTCGCCCGTTCACCTACTTCACGTGCTTATTTTCAGTCATTTTTAGACATTTTGGACCCATAGTTGTATTTGTACTCCTATTTTATGTTGGTCTTTTATATATTTTGACGTATTGTTATTTAAAACGTAAATCGTTCGTATCATATTTCCAAAATAATACGCGTTTATATCTTAATTTAATAAACAAACTTTTTAAAAAAAAATTAAAAAAAAATAATTTCGGAATTACCTTTTTTAGAGGTAATTCCGAAAAAATTAATGTTTTTTTAAAAGACAGAGGTATTTTTGAGTTTTATTGAATTATGGGGTGTAGGAGATAACGAGGGGGGTGGGAAAAAAAACAGCCTACTATTAATATAAAAAGTGCATAGCATGGGTCAATAAAGTAGGCTTATTGTTACAAGATTTTCAGCACTTATTCCACAACACACTTATTCCACATTGACCAAATGATGTTCCTATCTATTTTCTTTTTCTAGAAAGACAAATACTACACAATACAGTGCAAAACAACAAGTATAATACACAATAAATCATTTAGTTTTTAATCTAAATATCCAGCGCTATAATTTCAGTATCGACTTTTTACTCCGTTTTAAGCGGCAAAAAACACATTAATGTTTGTGGCAATCCCGTAATTAAACCAGATATCAGATGCAATTGTAAAATACCAAAAATCTTCTTCTTTGTCTATCCATCACGCTCTTCCTCTCACTCTCCCAACCTCACGCACTTCTTCATTGTTTGCTCAACTTCATCTTTACATCAAACCACTGGTTTTTATCCAGAGAAGCAAATAGTGCTCTAAAACTCAACAGGAAAATGTAGAAATGAAGAGATAAATCAAAGTAAAAACTAAGTCTAGAAAGTAGAAACAGAGAACGAAAGCAAAAAATAGAGGAGACCACCTTCCCTTCACCCAAGCCTCTTCATTTTTCTCCCTCCTCTCACTATGTGCATCTGATTATAGCAAAGAGAGGAAACAAAAATTGGTAGAGGTAGAAACTTATACTCTTGACAAATTGACGATCATATAGAAGCAGTGTTGGGATTAAGCTACCAAAAACCAAACCACAACAAGAGATATTATAGACCAAAAAATCACTGATTAAACTGCGAAAATAAAAGTAAAAAATTGCGAAAACAGAACAAACTGAACAAAAGCAATGGTGGAAGATTACAAACAACTTCAGGTGGAGGAGGTGGTGAAATCTGGTGAGGAAGAAGAGAAAAAGTGACGGGATTGTGGATGGCATGCATGGACAAATCTATTGCTGAGGGTACCAAATCTGCAACTTTGAGGCAGAAATGAGATTAAAGTCGTTAAGGGAGAGGGACATCGCGGACGAGAAAGCGAGATCGCCGGTGAGCGAGCGGGATCGCCGACGAGTGGGAAATATCGACGAGAGGTAGAGCAATAGTAACTCGACTTGCACAGAGTATAGACGCATGCTGGGCAAAGAAGCATGGTGAAAGCGATGAACCAAGAGGAAGATGAGATAGAGGAAGAAGGCGCGGTGAGGTTGCACAGAAAATGGAGAAATAGATGCAAGTAGTGGTAAGAAGATGCATGAGCAGCATTGGAAATAGACAACAAACAAAGGTTTTGGAATTGTAAAATGGGAAATTAATGGGTGAAGAAAAGTTTGTTTTATTTGACTCGAAGGTGAAGAAGACTAGAAGAGTCTAGATGTGGTGAAATGTGTCTGTTGGAAGATAAAGTATCATTAGGGATGTTGATTTTTTTGACATTTGAGATAATGTTGGTAAAAAAACTTTCCCTGAGACATCAAAAGGCATAACCAAGAAGAGCTATAAAAAACGCTGATTTATTTTTCAACAATCCTATTTTGACAAAAAAAAAATTTGACAAATCGACAAATCACCAACCTACAACACTAATTACCCAAAGTTTTTTTTGACAAATAATAAAGTGTGTCAATTAACCAAGTTTTTAATCCACACCTCGAAAATTGTGAAAAAGCAAGTTGGCTATTTGTCTAAAAACTGGGTAATTAGTGTTAGAGGCCGCATGACTATCGATTATCAATTTTTTTTTTGTCAAAATAGCATTTTTGTTTATTTTTTTATCAAAAATAAAACGCTGATTTACATTAGGGACCCTTGATGATGGGTTTTATTTTTTAACCCCCTCAACCTCCATCTCACCCCCATATTTCCCAAAACCCAATACTACCCCCACTGCTAAAAATAAAATTAAAATTTTTCGGAATTACCTCAAAATAAGGTAATTCGGTTCAAAAATTAAAATTTTGGAATTACTCTAAAAAACGTAATTCGGTTCATAAAAATTAAAAATTTCGGAATTACCTCTAAAAAGGTAATTCGAATTTTTATTTTTTAAAAGTTTGTATTTTGGTCTTAAGATTTAAACGCGCGTTTTATTGGAAATATGATCTAACGATTTACGATTTAATAACAATACGTCAAAATATATAAAATGACCAACATAAAATAGAGTACAAATACAACTATGGGCCCAAAATGTCTAAAAATGATGAAAATAAGCACGTGAAGTAGGTGAATGGGCGACATCTAGGGCATCCCGGGCCAATCCAGGGCGCAAGAAAGATCGTATATATACGATTTGTTTTAATTTTTATTACTAAAAGGCTACTAAAAATAGTCAAAACTACTCTAAAAATATATAAAAACACCACTAAAAATCTAACAAAACCAAAATAAGGCTATACAAAAATTTTTTAGATTTTTGGAGACTATGAAAAATTAAAAAAATCGTAAAAATAGTAAACGATGGAATTTGGGATTTTGAGGCCGTAGTCCCGTAAGAAGTCCTTCTAAGGAGTCTTGATTCTTGATTTTTTTCGCTTCTAATGTTTGTGGTTTCATTACGATCGTCGAGTATGTTGTCCAAAACCGATTTTTAGCCTAAATTATTCGTTTGAAATAAAAAAAATTGTAATTTTCTAATTACCTTTTTAGAGTAATTCGAAATTTTTAATTTTTGAACCGAATTACCATTTTTAGAGGTAATTCCGAAATTTCTAATTTTTTTTAAAAAGCAGGGGTAAAACGGAAAGAAAGGGATTTATGGGGTGAGATAGAGAAGGAGGGGGGTGCGAAAAATAAAAGCCACACAGAACAGGACTCAAATAGAGATTGTATTGATGATAATTTGAGTCTGAATACAATAGAACCAGGGTAGCTCTATTGAACTGATGGAACAGTGGAAAAAGAAAAGAAAATACAAGAGCGGAATGCAGTAAGCTAATGGCTCTTCGAGAGGCCAAGTCTCTCCCAAAATGGATTTCTCCACACAATTTCCAAGGATGATTCTAACAGATCTGAACCCACTACTTTATTCCCTGCAGATTCTCTCTCATCACACCACACACACCCTGCCCACTCAGCAATGCGCTCACCCCACTACTTGTGCAATCATGAGTTAGTTATTGGGGTTTGCCTCCCCTGCAACATGGTCTACCTTAACTCCCCTACGCCCTTTTTTCTTTCTAGTGTATACCAGCCCTTTTTTGAACCTATCAAGTGGCTAAATGTGAAAGGCGAATGTATACTGCTCTTTCAGCATTGTCACATTTTTGTTGTACAAAGCAAGTATAAAGCAATTTCAAATCAAAATTTCCATGAACCGAGACAATTATTATCAACATGTTTCTACTCCCTCGGGTCTCGATTATAATCCTAATTATATGATATTACAAATTTACGATTGATGATATGATTAGTTAGACAAATCACTTCCTTCTTTAATGTCTTGTGTACTCCATTTTTTTATAAGCACTTGATATCCCTATATATAAATAGCAAATCGACTTTAATAGCACTTTTGGTGGGAAATTTTTTTCCACCATTTACCAATATACCCCTCATTTTGTATCCCACTATTTACCAATATATCCTCACTCTATATTTTTGAAACGACATACCCCTGACAATTTTTTTTTTGTCCAACACTGTTTTTTATTATCAAAATGTACCCCTCATTTTGACTCCCACTGCTTACCAATATACCCCCACTCTATATTTTTGGACCGACATACTCGACAATTTTTTTTTGTCCAACACTCTTTTTAACTGTTTACCAATATACCCCCACTCTATATTTTTGGGACGGACATACCTTGACAAAAATTGAACTAAATCGACTTATGTTTGTAATAGGTAAATACAATTTATATTTTTTCAGTCGTATTTACCTATATACGATTTCACCGATTTAAAACCAAATAAATTTAAAAAATAATCCTATTTATCCGAATATGGTAAATACGATGCGATTTTTATGGTTTTTTTGTCCAACACTCTTTTTTTTAACTGTTTACCAATATACCCCCACTCTATATTTTTGGACGGACATACCCTTGACAAAAATTGAACCAATCTGATTCATGTTTGTAATAGGTAAATACAATTTATATTTTTTCAGATCGTATTTACCTAAATACGTTTCACTGACGAAAACCAAATAAATTAAAAAAAAGAATCCTATTTATCTCAGAATATGGTAAGTACGATGCGATTTTTATGAAAAATCGAATTTATGTTTTATGAAGATAAATAAGACTTACTATTTTTTGAAGTTTATGGGAGGAAATCGTATCTAGATAAATACGATGCGAAATGTGCTGAAAATCGTATCTATCTCCTGGAAGGTAAATACGATGAGGTTTAAAATATTTCTGGTCAAATCATATGTAAGTGAGAAATGGTTAATATTTTGTAAAGGGTTTAGGGTTTAGGATCAATGACTAAATTAAAATACTTTTGAAAAAGTCAATGACTAAATTGATATATTGTAAACGCTTTTAACACCAATAATACACAGTTATTTTTTAGTGAATTATCTTTATCATATTATTTTTAGGCCATAACTTGTATCAAATAACATTCTAGGCCTACACATTTTGGAAAACTTAGATAAGAGGGCAAAATATATTACGTAGATCAGAGTAATAAATTACTAATTTGTATGACTAACAAATTATTCTTGTCGCCCCGTTTATATATCTTGAGAGAAAATAATTGTTTACAGTTTCATGGCCACCCGTGCGTAGGCACGGGTTTGTGTCCTAGTTTATATTAATATTAATATATTTCCTCTCAACCATTTCTCTATGACTAGACTCGATGGCAAGTCTTCCTTTATGAAGTATTGGTCTTTGTTTTTATCTATTATATTCCACAACACACTTATTCCACAACAACCTATTCCACATTGACCAAATGATGTTCCTACTATTTTCTTTTTCTAGAAAGAGGAATACTACACAATACAGTGCTAAACAACAAGTATAATACACAATAAATCATTTAGTTTTTAATCTAAATATTTATATTAATTTATTCCTCTCAACCATTTCTCTATCACTAGACTCGATCGCAAGTCTTCCTTTATGAAGTCTTGGTCTTTGTTTTTATCTATTGTGTTATTCCAAAACTAAACCATAAATCACGCAATACTTTTGTTTTTGTATTCTTGGTATATACTTTATCTAATGTTGAATTCGAAAATTAAGCTAAAAATCACAAAGGACATGCAAAATTATAAAAATGTAAAATGAGAGTTTTATCATTATGAGAGGTTTTTTTGGTTACCATATTATTGGTGCGCAACATCTATTGGTTTTGTCGGTTACTAATCTATGTTGGGGAATCTTGATTAGGTGTATACCCGGCTTTACCGTTTCATGTGGTTCTCCCATCCCAACAGAATTTTTTTCATACTCAGATTTGAACCCAAGACATTAGAGTGGGATCTTAACCTAATTACCGTTTACGCTTGGACCAAACCTTATTAGTAGCATATGAGATCAGAGAGGTTTGTTGGTACCTACTAGGTATTACAGTCCCTTTTGACTAACACTTTAGGTAGTCTTACAACAATTCTTTTCGAGGAATTTACATGCTTGTTTTAATATCCTAGAGAGTCCTCAAACAGAAAGCCCTTGAGCCCTTAAGATACGTTTCAAGCGTGGATTTGGCCTAGGCCCAATTCTTGTGGGGTTTTAGCCCAATTTGGAACATGTCATATTTAATGGTTCACCCGTGAGAGATTAGGTTTGCTCCTTCACCTTAGAAGTACCCCTCGAAACTTTCATCTGTTAATTATTTTTGTAATGAAAAACTTTCCCCAAAAATTATTTCATCAAACACATTAGATAAAACAAAGACCTAGACTTCATAAAGGAAGACCTGTGGTCCAGTGATAGTGGCTTTTATGTATTTGCATTTGACTTTTGATACTTGTGGTTCATATATACTTGTGGTGATGTAACTATGATTGTTTTTTGTTATATATTTGAATAGTTGTGCTTCTTTATATAAGAGTATTACATCTTTTAAACTTTAGTTTACCTTTATATTGCTGTTTCATATAAAAAAAACTGTTAATTTCTTCAACTTTCGTAAGAGAATGTGTGTATATATATATTATTTCGAAATATAATTATTAGTCATAAAACACCATTGTGGTGGAAGTTTCTATTGAATCAGAAGGTTTTTCTTATTTTCGATTGGGACTTCATCAAATTTGAATGTCATTGTCACTCCAAATTTTAGTGATAAATAAAAGATGACGGCAAACAACCTGAGTGATTGACGTATAACTTTAGATACGTCGACACATATTTCTAGTTGTTGAGGGAAACTTCCCTATGGGACTCTATCTAGCATTAGTTCATACCTGCTTATCTTATCCTGCTTAGCTCGAGAGATCGCCTTGTGCGCAAGGATACCTAGTTTGTAAGTAAAAATAGAAGATATGCGCACTTTCTCCAAATGAATTGCTTAATTAATTATACAAAAGTATGTAAAACTAATTTAAATAATCTTATTTCTCTAACATCTAAATATAGAAAAAATAAATTGTAAATATTATCATACTTCTTTGATGATAGAGATTGTTGATACTTTATCTAATGTGGAATTCTAAGGCTTCGGCGCGTCTCATTCGTTAACAGATAGCGGATTAAATTAGCTTATTTGACTAGCAGGTGATAAGTACATGTGTTTGGTAAGCACTAATGTTTAATATTTTTTGAAATGCTACTTAAAATAATTTTTTAGCGTATAGTGTCTCGCTTTTTTTTTGGCATTTTACCCTTACTATTTTTCTTAAATTATTTTTCATTCCTCATTAAACATTTTGTCATCAATAGCTAATTTAATCATTACTTAAATATCCTTTTATGTCATTTTACATTATCAACTATTATAACCACTAGTTTTACCAAACACATAATTTGGTACCAATTATTTGGTCAAAAAAAAAATTGTATCAATTAGTTTATTCGCTATCCGCTAGCTTATCTATTAATGTATCTATTTTCAAAGTGTTAAAATCTACATGAATTTCAATATTGAATCGTAAAGATAGTGTTGGAACGAGAGTTTTAAAGAGATGCTAGAAGAGATTCATGAAAGAAAAAGAATAATACTATGTATTAGCATGTAACACTTATAAATTATAACTATCGATCCAGTATCTCACATATTCTTAGCCAGTTACTAATTGGTCAAATGTTTTATAGTTTTATGTCTTTTTCTCTTTCTTGCAAAAAGCTCTTCATAACAAATAGCAGTGCTCGATATATAAATAACTAATTAAATGTATGTTTGGTCATTAACTAAAAAGATAATGTTAATTTGGTGATAAAATTTGAGTTATTTTTAGCGCACCAAGCATAGTGCCCGATTTTATTAAAAAAAAGAAAAGGAAAAAAACAAAGAAGAGCGAAGGGGAGACTAGATCAAAACCCTTGCCATCAGAGAAGAATGAACAGTAATAGAGATCCCTTAAAAGAGTCCCTAAAACACAGCTGCTTACAGGCTATACAAAATCCTAAACAACCAGGCTAGCTAGAAGATTAAAATGATTCAGAGGCAGAATTTGCTTTTGAGACTTGGACACAACTGGTTCAAACGCAGTTGTTCCATGAGAATCAGAAATCACAGGATCCCCCACACTATCTAAAGACCCACCCCAGAGCTTTCTTAAAATATTCATGTCAGCTTCAACTATCGGGTTCGATGTAGCTACGTAATCTGCGACAGCAGGCTCGACATCTTCATCTAGGACATCTCCTCGCTTCTTCCCTAGGATAAAATTTGAGTTATTTTAGGAAAATTTTTCTTTTTCTACTGAAATAAATTAAATTTGAAGGTAAAATTTTTTTTTGAAACAAAAAAAGGTAATATTTTCTGTTTGGTGATAATGTCTTGCGTATATTAATTAAGAAGTTGCATAATATTCGGGCAAAGTCTTGCATTACAAAATTAATTATCAGATAAAAACTAAAATATAATATTAAGAACATTTTATTCTTATACCCATGCCTATTTATTTTTTATCCTCTTTTTAGTAAAAAGTAAAAATCTTCTAGAAATTTTTTGAGAGAGAGAGAGAGAAAGAGGTGTGAAGTTAATGTAAGAGAGTTTTTTTAGTACCGTTATTGGTGCATTGTAGCATAGTCTCCACATATAAGTGACAAGAGCATACACAATTGAAAATGACAACGATATTATAATTGAAGATAATATTAATTGAGTTCCTTTTTTGACATAACATATAGAGTTCCTAAAAAACCAATGTTAATTAAAATAAAGTAACAATGGAATTTAATTGCAAAAGAAAAAAATCATAAAATATACTAGTACACAAATACAGTGCACAACAAGAAGTATAAATATGGGGAAGCATTTAACATATAGAATCAACAACTAGATATAGAAAACTTGTTTCCTATCCTAAATCCACATTGCATGTGACCATGAAGTTTTCCATCTTCACTAGCCTTTTATTTCACCTTTCTTGTCTTACCTTGCTAACATTTCACTTTGATATATGCACCAGTTATTCATCAAAACTTGGTTGCATTCCAAGTGAACGTGATGCACTTTTGAATTTCAAAAACCATCTCATTGATCCTACTAATAGGCTTTCCTCTGGGAATGCTTCCAATCCCAATTGCTGTGAGTGGGTTGGAGTTGTCTGTAGTGACATAACATCCAATGTCCTTCAGCTTCACCTCAACTCTTCTTCACCACCCATTTATGATCTCTATCATTATTATGAATATGAAGAAGCTTATGAAGCTTATGAGAGGTCGAGGTTTGGTGGTGTGGTCAACGGTTCTTTGATTGAGTTGAAGCATTTGACTCACTTGGATTTAAGCAACAATTATTTTGGAGATATGCAGATTCCTACTTTCATTTGGGAAATAACCTCATTGACTTACTTGAACCTCTCTAATGCGAGATTCAATGGAATCATTCCTCCTCGTATTGGAAATCTCTCCAATTTGCTCTATCTTGATTTGAGTCATGCTACAAATGGAACAATTCCATCTCAAATTGGGAACCTCACCAATTTGCTCCATCTTGGCCTTGGAACTTATTACACAGATCAATATCTATTTGCTAGAAGTCTTCACTGGCTTTCAGGTATGTCCCAACATCAATATCTTAAATTGGAAAATGCAAACCTTTCCAATTCACTTGATTGGCTACAAACTTTGCAAGCTCTTCCTTCTCTGATGGAGTTACACTTGTCAGAATGCATTCTTCCCACTCATTATAACCAACCATCTTTGCTTAACTTTTCATCTCTCCTCACTCTTGATCTTTTTTATAACGGGATTTCTTTTGTCCCGAAGTGGTTATTTGGATTGAGGAAACTTGTTTCTCTTGAATTACATGATAATATCCAAGATCCAATTCCCGATGGTATTCAAAACCTCACACTTCTTGAAAATCTTGACCTGCATGGCAATTCATTCTCCTCTTCCATACCTGACTGGTTGTACAATCTTCACCATCTCAAGTTATTGAACCTAGTAAGTAACAATTTGAGTGGGAATATTTCTCATGCTTTGGGAAATTTGACTTCTCTAGTCAAACTTGATTTGTCATATAATTATCAACTTGAAGGAAAAATTCTACCTTCATTTGGTAATTTATGCAACTTAAGGGAGATTGATTTCTCACATCTCAAACTCAACCAAAAGGTTAGTGAAATTTTAGAAATTTTCACTCCTTGTGTTTCGCACAAGCTAATGAAACTCAAAATCATGAGTTCTCAACTTTCAGGCAATCTAACAAATCAAATTGGGTTGTTTAAAAATATCGACACACTAGATTTTTTTAACAACTCAATCCACGGCGCACTTCCGAGATCATTTGCAAAACTTTCATCATTAAGTGCCCTTCATCTTTCCAAAAATCAATTCAATGGAAACCCATTTGAGGTTCTTACATCACTCTCTAAATTGTCATATCTTGAAATTCGTGACAACCTATTTCAAGGAGTTGTCACAGAAGATGATCTTGCCAATTTCACAAGCTTGAAAGTGTTTTCAGCCCTAGGTAATAATTTTACTTTAGAAGTGGGTCCCAATTGGCATCCAAACTTCTAGCTAAATTACCTGGAAATGAGCTCGTGGAAATTGGGTCCTCACTTTCCAACATGGATTCAATCCCAAAAGGGTCTCGAGTTTTTGGATTTGTCTAACACTGGGATCTCAGATTCTATCCACCCTTGGTTATGGGAAATATTTTCTAATGCTGAATATTTGAACCTCTCTCATAATCATATCCACGGAGAGCTTGCATATACATCAGCAAAGCCGATATCTATCTATGTTGTTGATTTAAGCTCAAATATCTTACGTGGAAAGTTACCCTGCTTTTTTGATGATTTTGTGAATTGGTTAGATCTTTCAAATAATTCATTCTCAGGATTCATGAATGATTTTCTATGCAAAAAACAAGACAACCCAATGCAGATAGAATTTCTCAATCTCGCATCAAATAATTTATCGGGGAAAATACCAGATTGCTGGAAAATGTGGCCAGATCTTGTGGATGAAAATTTACAAAACAATTACTTTGTTGGGAACTTACCTGCTTCCATGGGTTCATTAACTTGGTTGCGGGTTTTGCAAATTCGTAACAACTCAATCTCTGGAGCATTTCCTACTTTTCTAAAGAAGAATAAAAACTTGATTTGCTTGGACCTAGGGGAAAACAAGCTTAAAGGAACTATTCCAACATGGGTTGGAGAAATGCTCTTAAACTTGAAAATTCTTCGTCTTCGGTCAAATGGATTTTCGAGTCATATTCCTAAAGAAATTTGTGATGTGATTTTTCTCCAGGATTTGGACCTTGCAAAAAACAATTTCTCTGGAAACATACCAAATTGTTTCAACCAGCTGAATGCAATGATGCTAAGGAATAAAAGTAAAGAGTTGTTTATTCATTTCAATCTACAAGAAGGAGAAAGTTTTGTCAGTTCAATCTTATGGGTAAAAGGAAAAGATATAGAGTACACAAGTATTCTTGGCTTGGTGACAAATGTTGATCTTTCTGATAATAATTTATCTGGAGAAATACCCCAAGAAATCACAAATCTAGATTATTGGAATCCCACAACAAATTGGCAACAAATCTAGATTATTGATAATAATTTATCTGAATTTTTCCAACAATCAACTTAGTGGTCAAATCCCACAACAAATTGGCAATATGAGATTATTGGAATCCATTGATTTTTCATGGAATCAACTTTCAGGAAAATCCCTGCAACCATATCAAACTTAACCTTCCTCAACAAACTTGACTTGTCTCATAATCGTTTGAAGGGGGAAATTCCAACAGGCCCCCAATTGCAAACCTTTGAAGCATCAAGCTTTATTGACAACAATCTGTATGGCCCGCCACTGCCCGTTAACTGCGGTTCCCATAAGAAAATTCCTAATGATGACCACAATGACAAGGAGAGTGATGCACATGAATTTAATTGGTTCTTTGTGACTATGGCATTGGGATTCATTATGGGATTCTGAGCGGTGGTTGCTCCTTTGTTCATTTCTAGATCATGGAGGCATACCTATTATCATTTCTTAGATGATATGTGGTACAAAATGCAATCTTGTTAGTGAATGAAGATTTGTAATGTAGGATTACCTTTTTATATGATGTGGGAAATAAAGTTAGAATATCATTTCAGCATTTAGGGTAATTTGTATTTACTTTACATTATAGGCATCGATTACTTAATTATTATTATTTTATGATCCTTTGAATGTTTGAAATAGGGCAAAAGAGAAAGAAAAAATTTGATAATTGTGAAATGCATTTTAATTTTTCAAAAGCAAGGAGAAAATTAATGCACACTACACAATTATAGTGTTTCTCATGTCATTATCTTATAAACTAAAGATTCAGATTATAAGCTTATAAAAAAAATCAGAATATAATCGACTATTGTAACACCCAAAAAATTAATTAGGTGATTACTTAACTAATTTAATTAGGTGGTTATTTAATTAACTTAATTAAGTGATTAGTTAAGTAACTTAATTAAATGATTATTTGACTAATTTAATTAAGTAATATTTTAGTTGTCTATATTAAAATAAATATAGGGTGATTAATTTAATTAAGGAGTATTTTAGTTAAATGGTGAGTATTTTAGTTAAATGGAGAGTATTTTAATTAAATTGGGAGGATGTGTGTAAGTGCCTAAGAGGTGTTGGGTAGTAAATAAGGGAGTGGGGAATTAATTAAAATAGGGAGTGGTTGAAGTAGCTAGGGGGTGTAAATAAGGGGCCCAAGCCCACTAAATAGGCCCAATCTAAAGAATAACCTTTGAGGATAGGGTTTCCTCTTCATTCCAACGAAGGAGAGAAAAGAAAATAGGGGAGGGAGAGACCTTGAAGGCCAACGTTGCTGGAAGTGTGAAGGGGGGAGGGAAAATGCAATTTTTGGCTTGGGGATAATGGTTCTAGGTAACAATCTTTCCCATTTTTCTTCCTCTATCATTTAGTATAAGTTTTAATCACTAATTCCCTCCCATTTCTACCTTGCCATGGAAGAGGGTTTGAAGCTCAAAGTTTAGGAGAAGCTAGTTTTAATGGTTCTTGAAGTTGTGAAGGAGGGGACACTAGAATTCTTCAATTTGGAGGTTAGGGGATTCTCATTTATATCTATAATAATTTGTATGATATGTATTGTGTGTGGAATAGCACTAGGTTGTTTGTTTGTGTGAATTTTCTGTTAATCTTATGGTTGTTGTTGTGTTGATGTTTAAATTGGTGACATGGTGATGCTTGATGTTGGAATTAAATGTGTTATTAAATGTGCATGCCATGTGTTTGATAAAATGCTTCAATGTGATGAAATATGAGAATATGTTGATTTAATGATGTTGATTAAATGCCTAAGTGTTGTGGAAATTAAATTGATGCTCATGTATTTGTTGGATTAAATGGTGTTTAAGTGTTGTTGAATTTATTGGGGTTGATGATGAGTCTTACTTGTTCATGGTTTTGTGTGTTTTCGGACCTTGCTTCGGTTTTCTCAAACTGGTATCTGTTTGGTTGATCCAAAAATTATGTGGCTAATTATTTTTGAAAATAGACTTAAGGCCGGTCGTTTTGGCACTGTTTCGTTAAATTCGGAGTTGTGTAGCTCCAGTTATGAGTCCCCAAAGTCGGGTCAATTTTCTGGAGTCAAAATGGGAGTAGGTTCAGTTTTTGCAGGTTTTGTGTGCTCAATTGAACTCCGTTTTGAATGATTATTATTTCATTGAAAAATATACTTAATTCCCTATGAAATAGGCACTGATTTCACTGAATTTCATTAAGAAATGAGAAATAAAATTTGGTTGCAAGTTGGGTAAAGCGCCCTGTCCGATTTTGGTACCTTAGCGTAGTGTTTTGAAAAACTGTACCAACTGGACATTGATTTTGAGAAACTAAAATCATAGGTAGGAACTACACTCAGAGGGCTTTCCAATGAGTGGTCTTTTGTAATTTTTCGATGTCGTTTGCTTTTTTAAATAATTCACCAAGTAGGAGTAATGTTTGTAGGAATCCAAAGACTTTGTGCGGGTGTTGCTAATGTTGCTCAAAGGGACAAAAATACTGTTTTGGTCCTCTGAACTTTAGTCCTCAAAAATATCATTTTGGTCCTTTGAACAATTTTAGTCCTTAAAAATACTATGTTGGTCCTTAGGTGTTGAAAAGGTCCTTATGAGGTGTTTCGGTCCTTAGGTGGGATTTTAGTCCACGGCGTGAGATTTAAGTTAATAAATGATGTGTGGTGGTGATGTGATAAACTTATGATGATGTGGGCTTCGGCCAAAGAGGTGGTTAACAATTGATGTGGGCTTCGGCCAAAGTGGTGGGTAATAAGTGATGTGATGTATTTATTATGTTGTGATGCATTGTCATGGGTCACATAGATCATATGCATATAAAAGCGGTGGTATGGCTTCGGCCAAAAAGCGGTGGTATGGCTTCGGCCAAAAAGCGGTGGTATGGCTTCGGCCAAAAGCGGTGGTTGCCCGACGGGGTTATTGAGGTGGTTATGGATCCACATGCATATTGCACACATGCATATAACCATGCATTCTTAGAATTCTTGTTGATGATTAATTAATTCATTATTGTTGTTTGTTGGTATTTTAATTGAACGGTAAAAGCCTTGATCTCTGTGGATTGTTGTTGCTAGATGTTTTCCTAATATAATGCTTATCTTACTTGTTATTATTTATGTAAAGAGACTCACCCTAGCAATTTTTATGTTGCCTGCTCTCGTGGCGACATGCAGGTGATTCTGAGTGAAGGTGACATGCCTTCTTGGGTCATCGAGTCAGCTCTGATTAGTGACACCTGGGGCGGGATCGTAGTGTAGTTATTTTATATTATATATTTGAACTGATTTGGATTAGGTACTGCGTATATTGAACTTGTTTTATTTCCGCTGTGCTGTGAAAACCTTTCTGGATTATTGTAAACTCTAAACAGGTTTTGAGGGTTTGAACCCACGTGGCTATGGTATGTATTTCACGCACTAGATGCGTTTGAATTTTAAATGTGCCTTGATGATGTTTTTATAAAATGTAGCACTCTCTTTAAGGTGCGTGGAAAAGTTTTTGAAAACTCTGGTTTTTTATTAATTAAATTAGTATTTAGTAGAAGGGGGTGTTACAACTATAGTGTCTAGGTTGCAGCCACGACTTAGACTCGCGTTGAAGGAGAATAGTTGTAGATGCTGAAACAAATATAATAACACTATTTTTTTTTGTGAGTCGAAAATGATTTCCGGCATGTTGAGTGAATGTTGCTAATGTTGCAATTTTTAACCATAGTTATTAGTATATTACAGTACATACGATTTGTATCGCGAATCGATACGAAATCAATAGAATAACGATATGTATCTTAAAATGTATCTTTTTTGGACTTGTATCCCATCATGAATTACAATACACTCTATTGAATCTTATGATTCATGAATTGGTTGAATCTTAATACGAATTCGCACTGCTAAAATGTTTGCTGAAGTGGTTATTTTTTAAAAAATTTCTTAAATGATATATAATAATCCAAAAACAATCCCGCTGAATCCCCCAAGTTAGATTGATTAAGAAACAAACCTAATGCATTGTGTTTTTGGTCTACACTCCCTCCTGAAATGCGACTTTTTTAAACTTTTGACCTTGCTTTTAAAGGAGTTGAATCAAACACATGTTATGTTTATTTATGACTTAATTTATTGTGAATTAGGTCATGTGTTTTTCTACTTATATTACTTAGGGTGCGTTTGATTTGCTAAAAAACATGGTACTGGACTAGACAAGTCTTGTTGTACTCTGTTTGATTTGGAAATTGTTCATGGTATTGGACAAAGTTGGGGGCAATGGACTGGACAATTAAAAACTCAAATTTCTGTCTCTCATAAAAGCACAGTACAAATTTCTATCGCACATCACAAATTTTTAATCACCCAAAAAAATAACAAAATATTATTTTTATTTTCTCCTCAATAATTTTCTCTCTCGCTCTCTCCTCTATTCTCTCTCTCTCTCCCTCTCTCTCATATTATTCTTCTCTTCCCTTCTCTCTATCTCTCTCCTCTCTTCTCTCTTATTTCTTATCATCTCATTCTCTCTCTCTCTACTTCTCTTCTCTCATTTCTCTCTCTCTTCCTTCGATCTTCTTCATCGCACATTTTTTTTATTACTTTTTATTTATATCGTAAAATTTAAAAATAAGAGAGATTTATAATAGAAAATTGTAAAATTTACTTTAATTTCCTTTAGGAGCTTTTGGTGTGTCTAGGAATCAAGTTCTCACTTGATTTTGATATTCAGCTGAAATGTGAATTTCTTTTTCCTCTTATGGTTCATGGGGGTTAAGTAATGAAATGTTAACTTATAACGTATCTGAAATTGAGTGATTGATCATGTTTGATTGGCTGTATTTTGCTGATTTCATGAGTTTAAACCTCTTTAAATCAAATGCATGTGTTACAATGTATGAAATTGGTTATCAAATGGTTATCAAATGATGTGTTGAAAGTGTTTTAGACTCTATTTGTATCTTGGAATTTAGTTGAAAAGGATGTGGAAGAACTAGTGTAAAAACAGCATCAAAAGCGTAGGATACAGAAAAATATGGCCATATTTTTTTACACGACTGACTGTGTTTTTCCCTTTTTCTTAGCAAATTTTCTAAAACGCTGAAATATGGTCATATTTTAAAACACGGGTAGCCATGTTTTCTCCTGTTTCTGTGACACCCTAAAATTTCATAAGACATAACTTCCAAATATTTAGCATTACACTTGAGTTCTGAAGGATTCACATATGTAAAAAAAAATCTAGCTTAACATAACTAGCTTAGCCACAATAAGATCCTTTGAAGCTAGGACTCTGATCATGATCCGGTGACCGACTCTCTACATTGGACTACTGACGAGCAATCCGGATATACTCTTCATCTTTCCAATGTTATCGCTAACCTGGAAGCATCACCCCAAACATAGTGAGTTTTGCAACTCAGTAACAGAATATATGAAAAAGATTTTACTTGATGTTTCCAGCCATATCCGTGTGCGAGATATGGAAAATCCTCTCTGCAACACAGAAATTATAAATCATATACACATGTTTTTCATTCAAATACAGTTCTCAGATAATAATGAAAGAAGCACAACAATATAGGACAAAAATCATATTGCATAAAAGATCACAATAAAATTTCGTGTGTGTATTTCACAGATATCATAAACAGGACACTTATTATACTATGCACACATATACCACATTATCTCTTCGTCGTGGAAAACGGTGATCATAGGTCGTATTATCTCTTCGTCACGGCAAAACGGTGATCATAGGCCGTATTATCTCTTCGTCACGGCAAAACGGTGTTCATAGGCCGTATTATCTCTTCGTCACGGCAAAACGGTGTTCATAGGCCGTATTATCTCTTCGTCACAGCAAAACGGTGATATGAAAGGGCTGTGAGCATTTCACTCATAGGCTGCATTATCTCTTCGCGGCAAAGAAACAAGCGGCATTCCACAAAGAACAACAACAAATTGAATATATGAAAATAAAGATTTTCATAGATTAGCTACTCCCACAGTACTCTATATCGAAGGTAATTCATGTAACAATCATGTTTGGTAAGAATTTAAAACACATAGGAACTCATTCTACACAACTCAAGTGTCTTTATACTCATAATCATTTGTGCAGAATTTTCAGCATCAATACATCAACTTCGGTGATTTTATTAAAATATCAAACAATGTCAGATTTGATCCAATGACCATCCGTTGGAAAACTTAAGATGTCTATATTATGAATATGATTTTTATTTTTCAAGATAACCAACCAACTAGTACAGTTTATTAAAAGAAGATGCATATGTGCAGAAACAAGGCAAAATATCTTGCTCAACTTCTAACCTAACTTTCTCTACCAATTCTTAACCAAATGCAGAAAAATAGGTGTCCAAATTGAAGGGAATTCAAACTAGTTTCTAAAGAAATAAAAATCATTTCTAAATGACTTTTATGGAAGTCACTGCGAGCCAAAAACTAGACATATGTCTATACGCTTTTTAAGGCAACACCAAATCAAATCCATTTTCAGTTCAATTTCTACAACTTCTAAATCACACCATCAATCATCAGCCAAACAGGTTATAAGACACTTAATTCCAAGCAACTAAAAAGGATTCAAAGAGTTTATAAGAGAATCTTAGCAACACAAATCATTTCCTCAAAGACAACATTCACATATCTCAAGATTAACATGCATAACATCCAATTTCATCTTAAACTGGACTAATCCCTCAGTTTTAAATATGTAAATAAGACCTTTCTCCTTACTAAAACAATAAATAACCAAGACATGACCATTTTCACTAACATACTTATTTCAACACAAATCACAAAATTGAAATTCTCTCACAATAATTAAATCAAACACATTGCAAGCATATACACCATTCATTCTAGGTTTAAATATCATTTACCCCCTGCAAATATCACCATAATCCATTTACCCCCCTGTAAAATAAAAAGTTTTAAAATGCCCCTTGCAAATATAAACTGTTTACGGTTACCCCCCTGCTGTTAGATTATATTGATAGTGTTAAGTGTATAATGGGTATAAACCGCTGATTTGTTATTCTGCAAAATATAAATCGTTTACGGTTACCCCCCTGTAGGGGGGTAACCGTAAACAATTTATATTTGCAAGGGGCATCTTAAAATTTTTTATTTTACAAGGGGGTAAATGGATTATGGTGATATTTGCAGGGGGGTAAATGATATTTAAGCCTTCATTCTATCCTAAACGTCATGTAGGAACATCTCATCACCCAAACATGCAAAACAAATTAAATTAAATTCCTAAGCACACCTATGAGAGGTTTTGAAAGGGGATTCTATGTTACCTATTGCTCCTTAGAAGCTTTAAGGTGAAAACCCCCAATTTCTGAAATGGAACCCTAGTCATCTTCCATGGAAGTTGCTTCCTAAGCTTCAATCTCCCTCTCCTTTCTTCAATACCTTGAACCTAGGGCTGGAAAATCTTTGATTGAGCTACACCTTGATTCTCTCTCTCTCTCTCTCTCTCTCTCTCTCTCTCTCTCTCTCTCTCTCTCTCTCTCTCTCTCTCTCTCTCTCTCTCTCTCTCTCTCTCTCTCTCTCTCTCTCTCTCTCTCTCTCTCTCTCTCTCTCTCTCTCTCTCTCTCTCTCTCTCTCTCTCTCTTCTTTTCCTCTCTTCTTTATCGTTTCCTTCTTTTCTGTTTTCCGTTTCTTCTTTTTTTCTTTCCTTTTTTTTTAGCTTGAGGACAAGGAATAGAAGGTAAGTGAGGGAATGTGAGGGTGATAGGGTGGGTTGTGAGCAAGTGTGGTGTACGGTGGGATACAAGACAAGAAAAAAAATTACTCTATGGGCTCTTATTTAATTATTCCAATTTACTCTTTGGATCTAACAAAAACTTCAAATAAATTTGTCAATTAAATACTACTCATAATTAAATAGTCTCACATTTTCTTGATCATTGAATAAAATGACTATTTTATCCCTAAGATCCAAATTTGCTTTAAATTACTAAATAACAAAAAAAAAATTGGGATGTTACTGTTTCCAGGGCTACTCTCTTGATGTTTTGACTTCAATCACCTTGTTTAAGTATGCCTACCAAGTATGATAAATGGGTAGATGTTAATAGCCTATCAATAGAGGATAGTCTATTAGAATGTTTGAATGGTGATGTCTTTGTTGTGATTCATTCATAATTACTATTGAATTTGTCATGTTTGAACAATTGTGATTGTTTAATTATAAGTCCTAATTTAGTGTGTTTTTAGCCTTTGAATTAAATAAAATTTGTTGGATTTTAGTTCTACACACTTCTGCTTCTCTTGTGCTGATTCCCCCATTGCATGATTAATGGTGATTAATAATATTAGTGATGTTGCTAACATTAGCATGTGTGGTGGAAGAAGACTAGACATTTTCAATAATGGATGGATCAGAGATTGATTAAAGATATATATAGAAAAAAATCATAAAATAAAGTACCAATATAGTAGTACACAAATACAGTGCACAACAAGAAGTATAAATATGGGGAAGCATTTAACATATAGAATCAACAACTAGATATAGAAAACTTGTTTCCTATCCTAAATCCACATTGCATGTGACCATGAAGTTTTCCATCTTCACTAGCCTTTTATTTCACCTTTCTTGTCTTACCTTGCTAACATTTCATTTTGATACATGCACCTGTAATAATTCATCAAAATTAGTTCGTTGCATTCCAAGTGAACGTGATGCACTTTTGAATTTCAAAAACCATCTCATTGATCCTACTAATAGGCTTTCCTCTTGGAATGCTTCCAATCCCAATTGCTGTGAGTGGGTTGGAGTTGTCTGTAGTGACATAACATCCAATGTCCTTCAGCTTCACCTCAACTCTTCATCACTCTTCATCCAATTTCCCTATTATGATCATCGATATGATTATTATGATCAATGGTTTTATAGAGTTTTTGTCACACTAATATTTAAACTTGAGACCATACAGTGAGATCTGAACTTAATTATTGTTCGGACCAACTCTTGTTGATAATATAAGAGAATAAGATCAGATACGATGTAATTTTAAAGACTAAATTGAGTCTTTTCTAGAATAACGAAAAGGATAAGTACCAATATACTAGTACACAAATACAGGGCACAACAAGAAGTATAAATATGAGGAAGCATTTAACATATGGAATCAACAACTACATATAAAACAACTACTTATTTAGATCAGAGAAACAAACTTGGTCAAAATATATATCTGATACAAAACATACTAAGTGTGGATTGAACCATTTTTCTCTGAACTTCATTGCATGCATGGCATCAGGACTCTCCTTACATGGAGTTGGGTGGTAAGATCAGTGATTCCTTGTTAGAATTAAAATATTTGACTAGTTTAGACTTGAGTTTAAATTATTTTGTCATTACTCAAATACCAAGCTTCCTTGGTTCCATGGAGAGTCTAAGATACTTAGACCTTAGCCTAAATGGTTTCATAGGACTAATCCCTCATCAACTAGGAAATCTCTCAAAGTTCTGTGAAGGTGCTAACAGTGTCCAATGCAGGTATTTCAGACTTGACTCCAAGTTGGTTTTGGAATTGGACTTTGGAAGTTGAATTTCTTGATTTGTCTAATAATATGATAAGTGGAGATTTATCTAACATCTTTCTAAATTCCAGCATCATAAATTTGAGCTCTAATCTCTTTAAGGGTAGATTGCCAAGTGTGTCTGCAGATGTTGAAGTGCTGAATATTGCCAATAACTCAATTTCAGGACCAATTTCTACTTTTTTATGTGAAGGAATGAATTCTGCTAACAAACTAGCTGTGCTTGATGTTTCAAATAATTTCTTGTCTGGTAATCTTGGTCACTGTTGGGTACATTGGCAATCTTTAATACATTTGAACTTAGGTAGAAACAATTTGTCAGGTGAAATTCCAAATTCCATTGGTTACTTATCTGCACTTGAGTCTTTGCAATTAGATGACAAAGACTTTTTTGGATATATTCCTTCAACTATGCAAAATTGCTCTATGTTGAAGCTCATTGATTTGGGAAATAACCAATTTTCTGACACTTTACCATCTTTCATTTGGGAAATGCAATATCTAATGGTTCTTCGACTACGGTCGAATAAATTTAAAGGTAGCATAACTGAAAAAATCTGTCAACTTTTTTCTCTTATTGTGCTAGATATTGCCAACAATAGCTTATCAGGATCAATTCCAAATTGTTTGGATGACATGAAAACATTAGCTGGTGAAGATGATTTCTTTGCCAACCCTTTAAAGTACTCCTATGGCTTTGGCTTCAACTATGACAATTACAAAGAGAGTCTTGTCTTGGTTCCTAAAGGAGATGAGTTAGATTATAAAGACAACTTGATACTTGTAAGAATGATTGACCTTTCAAGTAATAACCTATTTGGAACTATTCCCTCACAAATTTCCAAGCTATCTGCACTAAGGTTTTTGAACTTATCTAGAAACAATTTGTCTGGAGAGATACCAAAAGATATGGGAAGCATGAAATTGTTAGAATCACTTGATATCTCATTAAACCATATTTCAGGTGAAATCCCTCAAAGTTTGTCTGGTTTATCCTTTCTAAATTTCCTGAATCTATCATATAACAACTTATCTGGAAGAATTCCATTAAGCACTCAACTTCAAAGCTTTGAAGCACTAAGCTATACAGGTAATCTTGGACTTTGTGGTCCTCCAGTGACAAATAATTGTTCAAGTGGGGAACAACTTTTGGAAAATGCTCATGTTGGAAATTCTGATGAAAGTTTCATTGAAATAACAGATTTCTATATAGGAATGGGAGTTGGATTTGCAGCAGGATTTTGGGGAGTTTGTAGTGTTATTTTCTTCAATAGAACTTGGAGGCATGCTTATTTTCGTTTTCTTGACCATTTGAATCAACCGAAGAAGTAAAAGAAGGTAAATTAATCAACCGAATAAATGAATCAAGAAGGAAACCAATAAAATGAAGATTGGTTGAAACATTCTTGTACTACAAACACTACACAGTCCCTCACAACATCGAATTTCAACATCCAATGCTACTTGCTAGACATTCAATGTCATCAAGATTCCAAAATATATAAACCCTAACACCCATCGGCACCACTCAACTCATGTCACAGTCCGGTGTAGTTGTGTCTGGCGCCTCGGAGGCATTGCGATGCTAATTGCAGATTTCGAGAGCAGTTGCGAGTGCTCCCACTATCGTCGCCAATGAATTGGACTGGCTGCAGCTTGCTTGCTCTGAGTCTGAGCGGAGATGGTTGTAAGTGAAGTGTTGGAAAAAGCTCCAAGATGTGTCAGCTCGCGTTGATCCGACGAGGGGTGTAATATGTGCACACATACTGTGATGCCTAAGTCAACATAAGGATTAGGTGATGTGAGGTAGTAAATGCGTACATGTAACAGCAATGAGTAGGTTCTTTTATAAAGATTTGTGCCTACACATAGCACGCTATGAATGGTGCTTTGGTTAGTGCGCCTGGTTCGTTAGATGAGATGGACGTATCTGAACCATTGGTGTATTGTGGATCATGGGCTTCACCAGATTGGGCCTAATTGTTTGGCCAATCCGAAACAATAACAAGTTAAGTTCATTATCAGTTACCGTGGTAAAAAGAGAGTATTTTCCTTGCTATGGAAAGTAACAACTTAAAGTAGTATATACCATAGCTCCATATAAAATTCAAATAAATCGAAATCCACAAAGACTTTGGAAACCAAAAAATACTTGTTCCAAATTAAAAGAAAATCAAAATTATCAGCTCTATTTTGGATAAGCAATTAAATTAAGTGCTTGTAGCATAAACGTTTATCATATAAATGTTCATGTATATGTTATTTTTATAACAAAAGACAAAATAAAGTTCAACTATTTTTTATATATGATGTGTTGTTTTAATAAGCTATCTTGGTAAGCTTATGAAAGTAATTGTTGAAAACAACTTAAGAACATGCAAGATCTTCTGTTGCCGTCAAACTCTTAGGTCCTAGCTGTGGGATCAACCAGGGGTTTGGACAAGTCTTTGATTCATCTGTTCTTCAAGAAATTGCACCGAGGATGGAACTCTACTCCTCGACTGTGGGTATTCTGACTCCTCTAGAAAGGGTCAGGTTGGGTGAATGGGACACGAGGGTTTGATTATTCTACTGGTCTAATACATTAAAGTAAAGATAAAGTAAAGTGCGGTAAATAAAAGATAAACTTGAAGAAAAATTCGAATTTGGTTGTATTGATGTGTGTCTGTACAATTGCTTTCTTCCTATTTATATACATAAGTCTTTGTCGGCCATTTTCTCTAGCCAACATTTGTCTTCCGTTGAATCTACTAATGAATGTTTGGGTGGAGTATTTTTTAGGAGTGTCTTCTACTTTTATTTTTAAATACTATTTTTCAATTCCATTGAACAAGAAAGGTTTGTTTACATAATGTACTTCACATATTTGATAACATATTGAACAGGGAAGGTACATTAACAATTCCACTCTTATCTTTTTAAAAAACTATCTTGTTTGCAAGATCAATAATACTAGCCTCAATACCCGTCCTCTGGACGGGTTAATACATAAATAATATTAACAGGTGTAACAAATGGGTTCGTTAATATTGCACGGGGTTCGTTAAATTTATCGTATAATCGAGGAATTAATTTTTTTCGAAAGAATAATATCGCATCGTACTTGAAAGAAAATTTTGTACTGGTCAACATTGAGCTTGTCAACTGTGATATAAAATCCAATAAGTAGTTTATGCCATTAGGCAAATGATGTTACTTTGCAAAATATAAAATCTAATAACTGTGAATAAAAAATTAAATTATAAATATTAATTAAATAACAAATATTATAAATTTGAAATGAACTTTAATAAAGACATTTAAATTGAACATCCTTTGTAGATAAAATAAGAAGAAAAAGTCTAAAGAACTTTAATAATTATCAACATTCATTAAATACAAATACAAAAAATGAACCCATAATAAGAAAGAAAAATTGAACATTGTCTGTATATTTTTTTTCTCTCATTGTAAGGGATGGGCACTCCTTGTGCTCCTTTCAATGAAATTGTTTATTGAAAAAAAAATGACAATACAATGAAAAAGTGAAGCACTCGGGTATCGTGCATGGTTCAAGGAAAACTCATGATAAAATAGGAGCAGTTATACAAAGTTGAAAAAGAAAACGGAGGTTTTATTGTAAATGTGACTGTATGTCTCGTTGAAAGAAGATGATGAAGGTTCTATTGTAAATGTGGCTGAAATTCCCACACGGAGTCAAGTCAATGCAGCAACACTGCATGTACTCGAATATTAAAACCAATTAAAGAAAAGATTTAATACCCGTTGGTGCAAAATGACCAAAATGAATTTTTTTTACCGAATTGATTATTGAAGAACAAAATTTACATATTTAAGTATCTAAAAATTTCCGAGACAGTAAATCACTCCTTAAAATATAAGAGAAGAAAAAACTGAAGAAAATGCGTACATGTAACAGCAATGAGTAGGTTCTTTTATAAGGATTTGTGCCTACACGTAGCACGCTATGAATGGTGCTTTGGTTAGTGCGCCTGGTTCGTTAGATGAGATGGACGTATCTGAACCATTGGTGTATTGTGGATCATGGGCTTCACCAGATTGGGCCTAATTGTTTGGCCAATCCGGAACAAGGCCATTGCTTTTCCCACACCCCCTCCTACTCGAAACACACCCCATAAGGGTGTGAAAAGACCAAAAGACCAGGCGAAACCTATTTTTTTTCACAAATTTTCACCTGTTCGAACACGGGCCTTCGAACAGGTTCGAACGAGGCCGTTCGAGTGTGTTAAATATGGACAGACACCCCTTGGGCGTTTTTCACCTGTTCGAATAGGTTCATGCGAACACATTTGAATGGGGTCATGCGAACATGTTCGAATGATGGTGTTCGAACAAGTGCTGCAGAATGACAGGTATTGGACGTCTTAGATTCCACCGGCAGTTTTAATCAACGGTTTACAATCAGTCAAATGTGTCAGATAAAGGAGTGGATGTCATTTCCTATGGAAAATGTGCCTGAACGGATAGAATTTAAACGGCTTAGATTTGTGATCTAAAAATGAAATCAACGGCTGACATTTCACCATGCCTATTATAAAAGGGGGTTCACATCCTCAGATCTTCTTCACCAAACCCTAATCTGCTTCTTCACCAAACCCTAATCTGCTTCTTCACCAAAATCCTCGGATCTCCTAAAATGGAATGGCAATTGTGCTCAACCCAGTACTCAAACGACAAATTCCTAACGGCCCTTCATCACCATGGGACTGCCACCACCGAGCGAACATGGTGCCGTGTTTCGTTGTCCTAACCATGTCTTCTGGTAGGATGAGTAAGGACATCACCTTCGCCAACCAAGGAAAAGGTCGAGAGGAAGATTCGCCCGGAGGAGCGTGGCGTAAAGACGTGGAGCGTATACGTTTCAAAAAGTTCAATTGTAGAGATGATGGGACTGTCCATTATTCAGTCATGGAGATCCAAAGCGACGACGACGTCCGCGCAATGATGGAACATCTAGCTAACGTTCCGATGGGGCGACAAATCTTAGAGTTGTACGTGGACACAGTACGCACTCCAGAAGAAGTCATTCATCTTCTTCAACAAAGACCACCCGCACCACAACAACCCATACCGGAAAGAGTCATTACGCACACCTGTAAAGTTGACTATCACATGATTATCGACCCGTGCAACAACTTTGGTGTGTTGTTTCATGGTCGTAACACTAAATATTTCAGGCTTAAGAACAACATCCATCTCATCAACCAAATCCAGCAGCTCTGGTAGCATCTGTCAACCAAATAACATAACATTATTATTTAAATAAGTATAAGATTAAGAAACTTATCAATGCAATTAATATAAAAGACACGCACCACAATCGACATCGTGCTCATCCGCAAGCCGTACATAATCCGAGGAAGAGAAAGGGATGTGAGACCCTAGAGTCCCATGGAAAGTAGCCCGGCACCGTGTTTGAGGAGTACGGCACACAGGGAGGCCCCCGCGCCACCAACTGCATCCAAATCAGTAAGCATACCAAGGTAGCCAAGCTTAACCTTGTTGCCTGACTTGTCAGCAAACAGGGTGCAACCCAAAAGATACAGAATGTAGGCCCTAGCAAAGATGAGCCCACCGCCCCTCGCCTATGGTCGGGTGGTAGACCTATCCTCGACCATACGAGCCCAACAGACAACCCACGGCCCGAAGTCTGGGCAGCTGCATCTTCAGGTGTGGCACCCAAATAGTCAATCAGCTGCTGCTCTCCCTGCCACGAAGTCCAGTCTGGCATGTCATAGAACCGACTTGTGATAGGGATGTGTAGCAGCTGGGATACATCATCAAGGGTGATGCTCATCTCACCCACAGGAAGGTGGAATGATGTTGTATCCGGCTGCCAACGCCTGAATGAATGCGTCAGCAAATTTCTTGTGGAGAATGGGGAAACCAAGCCCAACCAGAGGAACCAACCCTGAAGCTGTCAGAGTGTCCCTAATCCTAACATGAAACACTGTCGTAACAGGTCCATGTGGAATTGTTTGTAAATCCGGCTGAACCTGCATTCAGAAATGACACAATAAGCCAAAACATTCAACAGCATAATAAACAAATTTACAACAGTCAACTATAAAATAATAACTTACCCGGCCAGAATAGAAATCAGTAAGAATATGTGCCCCGTATGTGGGCAAGACAGAACCATCTTCTGGTCCACCAGGAAATGGAAATGTCGCCCTAGGAGCAGCAGCCTCCTGAGGCTCAGCAGCCTCCTCCTCATGAGGCTCAGCAGCCTCCTCCTCATGATGTCTAGAAGATGAAGGCCTAGCAAATGAAGGCCTAGCGGAGGAAGGGCCAGCCAACTCATATGCCGGAAATTGAGCATCACGCTCAATATCCTGCCCAATATCCTCGGGAAGTGGGGGAGGAGGAACATCAACCCTGCCCCTACCCCTAGCACGACCCCTAGCTCGGGAGGGTTCATCGGCTTCTTCCCTCCTTTTGCGGTTTGAAACCGTAGGAGGTGGCCGACCGGCTCGCTCGGATGGTTCTGCTGCATGACCACCTCTGCTCCTCACCATATCTGAAACAACAATCAAGAGAACCAATTAAACCAAATTAAGAGAACCAATCACAAAAAGCCTGAGAAACTGTACTGTCAAACGACTGTTCGAATGGCCACATGCGAACATGTTCGCACAACCCCGTTCGAACAAGTCAGTTTCAGTTTCCAAATCACAACGGTTCGAATGAGGTCGTTCGAACGGTGTTCGCACGACCTCATTCGAACACCTTCGTTTTCATGTGTTCGAAGGACGTCGTTCGAACAATTCAGTTTCTCAAAAAAAAAAAACCCAAACGAACAGAACAGGGAGAGGCTTACCTAGATGAAAATGGAACGATTAGAGAGTGTGAGAAGAGGCGAAAATAACCCAGGTGCTCTTGAGATTGTTTGTGGAGAAGATTGAGTGAGAGATTGAGTGAGATTGAGTGAGTTGGGAGAAAGTGAGTGAGAGGGGAGTGAGAAATAGGGTTCGGTTGAGGGAGAGTGAGAGAAGGGAGAGTGAGAGACGAGGGAGAGTGAGAAGGGAGGGGAGGGGTGTGGGTGTTTTTTAATTTTTTAAATGGGGGTAGTTTGGGAATTTAAAAGATGAAAGGGTGTGTTTAAGTAGGAGGGGGTGTGGGAAAAGTAATCCCCCGGAACAATAACAAGTTAAGTTCATTATCAGTTACTGTGGTAAAAAGAGAGTATTTTCCCTGCTATGGAAAGTAACAACTTAAAGTAGTATATACCATAGCTCCATATAAAATTCAAATAAATCAAAATCCACAAAGACTTTGGAAACCAAAAAAATACTTGTTCCAACTTAAAAGAAAATCAAAATTATCAGCTCTATTTTGGATAAGCAATTAAATTAAGTGTTTGTAGCATAAACGTTTATCATATAAATGTTCATGTATATGTTATTTTTATAACAAAAGACAAAATAAAGTTCAACTATTGTTTATATATGATGTGTTGTTTTAATAAGCTATCTTGGTAAGCTTATGAAAGTAATTGTTGAAAACAACTTAAGAACAAGCAAGATCTTTTGTTGCCGTCAAACTCTTAGGTCCTAGCCGTGGGATCAACCAGGGGTTTGGACAAGTCTTTGATTCATCTGTTCTTCAAGGAATTGCACCGAGGACGGAACTCTACTCCTCGACTGTGGGTATTCTGACTCCTCTAGAAAGGGTCAGGTTGGGTGAATGGGACACGAGGGTTTGATTATTCTACTGGTCTAATACATTAAAGTAAAGATAAAGTAAATTTCGGTAAATAAAAGATAAACTTGAAGAAAAATTCGAATTTGGTTGTATTGATTTAGTTTTTCAAAGATAAAAACTCAAAATGCTCACAGTTCCAAGACCAATATAAAAGACCTACTTCGAGAGCCAGACATAATATTACATGCTTTTGATAAAAAATAGTATTGATTGTTTACATTTCAGTAAAATATAGTTATGTATGCTAAGCTCAAAAAATCCAAATTAGAAGCCCTGCTACTAAACTTTGTAACACTTTCTCTCCCTTGAAAGAGGCACCATTAACCTTTGCTGTGACTGTTTCATTTGTTCCCTTGTTTTTTCCATGCTGGGAACTTCCATCAGCTGAAAATAAAGAATGATTATTCTGAGTAAAGTCAAAGTTAAAAATATAAACAGAAAATGAAGATATTATTCTTGAAAGGATGATTACCCAAAGGAGTAGTAGAAGGAGTGATGGAGCCACCATTGGAGTTGTGACCCAGTTGGTTAAAAGCTTGAGCTTCAGCTGATTTAGGATCCAAGTGCAGAAGTGCTGCTCAAATCATTTCAATTTTCAAACATAAATTCTTAAAAATAAAATTCATTGATGAAAATAAAAGATTCAAACCAAAAAATGTGATATGCTATGTAGCACGGACACCTCCGATTACCGACACTGACACTGACACTTCATTTACTTGTATTTTTCCAAAATTTTCAAAATCAAACCAATGTCTAGGTATCTGTGTCTGTGTCGTGTCTGCTGTCCGTGTCCGTGTCTGTGCTTCATAAGTGATATGATAAAACTCACAAGGACATTGGGAAAAATTATCAGGTGCCTTGCAAAGAGAAGGAAGATCAAGAGCAAGTGTAATATTAATCTTTAAGCCAAAATCAGGGTCATCTCTATCTTTAAGAAACATGCATACGCACTTCTTGTTGTTCTAGATAAGGTAAACATGTTGCAGTCCCTGTCAGTTGTTCTACACACTTCTGCTTCTCTTGTGCTGATTCCCCCATTGCATGATTAATGGTGATTAATAATATTAATGATGTTGCTAACATTAGCATGTGTGGTGGAAGAAGACTAGACATTTTCAATTATGGATGGATCAGAGATTGATTAAAGATATATTAGAACAATATTATTTTTTTTCTTTCAGTTCTGTAGTTTACTTGATTTAACAAAAGAAAGAAATAAAATACTATTAATGGAAAAAGTGCATAGCATGGGTCAATAAAGTAGGCTTATTGTTTCAAGATTTTCAGCACTTATTCCACAACACACTTATTCCACATTGACCTAATGATGTTCCTATCTATTTTCTTTTTCTAGAAAGAGGAATACTACACAATACAGTGCAAAACAACAAGTATAATATACAATAAATCATTTAGTTTTTAATCTAAATATTTATATTAATTTATTTCCTCTCAACCATTTCTCTATCACTAGACTCCCAAGTCTTCCTTTATGAAGTCTTGGTCTTTGTTTTTATCTATTGTGTTATTCCAAAGCTAAACCATAAATCACGCAAGACTTTTGTTTTTGTATTCTTGGTAGTAGATACTTTATCTAATGTTGAATTCGAAAATTAAGTTAAAAATCACAAAGGACATGCAAAATTATAAAAATGTAAAATGAGAGTTTTATCATTATGAGAGGATTTTTTGGTTACCATATTATTGGTGTGCAACATTTATTGGTTTTGTCGGTTACTAATCTATGTTGGGGAATCTTGATTATGTGTATACCCGGCTTTACCGTTTCGTGTGGTTCTCACATCCCAACAGAATTTTTGTCATACTCAAATTCGAACCCAAGACATTAGAGTGGGATCTTGACCTAATTACCGCTTGGACCAAACCTTATTAGTAGCATATGCGATTAGAGAGGTTTGTTGGTACCTACATTCTTTTCGAGGAATTTACATGCTTGTTTTAATATCTTAGAGAGTCCTCAAACAGAAAGCCCTTGAGCCCTTAAGATACGTTTCAAGCGTGGATTTGGGCTAGGCCCAATTCTGGTGGGGTTTTAGCCCTTCACCTTAGAAGTACCCCTCGAAACTTTCATCTGTTAATTATTTTTGTAATGAAAGACTTCCCCCAAAAATTATTTCATCAAACACAAAATGTTGCCCTCAAACTTCAATAAACAAAAGGCTTACATGAATTATGGTTTAGCACTAGGACAGTGATAGACTAGTGGTATAGAGAATAGAAATTTAATATAAATATCTATAACTTTGCCATTTCGTGTAGTTTTTCCCTCTCAACAGAATTTGTGTCACACTCATATTCAAACTCAAGACATTAGGGTGGGATCTTGGCCCAATTACCGCTTAACCAATCCTTATTAGTAGCATATGAGGTCAGAGAGGTTTGTTGGTACCTACTAGGCATTACAGTCCCTTGACTAACACTTTAGGTACGTAGTCTTACAACAATTCTTTTCGAGGAATTTACATGCTTGTTTTTATCCTAGAGAGTCATCAAACAGAAAAACCTTGAGATACGTTTTGGCTTTTATGTATTTGCATTTGACTTTTGATACTTGTGGTTCATATATACTTGTGGTGATGTAACTATGATTGTGTTTTGTTATATATTTGAATAGTTGTGCTTCTTTATATAAGAGTATTACATCTTTTAAACTTTAGTTTACCTTTATATTTCTGTTTCATATAAAAAAACAGTTAATTTCTTCAACTTTCTTAAGAGAATGTGTGTATATTGTTTCGAAATATAATTATTAGTCATAAAATACCATTGTTGTGGAAGTTTCTATTGAATCAGAAGGTTTTTCTTATTTTCGATCGGGACTTCATCAAATTTGAATGTCATTGTCACTCCAAATTTTAGTGATAAATAAAAGATGACGGCAAACAACCTGAGTGATTGACGTATAACTTTAGATACGTCGACACATATTTCTAGTTGTTGAGGGAAACTTCCCTATGGGACTCTATCTAGCATTAGTTCATACCTTATCTTGTCCTGCTTAGCTTGAGAGATTGCCTTGTGCGCAAGGATACCTAGTTTGTAAGTAAAAATAGAAGATATGCACACTTTCTCCAAATGAATTGCTTAATTAATTATACAAAAGTATGTAAAACTAATTTAAATAATCTTATTTCTCTAACATCTAAATATAGTAAAAATAAATTGTAAATATTATCATACTTCTTTGATGATAGAGATTGTTGACTTAATCAATTACAAAGTCTTGTCTCACCTTGGCCGTTCGCCTGGTGGGGCATGGATCTTCTAGGCCCATTTCCACCTGCTCCAGGCCAATTCAAGTTCTTGATCGTGGCAGTAGACTATTTCACGAAATGGATCGAGGCCGAGCCTCTTGCAACGATCACATCGGCAAAAGTAAGCAAATTCTTTGGTCGGTGTGTGTTAGCCCGTTTTGGAGTCCCACAGCAATTGATAACTGACAACGGTACCCAGTTCGCAGACAAAAGATTTAGAGAAATGTTGGCCGACTTAGGGGTTAAACAGCGTTTTACCTCGGTCGATGAAGCAAAGGGGAACTTGGTCGAGGAGCTGCAGTCTGTTCTTTGGGCATACAGGACGACCCCTCATTCATCGACCGGGGAGTAACCCTTCAGACTTGTGTATGGAACTGATGCTGTAATACCCATAGAAATGGGCGAACTAAACTGGAGAACCATGAATCCCCCAACGACAGCCGACAACGACCGAGCTATACGAGAAGAGTTGGACCTGATTGAAGAGTTGCGCAACCAAGCATCACTTAGAGAACAATTGATCAAGCAGAAGGTCGCAGCAAGATACAATGCTCGAGTTCAGAAGAGAGATTTCTCGATCGGTCAGCTCGTCCTAAGGCGTGCAGATGTTGGGAACAAGAATGCCCGACAAGGAAAGCTAGCACCAAATTGGGAAGGTCCGTATAGAGTCATTAAGAAGACCGACAAGAGGGCATACGAGCTGGAAACCATGGAAGGGGCGACTATCCCCAGAACATGGAACGCAGAAAAACTTAGAAAATATTATGTCTGAATGTAATGAACGACCGATCTATTAATGAAAGACAGGCAAGCGCTCTTTTTCCCACTGGGTTTTTTATTGAGGCCTGACCTTTGAAAAATTACTTGTACTTTACTTTCTCGCAAAGAATGTATGCCCGGTCGCTCAAACGCGCTCATGGCAAAGGAGCGGCCGAAGAATTATCGAACGATAATGGGTCGTTGAAACGATCTACTTCGAGTACCATCGACATGGCCCAAGGGTTAAGTAATAACCCACAATGTTAGGTCGTCGAAACGATCTATATCGAGCGCCATCGATGTGGCCCAAGGGTTAAGTAATAACCCACAGCGTTAGGTCGTCGAAACGATCTATATCGAGTGCCATCGAAATGGCCCAAGGGTTAAGTAATAGCCCAGCATAATAGGCCGTTGAAACGACCTACCGCGAGCGGCCATCGAAATGGTCCCAACAGGTGCCATCGAAATGGCCCAATCGAGTGCCATCGAAATGGCCCAAACGTGCACCGCCGAGCGGTCTATAACGAGTGTTTCGATAAGACACATAACGGTCATCGAGCGGCCTAAAAGTTCGAAAACTTAGAAAATTATAACAGGCAATATGGGTAAACTCAACAATGCAAATTCAAGCAAACAGAATAAAAGACAAGTTAAAAATGTCATTACAAAAAGCGGACGCCCGGCCGGCCGAAAGGCCCACGAATCAAAATCGCACAAGGCAGAATATTGTTGTGCCCGAAGGCAAGTTAAACTATTACAAAAATACACCGCTCGCAGGCGGGCTTCAGAAGAGGACTGAGCTAGGGCGAACGACATTACCCTGATCATCGCGTTCCTCGGGCAGCATGATCTTGTTGTTCTCGACATAGTGCTCGGGCTTTATCAGGTTGTCATCAAAATTGATGCTCAAGTCTGAGTTCAGCGCCCGCACCTGGCCGAGAGCATTGTAGAACTGCTCGATCGCTGCACCCTTAGCCATCCCGGCTATCTTTTGAACTTGTGCCTCCAGCTCAGCCCTTTGGGTTTCCCACTCGGCCTTCTCTTTCTCCAAGACGTCAAGGTCGGTCTTCAGATTTGTCACCTGAGTTTGGGATTCCTTGTACTTCTTCAGCAGCTTAGCCCGGTCGTCTTCGGCCCGTTGGAGAGCATCCTTCTTTGACTTAGCCAATTTTTCCAGCTTCTGTTGTGCCTCCGCCGCGGCCTTCTCCTTCGCAACCCGAGCCTCTGCAAACAAAGATAGCCAAAGACCATTAGTCGGTCGAGTGTAAGCCAAAGCACGACGGGTTAAGAAAATAAAATACCTTGAGCTTCATCTGACAGCTCTTGAATGATCTTGTCCATCCCATGCAAAGAGAAGCACAGACTGCCATAGGCTTTTTCTTGAACCGCTCGAAGTCGGCCAGTCCCAAACCCTCGAGCGAGAGAATGGGAACGTCCTCCTTAACAAGATCCAAGTTTCGATCATCAAACCTGGGCCGCTTGGAAGAACGATCATCGGTGCGAGGGGGCGACCGTACAACTGGTTTTTTCCCCTGGCTCTTAGGAGTGTGAGGTACCTTCGACGGCCCCTCGAGATCGACCACATTGCGAGGCGGCGGCCGAGAGGCGCCAGGAATGGAAGAGGGTTTCAAAACTTTTTCTAGCTCGGCCCAGTTCTTGCCAGCCATTCTTCCTGCAAAATAGAACAGTTCAAGAGTTGGAAAAAGCGAGCAATAATCAGAAGTAAAAGATAAAGTACAAAAGCGAACCAATCTCGGCTTCGAGAGCTCGACCCTCGAGCAGCACAAAGGGACGGCAAGGCAGGTCGCCCTTAGGATCTGGGGGCATCATGCCTGCCAAAGTCTTGATCAACTCCAAAGACTCCAAGTCGGCCTCGCCCAAATCTTTAACAGAATAGATATAGTCGCCCGGCCTCCTGAAGAAGTGAGCCTCGTTCCACATGATTGGGAAGTAAGGGGGACCGAGCATCCCATCAGGTTGGACCTCAGATATAGCTTTACCGGCCTCCTTAGTGGGAGCGATCCAAAAGTATTGACCTTTCCAGGCCGCGCCCAATGACTCTTGATAGGCTTTGAAGTACCGGTGCTGGGTCTTCTGAGTCTTGAAGGAGACCTGCTCCCTCTTCTCCTTGTTGGCTTTCTCTCTCAACCAACTCAGCTCAAAGATAGCGAAGAATAGATGGATCGACACCGGCCGACCGAGCATAGTCAGCAACGCCTCAAAGGTCTTTAGGAACGCCCATGCGTTCGGATGCAATTGGGAGGGGGCGACCCCGATGTAACGCAGGACATCGCGTTGAAACTCGCTGAAGGGTGGGGTGATGTTCATCCTCTCGAACACGATCCAATGCATCGTGAACTTAAGGTTGTTGGAATAAGTCGCAATGTCTTCTCCCTCCTTCATGCCTCTAACCCTCCAGCCCGGTGATTCATCGAAGTGGCTCTGCAGCTCAGGCAAGGCCCAATGGCCGACTGTAATTATACTTCTGTGGGAGCGAAGAGTTTCTAACACCCAAGACATGTCAGATGGGTCTCGGGCTATGTCAGGCAGAACGTCTTCTGCCCCTTCGTTTGACACTCCTTCATTATTTACTCCTTGACCGGAGGAGCTAGCCACGGGCCTATCGACAACCTCCTCGGTAGCCACTTCAGCTCGGTCTTCTTCGGCCGCGACCATCTCCTCGTCCACGGCCTGGACAGCACTTTGCACTTCATCTCCTATGACCACCTCTTCATCTCCACCAAGGGCGCAAGGTATGGCATCTTCTGGTGGTGGTGGATTATTTGATCTAACTTCAGAATTGGCAGATTTGGAATCGGAGCTTCCCAAGCTATCCGACCCCTTACTGGAAGAGCCACTGACAGAGAAAGACATGTCTACTTTTTCATTATCACATGTCTACTTGGTAATATTATTATTATTTTAAGTCTAGATGAAATGTGAAAAGGTGAATATTGTTCTTCTTCTTCATTCTTTCATCGTGGTAGCCAACTCTATGCATTTTAGTTTCCAATAGCCTTGGTGGTTGCTCCGTGGAATGTTGAGTTTTGGGTGGAGTTTTCTATTGTGAGGCTGAGATGGTTTTTGTTTTGGTGGGGGAAGTTTCTTGGAAGATAAGGACTTGTGTGGATATTGGTTTGGAAATGGGAAAGGTGTTGGGATAAGGTTTGATGGTTTGGCTTGAGGTGGAGGTGGATGAAGGGTTGGAATTGTGAGAAGTGGTCTTTTGTGAAGGAGAATGTGTGTTAGGTGGAGGGGATGGTTATTTGGTTGGTGATGGTTTAGGTGAAGGTGTGGTGGAAAGGTTTTGGGTGGGTGGTGGGGGTGCATGCAAAATGTGGCATCCTTCCTAAATTCCCTCTTCTTTCTCACTACGCTCTCCTTAATCTTTCTCATAATCTACTTTTTGTCTATTTTAACCACATGCTTAACACCTCAGCCACGAGTGTTGTAGCACATGGTGCTACAATGTCAAAATTTTGTATAATTGACAGCTCACACATACCACAAGACCATTTATTCATACCTGTAAAAAACAAAAACACACAAAACACAATTAGACCCAAAAACCTAGGTTGCCTCTTAGTAGCGCTTAATTTATAGTCTTTAGCTAGACTTGGATTTCAAACACCCAAATTACGGTGGATAATAGGACAAAATGAAAATGTCATCCTTCCGCTTTCTCCTTATTGTTAGAAATCCGATGTATTTTGCATAAGGAAACAAGTGTTCCCATGCCCCAACAAATAATAATTTGGGATAGGAATTTCCCCTCTCCATCCAAATAGAAAGGCAGTTGCTCTGAAAGCTTCTCAGAAAGAAGAAGACAACTCTTCTCAGAAAGGAAAATCTATGGAACTCAAATCTTCTCAAGAAATGGATGACGAAGAGCAAAAACTGAAGAAGATACAGAAGGAGAAGAATTATCTCTGATTACAAAAAGAATCAACAGGATGCTAAACAACAAAAGAAAAGGAAAACCTTAATTCAGAAAAGACACGTTTAAAGGAGAAGGAAGCAAGCCAAAATTCACTTGCTATGAAGGCAAGAAACCTAGTCACATGAAACAAGATTTCCCTTTGCTGAACAAAAAGAGACTAAGAAGGTTCACACCAAAGAAGAAAGCTTTGATGGCCATTTGGGATGATTCAGAAGAGTCATCAAGTGAACTAGAAGAAGAAGGAGCCAATTTATGTCTCATGGCAGGAACTGAGCAAGAAGAGGCATACCTCATAGCATCAAGAAAAAACCGTGGTTCCTAGACAGTGGATGCTCAAGGCACATTACAGAGGAGAAGGATAAGTTCCTCTCCATGGAGAGCTTTGATGGAGGACTTGTCTTGTTTGGAAATAATGACAAAGGCTTCATCAAATGAATAGGTATAGTACAGAAAATAAACTCTACTCAGATTCAAAATATTCAATTTGTTAAAGTATTAAAACATAACTTACTTAGTGTGAGTCAATTGTGTGATTCTGGACATGAAGTGAACTTTAAATCTGATGCATGCATGTAGAATAAGTAGCATAGAGTCTAGAAAAACTATTTTTACTAGTCATAGAACAAATAATCTTTCCAACATTTGTCTTGATGATTTACCTGATCAAATGTGTCTTATTTCGAAAGAAGATGACAAATGGATGTATGCTCTTGTCACTTATATGTGGAGACTATGCAACAATGTGGCTGTGACACCACCAGAATATATCTTCTTTTTTTCGTTATTTTAGAAAAGATTCAATTTAGTCTTTAAAATTACATCGTTTCTCTTATTCTCTTATATTATCAACAAGAGTTGATCTGAACAATAATTAAGTTCAGGTCTCACTGTAAGGTCTCGAGTTTAAATATTAGTGTGATGCTCTGTTTTTACACTAGTTCTTCCACATCCTTTTCAACTAAATTCCAAGATACAAATAGAGTCTAAAACACTTTCAACACATCATTTGATAACCATTTGATAACCAATTTCATACATCGTAACACATGTATTTGATTTAAAGAGGTTTAAACTCATGAAATCAGCAAAATACAGCCAATCAAACATGATCAATCACTCAATTTCAGATACGTTATAAGTTAACATTTCATTACTTAACCCCATGAACCATAAGAGGAAAAAGAAATTCACATTTCAGCTAAATATCAAAATCAAGTGAGAACTTGATTCCTAGGCACACCAAAAGCTCCTAAAGGGAATTAAAGTAAATTTTACATTTTTCTATGATCAATCTCTCTTATTTTTAAATTTTATGATATAAATAAAAAGTAATAAAGAAAAAATGTGCGATGAAGAAGATCGAAGGAAGAGAGAGAGAGAAATGAGAAGAGAGAAGTAGAGAGAGAGAGAGAGAATGAGATGAGAAGAAATAAGAGAGATGAGAGGAGAGAGATAGAGAGAAGGGAAGAGAATAATATATGAGAGAGGGAGAGAGAGAGAATAGAGGAGAGAGCGAGAGAGAAAATTATTGAGTTTTTAATTGTCCAGTCCATTGCCCCCAACTTTGTCCAATACCATGAACAATTTCCAAATCTAACAGAGTACAACAAGACTTGTCTAGTTCAGTACCATGTTTTTTAGCAAATCAAACGCACCCTAAGTAATATAAGTAGAAAAACACATGAACTTCACAATAAATTAAGTCATAAATAAACATAATATGTGTTTGATTCAACTCCTATAAAAGCAAGGTCAAAAGTTTTAAAAAGTCGCATTTCAGGAGGGAGTGTAGACCAAAAACACAATGCACTAGGTTTGTTTCTTAGTCAATCTAACTTGGGGGATTCAGCAAGATTGTTTTTGGATTATTATATATCATTAAAGAAATTTTTTAAAAAATAACCACTTCAGCAAACATTTTAGCAGTGCGAATTCGTATTAAGATTCAACCAAATTCATGAATTATAAGATTCAATAGAGTGTATTGTAATTCATGATGGGATACAAGTCCAAAAAAGATACATTCTAAGATACATATCGTTATTCTATTGATTTTCAGATCGATTCGTGATACAAATCGTATGTCTTGTGAATATACTAATAACTATGGTTAAAAATTGCAACATTAGCAACATTCACTCAACAGGCCGGAAATCATTTTCAACTCACAAAAAAAAATAGTGTTATTATATTTGTTTCAGCATCTACAACTATTCTCCTTCAACGTGAGTCTAAGTCGTGGCTGCAACCTAGACACTATAGTCGATTATATTCTGATTTTTTTTATAAGCTTATAATCCGAATCTTTAGTTTATAAGATAATGACATGAGAAACACTATAATTGTGTAATGTGCATTATTTTCTCCTTGCTTTTGAAAAATTAAAATGCATTTCACAATTATCAAATCTTTTCTTTCTCTTTCGCCCTATTTCAAACATTCAAAGGATCATAAAATAATAATAATAATAATAATAATAATAATAATAGTTTAATTAAGTAATCGATGCCTATAATGTAAAGTAAATACAAATTACCCTAAATGCTGAAATGATATTCTAACTTTATTTCCCACATCATATAAAAAGGTAATCCTACATTACAAATCTTCAATCACCAACAAGATTGCATTTTGTACCACATATCATCTAAGAAATGATAATAGGTATGCCTCCATGATCTAGAAATGAACAAAGGAGCAACCACTGCCCAGAATCCCTTAATGAATCCCAATGCCATAGTCACAAAGAACCAATTAAATTCATGTGCATCACTCTCATTGTCATTGTGGTCATCATTAGGAATTTTCTTATGGGAACTGCAGTTAACGGGCAGTGGCGGGCCACACAGATTGTTGTCAATAAAGCTTGATGCTTCAAAGGATTGCAATTGGGTGCCTGTTGGAATTTCCCCATTCAAATGATTATGAGACAAGTCAAGTTTGTTGAGGAAGCTTAAGTTTGATATGGTTGCAGGGATTTTTCTTGAAAGTTTATTCCATGAAAAATCAATGGATTCCAATAATCTCATATTGTCAATTTGTTGTGGGATTTGACCACTAACTTGATTGTTGGAAAAATTCAGATAAATCAACCCATCTAGATTTGTGATTTCTTGGGGTATTTCTCCAGATAAGTTATTATCAGAAAGATCAACATTTGTCACCAAGCCAAAAATACTTTTGTACTCTATATCTTTTCCTTTTACCCATAAGATTGAACTGACTATACTTTCTCTTGTTATAACTTGTAGAGTGAAATGAATAAATAACTCTTTACTTTTATTCCTTAGCATCAATGCCCTCAGCTGGTTGAAACAATTTGGTATGTTTCCAGAGAAATTGTTTTTTGCAAGGTCTAAATCCTGAAGAAAAATCATATCACAAATTTCTTTAGGAATATGACTTGAAAATCCATTTGACCGAAGACGAAGAATTTTCAAGTTAAAGAGCATTTCTCCAACCCATGTTGGAATAGTTCCTTTAAGCTTGTTTTCCCCTAGGTCCAAGCAAATTAAGTTGTTATTCTTCTTTAGAAAAGTAGGAAATGCTCCGGAGATTGAGTTGTTACGAATTTGCAAAACCCGCAACCCAGTTAATGTACCCATGGAAGCAGGTAAGTTCCCAACAAAGTAATTGTTTTGTAAATTTACATCCAAAAGATTTGGCCACATTTTCCAGCAATCTGGTATAAACTCCTTGAAATAGGTTGTCAGAAATGGCAAGATAAGACAATTCAGAGAGTGATGTAAGAATCTCAAATGGGTTTCCATTTAATTGATTTCTGGAAAGAACAAGGTTTCTTAATGATGAAATTTTTGCAAATGATTTTGGAAGTGCACCATGAATTGAGTTGTTATAAAAATCTAGTGTGTCGATATTTTTAAACAACCCAATTTGATCTGTTAGATTGCCTGAAAGTTGAGAACTCCTGATTTTGAGTTTCATTAGCTTGTGCGAAACACAAGGAGTGAAAATTTCTAAAATTTCCCTAACCTTTTGGTTGAGTTTGAGAAATGAAAAATCAATCTCCCTTAAGTTGCATAGATTACCAAAAGAAGGTAGAATTAATTTTTCCTTCAAGTTGATAATTATATGACAAATCAAGTTTGACTAGAGAAGTTAAATTTCCCAAGGCATGAGAAATATTCCCACTCAAATTGTTCCCTCTCAGGTTCAAGAACTTGAGATGACGAAGATTGTACAACCGGTCGGGTATAGAAGAGGAGAATGAATTGAAAGACATGTCAAGATTTTCAAGAAGTGTGAGGTTTTGAATACCATCGGGAATAGGATCTTGGATGATATTATCATGTAATTCAAGAGAAACAAGTTTCCTCAATCCAAATACCCACTTAGGGACAAAAGAAATCCTGGTATTGGAAAGATCAACACTACAAGAAAAATGGGTTTTTTTGGCAGAGGATACTGAGGCCAAGACTGCGGCTGGTAGGAAGCCATATGTGATGATGATGACGATGGCCTCGAAGGATGGTTCATCTGAGCCATCAACTGCTGAATGCGCTCCTCAGTTCTCCTAGCTTGCTCAGCAGCACGCTCCTCAATGATCCTAGCTTGCTCAGCAGCGCGCTCCTCAATGATCCTAGCGTGCTCAGCAGCGCGCTCCTCACTTATCCTCTGCCGCTCCCTTACCTCTTACAGTTGTCGTGCATGTTGCTCCGCCTGCTCGTTCAATCTCTGGTTAAATTGTTGGGTCAATTGATCTAGCACTGCGTTGGGAGCAACATAAGAACGACCAGTACTCTCTCTCCCCCGAATATGATCGACTCGGCAGAATGATTTCCTTGAAGAACTTGGGTCCCATGCTACCAGGTCCTGTCAAACGATCACTCTTTTGTGGGCCAACTGCTCTATCCCAAATAGAGCGAGCCACTCTAGCCTCCTCCACAGGATCGACTGATGTGCTCCCACTGCTCTGCAGCTGAGACTCACGCCACTCGGCCATCCCAGCATCATAAGCATCCTAAAAAAACAACAGATAAATAAATATTAATAAAAAAAACAATAAAAACAATATATATATATATATATATATATATATATATTGTATTTAAAGATAAATAACTAATAACATAATGTAGTTTTACCTGAATCCTCCTCGCCCTATCGTGGATAAATGTATCATCCTCCTCTCGCATGCAACTCAGGCAAACTGACCTCCCGTCCAAGTTCATCCTCCTAGATACATAATTTTATTGTTTAATAACAACTACTTAACACATAGTTAATAAATTTAATTAATTGATGAATTAAGTAATAGTTATAAAATTACGTACCATGCGCTGGTGATGAGTTCCAGCACTAACACATCCACCTGCGTGCAGGCAGTAGCCATTTTCAGAAGCACGGTTCTTCTTAGCTTTCTCTTGTTTATTTTTAAATTCACCCGTCTTCCAATACTCGACCAGTTGTGCATAAGCCTCTGGTCCCATAAAATCATGTTTTGCCTTCATCTTCCGTACACCCCGCAGTACTTCAGAGTATCTATCACCGCATCTCTTGTTGAACGCATGCTCAACATCTTTCTGTTGCTCCGGTAACCATGTACATTGTTCCTATTTAAAAAAAATAGAAGAATATTGTTAATACAGACAAATTAAACAATTCAATAAAATAATTAAAAATTAATTATTTCGTAGAACTTACCAAGAAAGAATTGAGCATGACCCTAAAATAGTCTTTGTTATTATCTTCTTTATCTTTTTAACAAAGAAATTCAATTTTTCCAACCTTTTTGGAAATTACGCTAAATTGAGTTTATGATCATGGTGGTGCATGAAGCTTTGAAGGGAGAAACACGAAAATTTTTAAAAAGTGAATTTGGACCACGAAAGTTGTATAAAAGGCAACAAAAATTAATAAATAATTATATACTTACGAATCTCCTTGAGGCACCACGATGACACGACCATCTTCAACATGTGTCGGCCATAAGTCCTCCCCGCCAACAGTCACCGGAAGAGGTGCACAACTACTACTACTCGCACCATCTGTGTTTGGCTTTGGCAAATATCTGCCAAGAGGAACAACACAACGATGCGTCCTGTGACGGCGCGTTAAGCGAGTAATAATCTTCTTCCTCCCACCGCCGTATCCGCGTGGTGGAGGAATTATCGTGTGTCGTCACGATCAGATGAGGATCCAGATGATGACATACCTATATACATACATATATATATACATACATTTAAATATTAAAAAAAGAAACATGTATATTAATGCATAAACATTCGTACAAATATTCATACAAAATAACCATAAATATCCATACTATTACCAGTTACTAATTAAGTACCAAATAAAACTGAATAACTAGAAAAACTAATTTGAATCCCACTCATTCTCAAAATCATCATCATGAGCAGGGAATTCTTGATACACCAATATGTTCTTCTGCATCTTCATCAGCATCTTCTTCGTCATCAACTTCATCGCCGGTGTTTGGTTGATCACATAAACGAGTAATGGGTTCCACTTGAATCACTTCATTTACATCAGACATCTCATCCATTTGAAATGGGACATCTTCCAGTGTGTCATTTGTCTCAGTCCGGCCTCTTGGTTTTGTCTTAATTGCGACACACCAACCACGCCTATCAGTTCGCGTTGATGGATAAGGGACATAATAGACTTGTCTCACATTTTGAGCAATGACGAACGGATCATACAGTCGATATCTACTACTCATTTTAATGTCGAATGTATTTGATTTTGGATTCACCCTTGTTCCTCGAGCAGACGGATCAAACCAATTACAATAAAAAAGCACTACCGTCTGACTATAGTCTAGATAAGGGTACGCAACTTCGTATATGTGTTGAATCACACCATAAAAATCACCTTCACCACCTCCAGTGACACCCTTCATGCAAACTCCACTATTGATTGTTTCTCTGCCCTGTGTCCATTCATTATTGTGAAATTTGTATCCATTGACAAAGTATGTGTGCCATTCTTTAACACATCTTCGAGGACCGTCTGATAAGTTCCTCAAGTGTTGGTTGGGAGGAGTTGGTGGGAGGGCATAAACACGTTGCCTAAACCACATTGGAAAATGTGCATTAATATAAGCCGAAGATTGTTCTTCACTTATTTCCTCAGATGACAAGAATTCCCTAAAAATAAATAATTAATTGTTACACATTAATTTGTCTACTTTTATTGACTTAATTAATTAAGATCGATATATATAGTTAATGTTGAGGAATACATACTCAATGAATGGTTGCACCTCAGTACAGTTTATCAACACATGAATATGTGCTGCCTTGAACTCTTCCTCTGTCGGCCCGTTGAATTGACTCCCTCCCGGATGGACGGCCAGGGTAGACAAAAGGCAGACAAAGCTAATTCATGTCTAGGACATTCAACATCCATTTCATTTCGACTGCTTGTTGGAGCAAATTCATTCTTGAAATAATAAGAACAAAAGTTGGTTGTTTCACGGTGTAAGTATGAAGAACATATCGATCCTTCAACTCTAGCTTTGTTTTTCACCGATCTTTTGAATCACCCATGAACCTAGATAAAACGATATGTTAATTAATTAATAATGTTATTTTTAAACTTCCTTTTATATTATGATAAATAATCGACCTTTCAAACGGATACATCCATCTCTGTATTGGGACAGTCCGCCAAGTTTAGCTTCGGATGCGAGATGCCGGTAGATGCTCCATAGAATCAAAGAAACCAAAGTGGAAATACTCTCTCCAACTTGCATAAGATAAGTGGGATGTCTTGTTCCATTTTTGTAAGATCATCAACTTTTAAGGTTCTTTGAACACAAATTCTTAAAGTATGTACTTATTTCAATTAGCGGGTTTAAAACGTGTGTTGGCAACGAACTAAAAGCGATGGGAAGTAAGCACTCCATGAATACATGACAATCATGACTCTTCATCCCATGCAACTTCCCATTATCCACATCCGCACATCTAGATAAATTGGAAGAATAACCGTCGGCATTTTCAACTCTTTTATCCACCGATAAACCGCTTTTCGCTTCTTCCTTAGATAAAGTATAATTGGCTTTGGGTTTCAATGTCCTAGTACCTTGCTCAACCAACAACAAATCCTTTTCGTCTACAATAATGAGCTATGTCCTTCCTAGCTTTCTCATTGTCTTTTGTTTTACCTTTCACGCCCATGTGATGTTAAATATGTTATCAAAAAATTCTTCTCTCTGTATGCATTACATCCAGATTGTGTCTCGAGAGATTATCTTTCCAATAGGGAAGTTCCCAAAAGATACTTCTCTTTGTCCAATTGTGCCATTGCCCATAGCCTTACGGACGAGAAACAACACCGCTACGACTTCCCTTTGGAGGATGTCTTTAACAACGCCCCAAACTTCCTCTCGGTGTCAAACTATGAGGAGGTCCACTTGTTTCAACATGTCCCTTGATGAATGCATATTTCGCTTTCTAAATGGGTGATCCATAGGTAAGAACCTACGATGCGAGTCAAACCACGAAGTTTTCCCTCCGTATTTAAGAGTGAAAGCCCTTGTGTCAACCATGCAAATCGGACACGCCATCTTACCATGTGTTCCCATCCGGACAACATTCCATAGGCAAGAAAGTCATTAATTGTCCACATCAAAGCCGCCTCATTACGAAATTTTGTTTGCGTCTTCGCATCATAAGTTAAAACACCATGCCACAACCTTTTAGGTCATCAATCAAAGGTTGCAAATATATGTCAATACCAATTTGTTGGATTGCTTGGCCCGGAATAATAGCATTTAAAAACATGTATGGTTTAGACATACACATTTCTCGTGGAAGGTTGTATGGGGTAACAATAATCGCCAACAAGAATACGGTGATGCCGATGCTTGAATATAGGGTGTGAAACCATCGAGCATAAACCAAGCCGAACATTGCGTGGATCATCGCAAAATCTGGATGAACACGATCAAAATGCTTCCAAGCTTCACCATCGGATGGGTGGACGTAATTCACGTAATTGTTTCTATTTTCATGGTGCCACGTCATTTTACCAACGGTCTCCATTGATGTAAACATCCTCTGTAGCCTTGGTATAAGCGCGCAGATAGAACATTGCTTTTCGTGGAACTGGTTTGCCTCGCTCATCCTCTCATGTCGACACGATAGCGTGGCTCTCCACACAACTTGCATTCCGTCAAATTTCCATCATTTATGCCAAACTCATTATTATAATAGAGCATGCAACTGCACACACAACAATCAATTCTTTTAGATTTTAAGCCAAGCTTCGATGCACTCTTTTAGCATCATAATAACTCTGCGGCAAAAGTCCCTTAATAGGGGTTGCATCCAACATCATTTTGGTCATATATTCCATGCACAACTCGGCAACATTAAATTGAGACTTAAGACCCAACAACCGAACACACATTGATAATTTTGAGTCTTTAGATCCTTCAAATAATGGTTTATTTGTCTCACTCAAATACGTGTAAAACAATTGTGCTTCCTCATTAGGAACTTCTTCAAAGATCATATTAGGTTCTTCAAAATCCAAATTTACTCCAACGGCATGAGATATCATTCCCTCATAAACATCTAACGTGGGTTGCATGATTTGGCCAGATCCAGATGTGGAAGCTACTTCTTCAACCGGAACATTAGTACTTGAAAGATATACTTCAACCGAACATTAATCGCAGGAACAACTACCGCAGTACCCTGTGTGCTACTTGTGCGTGGCGACTCCATATCCAATAATCGCCTAAACCCATTATTGTACAAATGCATTCTGACTTCATCTTCATTTTTTATAAATCGAATTGAACATTTCGCGGACGGACATCTAATTCCCCCTTCTCGCGCAAATCCTTCGTCACGCTTAGCACAAAAAATAAACTATTCTACTCCTTCTGCAAATCGTCTCTTTAAACCGCTTCTTCCAGGAAATAATCGATCATACATCCAACTACGATCCATGTTTTCTAAATCCTAGTACTACGTGTGCTACAATAAAAATTATCATAAACAATAACTATTACTTTTCATTTCATAAATAATAAATCAAACTTTATATTTTCTTACTTACATATTCATACACATACATACGCATACACATATACAAATATCATATGATCATATACATACACATACACATATACACATACAAATATTTACATACACTAACAATGTAAACATTACATTAATTAATTATAATATAAATAGATTTTAAAAAATTTAACACATTTTATATATTATGTTATGGTAAACGTAAATATTAGTATTAAAAATATAATAAATTTTAACAACTTAAACAAAAAATGATAATATAATGAATTTTCAAAAATATAATAGATAACTTAAACAAAAAAAATGATAATATAATGAATTTTCAAAAATATAATAGATTTTAACAACTTAAACAAAAAAATGATAATATAATGAATTTTCAAAAATATAATAGATTTTAACAAATTAAACAAAAAAATGATAATATAATGAATTTTCGAAAAACTAATATATTCTTGTATTTCACAATTATCTAAAAAGTATTAAAAATATAAATTAATAATTAATAAATAGATATAATTTATTTTTTAACTATATAATTCGTATTTCCTCTAAAATATTAACAAAAATTAAAATTTAATAAATATATTAATTATTTTATTTCGAATTTATGTATTTTTTATTAAAAAAATATTAACAAAAGTTTAAAAGTAAAAAAAAAAATATTTAAATACATTAATATTTATTTCTACTAATTTATTTACTAATATTAAGTAATTAATTACTAATATTAACTAATATATTATAATATTTCATATTTAATTATTGAACAAATTCTAACTAATAACATCTGATCGTACCTTGACCAATGAAGTGTTGAAGTTGTTGTTGTCCTGTAGATCGGGCCTGGCCGTTGATCGAGGAAAGGACCAGGTCCCCGCTTCACGTTGAAGCACCTCGGGTGGTACCGCAAAGACACTCCGACGATCAAGTGAGTGGTCGCTCGGGCAGATAGCACAAGGTAAGAGAACGTACCTGATGCCATGTGCGAATGGCATATATATACTGTAGAGTCCCGACCGTTAGCGAAGATTTCGGTTGCGAGAATTGCGGTCCAAGCAGCGTGCTTGGGGCGGTTGCGTTGGGCTGGGCCGACGGCCCAATTGCTATTGGCAGTTCTTGTAATTGCTGATACACCCAGGAACAGTTGCCCCCCAAGCCTAGGTCGCTTAAGAGCGGGCTGAGGCTTGAATCGCTGCCCCCAAGAGTGACGTTTGTTTTGACTATTCTTCAAAAGATGAAACGGACGCGGCCGTTGTTTGGACGGCCTCGACCGCTCGTCAACCGTCGGCCGTGCTGGAATGACGGTTGGCCTTTGCTGACATTTATGACATGACGCTTGGTGTTTCCGAGGTTGTCTAAAGACAGCTATTGGTGAGAAGGTGAAACGTTGCGACGCTTCGTCTCCCGGCCCCTTTCGCGCCTTGGGCCTGCGCTATAAATACTCCTTCGGTGAGAGCTATTCCTTACGCTTCTACGAATTGATTGGACGGCCTCGACCGCTCGTCAACCGTCGGCCGTGCTGGAATGACGGTTGGCCTTTGCTGACATTTATGACATGACGCTTGGTGTTTCCGAGGTTGTCTAAAGACAGCTATTGGTGAGAAGGTGAAACGTTGCGACGCTTCGTCTCCCGGCCCCTTTCGCGCCTTGGGCCTGCGCTATAAATACTCCTTCGGTGAGAGCTATTCCTTACGCTTCTACGAATTGCTCTGCTGCCGACCGACTTGTCTACCGCCGACTTACATCTGCAAAGAACTTTGCTGGTTCATTTCTGCTTTCGTGACCGATCTCCAACATCTGCTTAAGGTATGGATCGATCCCTACTTTTTAACTTTAAATTTCTGCATCTTTTCTTTGAACGTACTTTTCCACGCCTTGTGATAGGGGGTGTCAGGTCTGGGGACGGCCAAGTCGCCCCCTCTCATGAGTATTCTACTCGATCCCTTTATCACAGGTGCTTGTGTATGCCACGGACGAAACAGACCGCTCGCATTCCCGGTGGGCCATCCCAATCCTTCGCTAGCTACATGTCGAGGTCGTCCGAGGCTAATTCCCACGAAGAAGAACCTAAGTCGTCTTCGGGCGACAGAAGTTCTAATTCTTCAAGCAGCTCGAGCTCGAGCACGGGCTCAGTGCATGTGCAGTGCTATTCTCTCTCCCAAAGGAAATTATTTTTGCACGCAAGCTCAAAAAATTGTTCAAATATACTAACTCCTCACTATTACACAGTCGGTTTCGGTTACTGTTGGATGTAGTCTTGAGATCCGAGCTCGACCATTCGAGTCCATTAGTAACTGGTTTTGCTTAGTTGGGCGGGTTCGGTTTTCATTGACTGGTCCGTAATGACAGTGTCCACTGTCGGATTGTACGGTTTCGGTCGGGTAACTATTTTGTGTCCACCCCTACACAATACAGTGCAAAACAATAAGTATAATATACAATAAATCATTTAGTTTTTAATCTAAATATTTATATTAATTTATTTCCTCTAAACCATTTCTCTATCACTAGATTCGCAACAGAATTTTTGTCATACTCAGATTCGAACCCAAGACATCAGAGTGGGATCTTGACCTAATTACCGCTTGGACCAAACCTTATTAGTAGCATATGAGATTAGAGAGGTTTGTTGGTACCTACTAGGTATTACAGTCCCTTGACTAACCCTTTAGGTAGTCTTACAACAATTCTTTTCAAGGAATTTACATGCTTGTTTTAATATCCTAGAGAGTCCTCAAACAAAAAGCCCTTGAGCCCTTGAGATACGTTTCAAGCGTGGATTTGGGTCAGGCCTAATTCTGGTGTGGTTTTGGCCCAATCCGAAACATGTCATATTTAATGGTTCACTCATGAGAGATTAGATTTGCCCAGTCCGAAACTTTCATCTGTTAATTATTTTTGTAATGAAAAACTTCCCCCAAAAATTATTTCATCAAACACATTAGATAAAACAAAGACCTAGACTTCATAAAGGAAGAGTTGTGGTCCAGTGATAGACTAGTGGTATAGATAATAGAAATTTAATATAAATATCTATAACTTTGCCATTTCGTGTGGTTCTTCCCTCTCAATGCAAATTTTGTCACACTCATATCCAAACTCAAGACATTAGGGTGGGATCTTGGCCCAATTACTGCTTAACCAATCCTTATTGGTAGCATATGAGGTCAGAGAGGTTTGTTGCTACCTACTAGGCATTACAGTCCCTTGACTAACACTTTAGGTACGTAGTCTTACAACAATTCTTTTCGAGGAATTTACATGCTTGTTTTTATCCTAGAGAGTCATCAAACAGAAAAACCTTGAGATACGTTATGGCTTTTATGTATTTGCATTTGACTTTTGATACTTGTGGTTCATATATACTTGTGGTGATGTAACTATGATTGTTTTTTGTTATATATTTGAATAGTTGTGCTTCTTTATATAAGAGTATTACATCTTTTAAACTTTAGTTTACCTGTATATTTCTGTTTCATATAAAAAAACTGTTAATTTCTTCAACTTTCATAAGAGAATGTGTGTATATATATTATTTCGAAATATAATTATTAGTCATAAAACACCATTGTGGTGGAAGTTTCTATTGAATCAGAAGGTTTTTCTTATTTTCGATCGGGACTTCATCAAATTTGAATGTCATTGTCACTCCAAATTTTAGCGATAAATAAAAGATGACGGCAAACAACCTGAGTGATTGACGTATAACTTTAGATACGTCGACACATATTTCTAGTTGCTGAGGGAAACTTCCCTATGGGACTCTATCTAGCATTAGTTCATACCTGCTTATCTTATCCTGCTTAGCTCGAGAGATCTCCTTGTGCGCAAGGATACCTAGTTTGTAAGTAAAAATAGAAGATATGTGCACTTTCTACAAATGAATTGCTTAATTAATTATACAAAGTATGTAAAACTAATTTAAATAATCTTATTTCTCTAACATCTAAATATAGAAAAAATAAAATGTAAATATTATCATACTTCTTTGATGATAGAGATTGTTGACTTAATCATAGTCACTAGCTTACAGTATACAATATCGAACTTATTTCATGTGCAAGACTAGTTGCGGTTTGAAATATTGCTGCTAATTAACACCCTAAATAAAAATGGAAAATATATGAATGTATTTTTTTGACACAAAAAAATATATGAATGTATTAATTTCTTTAATTAGTTGAAGGAGTTGGAATAAACTTTGAAAAATTCCCAAAAATAATTTAGGTAAATAATTTTTTTCTTCTTATAAATATATTTATATTAAATTCGATTCTCTAAACCACTTGTATATCACTGGACCACATTCCTTTACAAGTCTTTCTTATATGAAGTCTTGGTCTTTGTTTCATTCAATGTGTTATCCCAAAAAGCTAAACCACAACTCACGCAAGACTTTTGTTTATCAAAGTCATGGTTGATACTTTATCTAATGTGGAATTCTAAGGCTTCGGCGCGTCTCATTTGTTAAAAGATAGCGGATTAAATTAGCTTATTTGACTAGCAGGTGATAACTACAGGTGTTTGGTATGCACTAATGTTTAATATTTTTTGAAATGCTACTTCAAATAATTTTTTAGCGTATAGCGTCTCATTTTTTTTTGGCATTTTACCCTTACTGTTTTTCTTAAATTATTTTTCATTCCTCATTAAACATTTTGTCATCAATAACTAATTTAATCATTACTTAAATATCCTTTTATGTCATTTTACATTATCAACTATTATAACCACTAGTTTTACCAAACACATAATTTGGTACCAACTATTTGGTCAAAAAAAATTGTATCAATTAGTTTATTCGCTATCCGCTAGCTTATCTACTATCCGCAATTTTTTACCAAACAAAGCCTAAAATTAAGCCAAAAATCACAAGTGACAAGAACAAATGTCTAAGTTTTTGAAAACTCAAGTTATTAATGTATCTATTTTCAAAGTGTTAAAATCTACATGAATTTCAATATTGAATCGTAAAGATAGTGTTGGAACGAGAGTTTTAAAGAGATGCTAGAAGAGATTCATGAAAGAAAAAGAATAATACTATGTATTAGCATGTAACACTTATAAATTATAACTATCGATCCAGTATCTCATATATTCTTAGCCAGTTACTAATTGGTCAAATGCTTTATAGTTTTATGTCTTTTTCTCTTTCTTGCAAAAAGCTCTTCATAACAAATAGCAATGTTCGATAAATAACTAATTAAATGTATGTTTGGTCATTAATTAAAAAGATAATGTTAATTTGGCAATAAAATTTGAGTTTTTTTTAGCGCACCAGGCATAGTGCCCGAATTTATTAAAAAAAAGAAAAGGAAAAAGGCAAAGAAGAGCGAATGGGGGACTAGATCAAAACCCTTGCCATCAGAGAAGAATAAACAGTAATAGAGAGCCCTTAAAAGAGTCCCTAAAACACACAGTGCCACAAAGCTATACAAAATCCTAAACAACCAGGCTAGCTAGAAGATTAAAATGATTCATAGGCAGAATTTGCTTTTGAGACTTGGACACAACTGGTTCAAACGCAGTTGTTCCATGAGAATCAGAAATCACAGTCTTGGTGGTGAATGAATGCAGATATAATTTGTATTGTAGAATTACAATTTCATTTTTTGTTGAAATAAAATTATTATTTAGTTTCAGCATCGTGTGTAATCTGTATTTACTAATTTATACTATAGAAGCATATCTACGTAGTATCACAATGGAATTTAATTGCAAAAAAAAATCATAAAAATTGTGTGTAATCTGTTTGATGATAATGTCATGTGTATATTAATTAAGAAGTTGCATAATATTCGGGCAAAGTATTGCATTACAAAATTAATTATCAGATAAAAGTTTATAACTAAAATATAATATTAAGAATATTTTATTCTTATATCCATGCATATTTATTTTTTATTCTCTTTTTAGTAAAAAGTAAAAATCTTCTAGAAACTTTTTGAGAGAGAGAGAGAGAAAGAGGTGTGAAGTTAATGTAAGAGAGTTTCTTGGGTAGCTTTATTGGTGCATAGTATTCAATAACCTGGTTGATTACGTATACCCAGTTTTGTCGGTACTCGTAATTCTCTCTTTTTAATAGAGTTTTTGTCACACTAATATTTAAACTCGAGACCTTATAGTGAGATCTAAACTTAATTATTGTTCAGATCAACTCTTGTTGATAATATAAGAGAAAAAGAGAGACGATGTAATTTTAAAGACTAAATTGAGTCTTTTAAAATAACGAAAAAAAAAAGATATATTGTGGTGGTGTCACAGCCACATTGTAGCATAGTTTCCACATAGAAGTGACAAGAGTATACACAATTGAAAATGACAACGATATTATAATTGAAGATAATATTGAGTTCCTTTTTTTGACTTAATATCAATAGTGTTCCTAAGAAAAACAATGTTAATTAAAATAAAGTAACAATGGAATTTAATTGCAAAAGAAAAAAAATAAAGTACCAATATAGTAGTACACAAATACAGTGCACAACAAGAAGTATAAATATGGGGAAGCATTTAACATATAGAATCAACAACTAGATATAAAAAACTTGTTTCCTATCCTAAATCCACATTGCATGTGACCATGAAGTTTTCCATCTTCACTAGCCTTTTATTTCACCTTTCTTGTCTTACCTTGCTAACATTTCACTTTGATATATGCACCAGTTATTCATCAAAAGTCCGTTGCATTCCAAGTGAACGTGATGCACTTTTGAATTTCAAAAACCATCTCATTGATCGTACTAATAGGCTCTCCTCTTGGAATGCTTCCAATCCCAATTGCTGTGAGTGGGTTGGAGTTGTCTGTAGTGACATAACATCCAATGTTCTTCAGCTTCACCTCAACTCTTCATCAGTTGATTCTTTGATTGACATAACATCCAATGAGTGGGTTGGAGTTTATGATCGACATGATTATTATGAAGATGAAGAAGCTTATGAAGCTTATGTGAGGTCACAGTTTGGTGGTGAGACCAATGATTCTTTGATTGAGTTGAAGCATTTAACTCACTTGGATTTAAGTAACAATGATTTTGGAGACAAGCAAATTCCTACTTTCATTTGGGAAATGACCTCATTGACTTACCTGAACCTCTCTCATACAGAATTCAATGGAATCATTTCTCCTCATATTGGGAATCTCTCCAATTTGCTCTATCTTGATTTGAGTTATGCTACAATTGGAACTATTCCATCTGAAATTGGGAACCTCACCAATTTGCTCTATCTTGATTTGAGTTATGCTACAATTGGAACTATTCCATCTGAAATTGGGAACCTCACCAATTTGCTCTATCTTGATTTGAGTTATGCTACAAATGGAACTATTCCATCTCAAATTGGGAACCTCACCAATTTGCTCCATCTTGGCCTTGGAACTTATTACACAGGTCAATATCTATTTGCTAGAAGTCTTCACTGGCTTTCAGGTATGTCCCGACTTCAATATCTTAAATTGGAATATGCAAACCTTTCCAATTCACTTGATTGGCTACATACTTTGCAAGCTCTTCCTTCTCTGATGGAATTACACTTGTCAGACAACATTCTTCCCACTCATTATAACCAACCATCTTTGCTTAACTTTTCATCTCTCCTCACTCTTGATCTTTCCAATACCAAGATTTCTTTTGTCCCTAAGTGGGTATTTGGACTGAGGAAACTTGTGTCTCTTGAATTACATGATAATATCATCCAAGGTCCAATTCCCGATGGTATTCAAAACCTCACACTTCTTGAAAATCTTGACATGTCTTTCAATTCATTCTCCTCTTCTATACCCGACCGGTTGTACAATCTTCGTCATCTCAAGTTCTTGAACCTGGGAGGGAACAATTTGAGTGGGAATATTTCTCATGCCTTGGGAAATTTAACTTCTCTAGTCAAACTTGATTTGTCATATAATTATCAACTTGAAGGAAAAATTCTACCTTCTTTTGGTAATCTATGCAACTTAAGGGAGATTGATTTTTCATTTCTCAAACTCAACCAAAAGGTTAATGAAATTTTAGAAATTTTCACTCCTTGTGTTTCGCACAAGCTAATGAAACTCAAAATCAGGAGTTCTCAACTTTCAGGCAATCTAACAGATCAAATTGGGTTGTTTAAAAATATCGACACACTAGATTTTTATAACAACTCAATTCATGGTGCACTTCCAAAATCATTTGCAAAAATTTCATCATTAAGAAACCTTTTTCTTTCCAGAAATCAATTAAATGGAAACCCATTTGAGATTCTTACATCACTCTCTGAATTGTCTTGTCTTGCCATTTCTGACAACCTATTTCAAGGAGTTGTCGCACGCATTTACGATCTTGCCAATTTCACAAGCTTGAAAGTGTTTTCAGCCTCAGGTAACAATTTTACTTTAGAAGCTGGTCCCAATTGGCATCCCAACTTCCAGCTATATCAACTGCAAATGAGCTCATGGAAATTGGGTCCCCACTTTCCAACATGGATTCAATCGCAAAAGGGTATCATAGTATTGGATTTGTCAAATACAGGGATATCAGATTCTATCCACCATTGGTTTTGGGAAATAGTTTCTAATGCTTCTTATTTGAACCTCTCTCACAATCATATCCACGGTGAGCTTGCATATACATCAGTGAAGCCGATATCTATCCGTGTTGTTGATTTAAGCTCAAATCTCTTACGTGGAAATTTAACCTATTTTTTTGATGATTTACTGTATTGGTTAGACCTTTCAAGCAATTCATTCTCTGGATTCATGACTGATTTTCTATGCAAAAAACAAAAGTACCAGCGGATAGAATTTCTCAATCTCGCATTAAATAATTTATCAGGGGAAATACCGGATTGCTGGGAAATGAGGCCATTTCTTGAGTATGTAAATTTACAAGACAATTACTTTGTTGGGAACTTACCCGCCATGGGTTCATTAATCGAGTTATGGTTTTGCAAATTCAACAACTCAATCTCTGGAGCATTTCCTACTTTTCTAAAGAAGAATAAAAACTTGATTTGCTTGGACCTAGGGGAAAACAAGCTTAAAGGAACTATTCCAACATGGGTTGGAGAAATGCTCTTAAACTTAAAAATTCTTCGTCTTCGGTCAAATGGATTTTCGAGTCATATTCCTAAAGAAATTTGTGACATGATTTTTCTTCAGGATTTGGACCTTGCAAAAAACAATTTCTCTGGAAGCATACCGAATTGTTTCAACCAGTTGAGTGCAATGATGCTAAGGAATAAAAGTAACGAGTTGTTTATTCGTTTCAGTGTATTAAGAGAAATTATTGTCAGTTCAATCTTATGGGTAAAAGGAAAAGGTATAGAGTACAAAAGTATTCTTGGCTTGGTGACAAATGTTGATCTTTCTGATAATAACTTATCTGGAGAAATACCCCAAGAAATCACAAATCTAGATGGGTTGATTTATCTGAATTTTTCCAACAATCAACTTAGTGGTCAAATCCCACAACAAATTGGCAATATGAGATTATTGGAATCCATTGATTTTTCATGGAATCAACTTTCAGGAAAAATCCCTGCAACCATATCAAACTTAAGCTTCCTCAACAAACTTGACTTGTCTCATAATCATTTGAAGGGGGAAATTCCAACAGGCCCCCAATTGCAAACCTTTGAAGCATCAAGCTTTATTGACAACAATCTGTGTGGCCCGCCACTGCCCGTTAACTGCAGTTCCCATAAGAAAATTCCTAATGATGACCACAATGACAAGGAGAGTGATGCACATGAATTTAATTGGTTCTTTGTGACTATGGCATTGGGATTCATTATGGGATTCTGGGCGGTGGTTGCTCCTTTGTTCATTTCTAGATCATGGAGGCATACCTATTATCATTTCTTAGATGATATGTGGTACAAAATGCAATCTTGTTGGTGAATGAAGATTTGTAATGTAGGATTACCTTTTTATATGATGTGGGAAATAAAGTTAGAATATCATTTCAGCATTTAAAGTAATTTGTATTTACTTTACATTATAGGCATCAATTACTAAATTAAATTATTATTATTATTATTATTATTATTATTATTATTTTATGATCCTTTGAATGTTTGAAATAGGGCGAAAGAGAAAGAAAAGATTTGATAATTGTGAAATGCATTTTAATTTTTCAAAAGCAAGGAGAAAATAATGCACACTACACATATTATAGTGTTTATCATGTCATTATCTTATAGGTTGCAGCCACGACTTAGACTCACGTTAAAGGAGAATAGTAGTAGATGCTGAAACAAATATAATAACACTATTTTTTTTTTGTGAGTTGAAAATGATTTCCGGCATGTTGAGTGAATGCTGCTAATGTTGCAATTTTTAACCATCGTTATTAGTATATTACAGTACATACGATTTGTATCACGAATCGATACGAAATCAATAGAATAACGATATGTATCTTTTTTGGACTTGTATCCCATCATGAATTACAATACACTCTATTGAATCTTATGATTCATGAATTTGGTTGAATCTTAATATGAATTCGCATTGCTAATATGTTTGCTGAAGTGGTTATTTTTTTAAAAATTTCTTAAATGATATATAATAATCCAAAAACAATCCTGCTGAATCCCCCAAGTTAGATTGACTAAGAAACAAACCTAGTGCATTGTGTTTTTGGTCTACACTCCCTCCTGAAATGCGATTTTTTTAAACTTTTGACCTTGCTTTTATAGGAGTTGAATCAAACACATGTTATGTTTATTTATGACTTGATATATTGTGAAGTTCATGTGTTTTTCTACTTATATTACTTAGGGTGCGTTTGATTTGCTAAAAAACATGACACTGGACTAGACAAGTCTTGTTGTACTCTGTTTGATTTGGAAATTGTTCATGGTATTGGACAAAGTTGGGGGCAATGGACTGGACAATTAAAAACTCAAATTTCTGTCTCTCATAAAAGCACAGACAAATTTCTCGCCAGACATCATAACTTTCTAATCACAAAAAAAAATAACAAAATATTATTTTTATTTTCTCCTCAATAATTTTCTCTCTCACTCTCTTCTCTATTCTCTCTCTCTCTCCCTCTCTCTCATATTATTCTTCTCTTCCCCTAGCTCTATGTCTCTCCTCTCATCTCTCTTATTTCTTCTCATCTCATTCTCTCTCTCTCTACTTCTCTCTTCTCATTTCTCTCTCTCTCTCTCTCTTCCTTCGATCTTCTTCATCGCACATTTTTTCTTTATTACTTTTTATTTATATCATAAAACTTAAAAATAAGAGAGATTGATCATAGAAAAATGTAAAATTTACTTTAATTCCCTTTAGGAGCTTTTGGTGTGCCTAGGAATCAAGTTCTCACTTGATTTTGATATTCAGCTGAAATGTGAATTTCTTTTTCCTCTTATGGTTCATGGGGTTAAGTAATGAAATGTTAACTTATAACGCATCTGAAATTGAGTGATTGATCATGTTTGATTGGCTGTATTTTGCTGATTTCATGAGTTTAAACCTCTTTAAATCAAATGCATGTGTTACAATGTATGAAATTGGTTATCAAATGATGTGTTGAAAGTGTTTTAGACTCTATTTGTATCTTGGGATTTAGTTGAAAAGGATGTGGAAGAACTAGTGTAAAAACAGAGCATCAAAAGCGTAGCATGCAGAAAAATATGGCCATATTTTTTTACACGACTGGCTGTGTTTTTCCCTTTTTCTTAGCAAATTTTCTAAAACGTTGAAATATGGCCATATTTTAAAACATGGGTAGCCATGTTTTCTCCTGTTTCCAGGGCTACTCTCTTGATGTTTTGACTTCAATCACATTGTTTAAGTATGCTTACCAAGTATGATAAATGGGCTAGATGTTAATAGCCTATCAATAAGAGGATCGTCTATTAGAATGTTTGAATGGTGATGTCTTTGTTGTGATTCATTCATAATTACTATTGAAGTTGTCATGTTTGAACAATTGTGATTGTTTAGTTAGAAGTCCTAATTTAGTGTGTTTTTAGCGTTTGAATTAAATAAAATTTGTTGGATTTTAGTTCTACTTTGGAGCTATTTTACTATAAAGTCTTAGCACACCTCTGGAGTCTCCTTACATGGAGTTGGGTGGTAAAATCAGTGATTCCTTGTTAGAATTAAAATATTTGACTAGTTTAGACTTGAGTTTAAATTATTTTGTCATTACTCAAATACCAAGCTTCCTTGGTTCCATGGAGAGTCTAAGATACTTAGACCTTAGCCTAAATGGTTTCATAGGACTAATCCCTCCTCAACTAGGAAATCTCTCAAACCTTCATAAAGAAATGGATTGGCTTGAAATTTTGAGTGCACTTCCTTCTCTTGATGAACTACACTTGGAAAACTGTCAAATTGACAACTTAAAAAAACCAAAAAGGAAAACAAACTTCACACAACTCCAAGTCCTTGATCTTTCAAATAACTATATCAACCAAGAAATCCCTTCATGGCTCTATAATCACAGTACAAATCTTGTCCAACTTGATTTGAGTGGTAACTTTCTACAAGGAGAAATCCCTCAAATCATATCAAATCTTCAAAACATAAAAATTCTTGACTTACAAGGAAACCAACTCAGTGGTGCACTTCCTGATTCATTTGGCCAGCTAAAGCATCTTCAAGTTCTAGATCTCAGTAACAATACCATTACTTGTCCAATTCCCTCTTCATTTGCAAATTTATCATCATCATTGAGAACATTAAATTTTGGTCACAACCAACTAAATGGGACTATTCCTAACAGATTTGGGTTCCTCAAAAACTTGCAGGTGTTAAATCTTGGTGCTAATTCCCTGACTGGTGGTATGCCTGTAACTTTTGGACTCCTCTCAAATTTAGTTACTTTAGACCTTTCATCTAATTTGTTGGAAGGACCAATCAAAGAAATCCATCTAGCAAAACTTTTGAAATTAAAGGAACTACGTTTGTCTTCAACAAACATGTTCCTCAGTTTCAACTCTAGTTGGATTCCTCCTTTTCAACTTGAATATGTTCTATTGAGTTCATGTGGAGTAGGGCCAAAGTTTCCAGTTTGGTTAAGAAATCAAAGTTCTGTGAAGGTTCTAACAGTGTCCAATGCAGGTATTTCAGACTTGACTCCAAGTTGGTTTTGGAAGTTGAATTTCTTGATCTGTCTAATAATATGATAAGTGGAGATTTATCTAACATCTTTCTAAATTCCAGCTTCATAAATTTGAGCTCTAATCTCTTCAAGGGTAGATTGCCAAGTGTGTCTGCAGATGTTGAAGTGCTGAATATTGCCAATAACTCTATTTCAGGACCAATTTCTACTTTTTTATGTGAAGGAATGAATTCTGCTAACAAACTAGCTGTGCTTGATGTTTCAAATAATTTCTTGTCTGGTAATCTTGGTCACTGTTGGGTACATTGGCAATCTTTAATACATTTGAACTTAGGTAGAAACAATTTGTCAGGTGAAATTCCAAATTCCATTGGTTACTTATCTGCACTTGAGTCTTTGCTATTAGATGACAATGACTTTTTTGGATATATTCCTTCAACTATGCAAAATTGCTCTATGTTGAAGCTCATTGATTTGGGAAATAACCAATTTTCTGACACTTTACCATCTTTCATTTGGGAAATGCATTATCTAATGGTTCTTCGACTACGGTCGAATAAATTTAAAGGTAGCATAACTGAAAAAATCTGTCAACTTTCTTCTCTTATTGTGCTAGATATTGCCAACAATAGCTTATCAGGATCAATTCCAAATTGTTTGGATGACATGAAAACATTAGCTGGTGAAGATGATTTCTTTGCCAACCCTTTAAAGTACTCCTATGGCTTTGGCTTCAACTATGACAATTACAAAGAGAGTCTTGTCTTGGTTCCTAAAGGAGATGAGTTAGATTATAAAGACAACTTGATACTTGTAAGAATGATTGACCTTTCAAGTAATAACCTATTATTCCCTCACAAATTTCCAAGCTATCTGCACTAAGGTTTTTGAACTTATCTAGAAACAATTTGTCTGGAGAGATACCAAAAGATATGGGAAGCATGAAATTGTTAGAATCACTTGATATCTCATTAAACCATATTTCAGGTGAAATCCTCAAAGTTTGTCCTGGTTTATCCTTTCTAAGTTTCTGAATCTATCATATAACAACTTATCCGGAAGAATTCCATTAAGCACTCAACTTCAAAGCTTTGAAGCACTAAGCTATACAGGTAATCTTGGACTTTGTGGTCCTCCAGTGACAAATAATTGTTCAAGTGGGGAACAACTTTTGGAAAATGCTGATGTTGGAAATTCTGATGAAAGTTTCATTGAAATATCAGATTTCTATATAGGAATGGGAGTTGGATTTGCAGCAGGATTTTGGGGAGTTTGTAGTGTTATTTTCTTCAATAGAACTTGGAGGCATGCTTATTTTCGTTTTCTTGACCATTTGAAAGATCTTTTCTTTGTGGTCTTAGTATTGAAGGTAAAAAGGCTAATTAGAAAAGGTTGAAATAAACATGCCTCTAACCATTACAAACTTGGAAAGGTTGTCTTTCTATCAATTATACAGTGTGTTCTTTATGTCTAGCTAAGTTGTAAATGTTGGGAAAAATAAGAGATCTTGAGAGTGAAACTATGTTACACCTATTTGCAGCCCATGAACCTATATAATTTTTATTTTGATCCTAATTTAATATTTTTATTTTTATTTTAATGCAATTTTCTGTCTGAGTTCTGCTACTTGTTTAACCTGATCCAAACACATCAAAAGTTACAAAATGAAACTCCATCAAAGTAGACATTTCATCAAGCATCTTGTATACACAAGCAACAAATTAAATAAAAGTTCAACAGAAGAAGTAAAAGAAGGTAAATTAATCAACGGAATAAATGAATTTAAGCTCTTCATACCTGAACAACTCCACCAATTTTCACAAACCATAAATCAAAATGTCACCTTTCTTTCTTCTTCTGCTGTTAATCTCTTCTTTGATTAATGGGCATGCAGAATTTCAACCCAAAAATCAAGGTTTCATATCCTTATTGATCACCCAAAACGGTCTTGATTTTGTGAAAAACTTATTGGTAAACAAAGCAATTTCCTCAATAATCTCACTTCGATTGCCGAATATTGAAAAGAGTAGGAAAATTCCTGTTGTGGGTAATGTCTATATGATGCTTTCCAACATTACAATATATCAAATCGATGTTCCTTCCTCGATTGTTAAGCCTGGAGAGACTGGAATTTCTATTATAGCTTCTAGGGTTACTTACTTACTTGTAATTTGAGTATGAATTGGTATTACTCTTATAGTACTTGGCTTGGTCCTGTTAAGATTTCTGATAAAGGTAGAGCTCAAGTTCAGGTATGAAGAATTATCCCTTTTTTAGAATTTTATATATACATACATGTATAGGATGTATAGGACGATGCTTTGTTTAATTTGTTCCGACAAAACACACACACACACACAAAGAGAAGGAGCGCATACGCAGACGACAAGAGGGAAGCAGTTACCGACGTTTCTAGCGACAATAGAGGGAGAGATGACAGGGGCGACAGAGCCGTCACATTGAACTTGGAAAATGTGAAGCAGGACTCTTTGAGCTCGGTTAGCCAAATAGATAGAGTTGGGTTAACTTGGTTGTAGAGCCTTCGTATTAAATTTAGAGAATGTGATGTAGGGATCTCCCGGAATGGGGGCTACTACGGGCACTCCAACTTGAATAGGTCCTGTCGCAACGATTACCAGCGTGGGTTGGGCCCCTTGATTTTGGATGTCCTCTATGGGCATTGTCTAGGGCTTTTACTTTTCCCACACCCCCTCCTACTTTATGCACGCCCCTAAATATTTTTTTCAAAAATGACCTCGCGTAACGCCGTGTTTGCGTGGTTTAAGTGATCGTCGAACGACGCGTTGTGCGCGAGCGAGTCGAACGACCTTGTCCGTGTTAAGGAATTTATGATGTTCGAACGACCTCATGCGTGTAAAGGAATATTGCCAACCGATGGTGTGAGGTGTGTTTTGGTTGCCTCGATTGGCTTTATTCGAACTCGCTTCGCGGTTGCGTTCGAACAGCGTTCGAATGGTATCATTCGAACTATTGTTATGCGTAAACGTAAACTTAATAAAATCAAAAACACGATTGTGGTGATTTCGATTTAAAAGTAAAACACGCTTTTTTTGATTTCAAAATTGCCTACCAATATTCATATACAACGTTTGTGTACCAAAAGTATAAATCTAATTTAACATTGACTACCATCGATTATCTTTACTTAAATCTACACAAGGAAGGGGATGGGGGTTGTGATTGTATGAGCAAACACTTCCACTTTTTTGCATTCGGCTAATAAAAAGCGAGTCCCACCCTGCTGCATGGGTGCCCTATTAGTCATCCACATCAAATCCGGCGAGGGCATTGGACTTCCGTGCTTCATAAAGATCTTCAAAAGACAACAAAAACATAATGTTATGTAATGTTTTGGAATGACTACACCGAATCTAAATAGAAGACACGTTACTGCATAAAGTGTTTGTGTTCGCACGAAAAGGATGTTCGTATCGGGCACTTCGAATGGCGCAACATTGAAGGAAAAATTGTGTAACAACAATTAGGTGACCAACAACTCGGGACAACTTTGTACTTGTTATCGATCGGATACCCCATTTCCAGTATAGTCATCCAATTATCTTCAACATTGTTCCCATGATGTGCCCTCAACAACGACTTCATCAAAAATGTGACCTTACCAATACCACCATACGATCGAGTGTAGAAGTCATTGTATTGGTTAAGCTCCTCCATCGGATCGATTCGATCGATTGCCAAGCCTCCTCGCCCCTTCCAAGAAATGCCGCAATACACGGAATCCGACGATTACCATCACCAACCACGTTAACAAGTTTTTCAACATAGGACGCATGTATGTCAAGATCCCTATTATGTATGTATTAAATACATCCATAAGCTGCGACAGATCTCAGTAACAATAGGATTCGGTGTAAGACGAGGAGTGGTGTCAAAGTAAGAGCTTTAGAAAGCGATGAGTGATGGCGCCTTCTGTAACAATAGGTGTGGGTGTTGGTTTCTTAAGTAGTGGAGGAGTAGGGATTGTAGTAAGATCGCACCTTGAGTTCTCTTTTTGCTTTGTGATGGATTAGGTCTTTGGACACGTTGACAAAGTAGAGCAGGAGTTGAACCGTAATCGCATGGGTTTGTAGACGTTCCACTCTTGCTTTGGGGGAGTAGGTTGTTTACTTAGACCGAGCAAAACATCCACTAGATGAACCACTGGGGAGTCAAATTTGTCATCTACATGTTCCCAAAATGACTTGTCTCGCTTTGTTGAGTAATCAACATTCCCTTTCTTATCTTTTTGGTGCTCCTTTGTAATGATCGTGATCCAGGAGGTGGACACATAGAAGTCGTGGTGCGGGAATGCCAATTCACGTGCTTTTGCCTTAATCATAACTCTACCTGGCGTGATCGGAGGCCTCAAACCCTTCTTCCGATAGCTTCAAGTTCAATTTCTACACTCAACTCATCATCCATTACCCTGCATCGTATTTTGAAATTCAACCTCCGCCAATGTTGGTGAATCATGCTCAACGGAATTGGAGTGCGATCCATCATAACCCTATAAAAAGCGACATTGATTTAGTGACAACCCATATAATGTTGAGTTTATAGACAAAATAACAATATGAGTGTACATCATACCTTGAAAGCTCACATGCACATGGTAGTCCGTGTGTAGTCCACGAGTGTGCATCGACATAATGATGGGTTAAGTGAAACGGATCCATCCACTTGATCTCACCCAAAATATGGTCTATAGCATTAGATGAAACTAAACCCTTAATTTCATCAAAATCTTCTTCTTCAAGTGTTGAACTTTCACTCTACTCAAACTATGCTCAAGTGCATTTTAAGGTCAGAATGTTGTATCCTAAGCATGGTCTGCATTCCATCCCAGCACTTGCACAAATCTCCCCTACTGTCTCGTAATATTTGCTTCAAGTGAGAGTGTGCAGACTCAACTCTGTTGGTGGTAGTGTTGCCAAGGTGCATATGCTTATTTATCCATGCATCAATAAACTTTTCCTTGAAGGGGTCTAGCTGTGTGGTCTTGACATCTTGTATGAAACCGGGATAAGGAGTCGCCAAGTCGTTAAAACGACTCCAACTCATAATCATACTCTTCCGTAGTCTTCGCATGGACAACAGATAGAAATGCACCCATAATGTCATTAACAACAGCTTGGTCTTTCACAATGAGCCTTGCTTTGGCCCTCACATTTTTCTTAATGTGAAATTGGCACAACAAGTTTGCAGATGTTGGAAATATTGCTGCCAGAGCATTCATCATACCTGTGTCTCTGTCAGTAAGTATGACTTGCGGAAGTTCATCCTGTTTCCTAAATAAACCCCTCAATTTCTCAAGAACCCATGCAAAGTTATCCATCCTCTCCCAATTGACATAAGCAAATGCAAAGCAGAGTAAATCTTCTCTGCTGAGGTCACACTAACGATCTCAACCAACGGATACTGCACTGGTTGGTTTTATATGTGGAATCAATCAACAAAACAATTGGGAAGGTGTTGAGAAGCTCAATAGAATCGAGGATGGGCCCAAAAGATGTCTTTCACAACCGTAGTTCCGCTCGCAAGTCGAGTCCAAGAAACATAATTATCGCGTTGCAAATAAAACATGAGTTGTTGGAGCTCAGTCCTACCCTCACGCATAGCCGACCGTTGCCTTTGACGACAGTTGTATATTTGTTTCACAACCGTATAGTTATCATCAGGCTTCATCAATTTCAGCTCATTAAGGATCAATTTAGGCCGAGTATGATTCCTAGTCATTCTAGCCACTAGCTCCTTCTCTTCTCGGTTAACCTACCAATGTACGGACGTCCATCATGATAAGTAACCATCCCGTGGTTATGAGTTCCATTCATAACCCTCAAAATCCATCCTCCAAGCTTCTTAATAAATTTCCTTTCACCAAGGACAACAACATTTTCTAGTGTTTGTGGCTTTTCTCAACATTTGTCTTATATGATCCAAACTTTATCACAAATCAACATGCGTATTGTTTACCCGATCGTCGTCGGTGTCGATCTTCCTATAACAATCACCATCCCAAGAGATTTCCCAACCGCACGCACTCCAAGTCGCTGATCTCCTCACGAGTAGGAAATAATCGAAATTCAATTACCATGTGTCGATTACATAATTTGAATAGTTAGCTAAAATTAAAACACGTAATTCATTCTTACCGTATCAGTTTGGAAGGAACTAGTAAAGTCTTGGGATTCAACAACGTCAGTTGAGATGTCAAGCGCGACGATTGACATCTCGGCTTCTCTGATTGACAACTCAATCGCTCAGATGCACCCTCATTTTCATCCATTAAACCAAAAAAACCTGCACAGAAGCTGCAACTTATCAGTTGCTGTCATACGCCTGTTCGAACGGCCTCATGCGAACATGTTCGAATGAGGCTATTCGAACAAATCAAATTCACACCCCAGTTAACACTTGTTCGAACCAGAGCGCGTTTGCAGAGAAAAAAAAATGGCGTAAAAAACTCAAAACAGAACCAAAATGAAAAATGTTTGGTAGGGTTATTACCTTGAGCTAGTTGCCAATGATGGGTAGTTGAATGGGAGTGAATGATGAAGGTGAGGATGGGTGGGTTTTGGAGTGGAGAGAGGGGAGGTTTTGGTGTTGGAGAGGAGTGTTTTTGGGTGTTGGAGAAGAAGAGGAGAGAGGATAGAGAGGAAATAGAATTGTAAGTGGGGTTAGTTTGGTAAATGTGTAGGGTGAGGGGGTGTGTTTGGAGTAGGAGGGGGTGTGGTAAAAGTAATAGCCTTGTCTAGACGTGACCTTCAGCAGTTTGCTCCTTAGTGGAGGAAGAACAACTTGAGAGAGGACGCGGGGGTGTGGTTTTGAACGGGTTCCCATGTAATTGTGTTAGGGGCCTCGGAGGCATTGTGATGCTAAAAGCGAATTTCGAGAGCAGTTGTGAGTGCTCCCACTATCGTCGCCAATGAATTGGACTGGCTGCAGCTTGCTTGCTCTGAGTCTGAGCAGAGATGGTTGTAAGTGAAGTGTTGGAAAAAGATCCAAGATGTGCCAGCTCGTGTTGATCCGACGAGGGGTGTAATATGTGCACACATACTGTGATGCCTAAGTCAACATAAGGATTAGGTGATGTGAGGTAGTAAATGTGTACATGTAACAGCAATGAGTAGGTTCTTTTATAAGGATTTGTGCCTACACGTAGCACGCTATGAATGGTGCTTTGGTTAGTGCGTCTGTTCGTTAGATGAGAACGTATCTGAACCATTGGTGTATTGTGGATCATGGGCTTCACCAGATTGGGCCTAATTGTTTGGCCAATCCGGAACAATAACAAGTTAAGTTCATTATCAGTTATTTTAGTAAAAAGAGAGTATTTTCCCTGCTATGGAAAGTAACAACTTAAAGTAGTATACACCATAGCTTCATATAAAATTCAAATAAATCGAAATCCACAAAGACTTTGGAAACCAAAAAAAATACTTGTTCCAACTTAAAAGAAAATCAAAATTATCAGCTCTATTTTGGATAAGCAATTAAATTAAGTGCTTGCAGTAGCATAAACGTTTATCATATAAATGTTCATGTATATGTTATTTTTATAACAAAAGACAAAATAAAGTTCAACTATTTTTTATATATGATGTGTTGTTTTAATAAGCTATCTTGGTAAGCTTATGAAAGTAATTGTTGAAAACAACTTTAGAACATGCAAGATCTTCTGTTGCCGTCAAACTCTTAGGTCTTAGCCGTGGGATCAATCAGGGGTTTGGACAAGTCTTTAATTCATCTGTTCTTCAAGGAATTGCACCGAGGACGGAACTCTACTCCTCGACTGTGGGTATTCTGACTCCTCTAGAAAAGGTCAGGTTGGGTGAATGGGACATGAGGGTTTGATTATTCTACTGGTCTAATACATTAAAGTAAAGATAAAGTAAAGTGCGGTAAATAAAAGATAAACTTGAAGAAAAATTCGAATTTGGTTGTATTGATGTGTGTCTGTACAATTGTTTTCTTCCTATTTATATACATAGGTCTTTGTCGGCCATTTTCTCTAGCCAACATTTGTCTTCCGTTGAATCTACTAATGAATGTTTGGGTGGAGTATTTTTTAGGAGTGTCTTCTACTTTTATTTTTAAATTTTTAAATACTCGGGATTTTTCAATTCCATTGAACAAGAAAGGTTTGTTTACATAATGTACTTCACATATTTGATAACATATTGAACGGGGAAGGTACATTAACAATCCCACTCTTATCTTTTTAAAAACTATCTTGTTTGCAAGATCAATAATATACAAGAATGATATATCTAGATATGTAAAACTATATATATATATATATATATATATATATATATATATATATATATATATATATATATATATATATATATATATATATATATGGGTATATATACCATATGAGTTTGGTGAAATTACTAAACAAACAAGTTGCTAGGTGTTGAAACACTAGTTTAAAGCAACCAACATCACAATTTCAATATAATTCGTTATGTTGAACAAGAGATAACAAGCTACACTATTAAAAATTAGGCTAAATTACTGTTTTGGTCCTTTATCTTTGGCCTTAATTTCATTTTGGTCTTTTATCTTTTTTTTTCTCATTTTGGTCCCTCATGTTTCATTTTTGTGTCAATTTGGTCATTTTTTTGTAATTTTTCATCCATCACCTTAACAGACGCCACGCTGGCAGTTAACTGCTGACGTGGCGTCCATCTGACGTGTAATCATTAAATGACATGACAAATGGAGGACCAAATTGAACACAAAAGAAACATAGGGGACCAAATTGAAACAAACACAAAACATCAATCACTCTTCATCTTCTTCCTCCTTCTTCATTTTTTTCTTCATAAACCCAAAAACTCTCATCTTCATCTTCTTCTTCCAAACACCATCTCCACCTTCATCTTCATCTTCATCTTTTCCGGCAAGCCACCACCACCTCCGACGAGCCACCACCACAAATCAATCACTCTTCAACTCTTAATCCCTAACCTCTCTCTCAAATCCAAAACCCCCAATTTCTAAAACTTAATCCCTAATCTCTCATCCACCACCACCCCTAATCTCTCTCTCAAATTTTTGGGTATTGATTATATTATTGTTACTATGCTTTGGTAGAGGGTTTCCTCAAAGAGGATGACTTCGGGAGCAGTTAAAAGCCATTAATGCATCATGAATCAAATTGAATGATATAAAGACATAATAAGCTGTCATGTGATGCAATGATGTTTAGGAGTGAGTGAGTACATGCAGCTGTGCTTTGGTAGAGGGTTTCCTCAAAGAGGATGACTCCACTAAGGCGCTCAAAAACTCCGGGAGCAGTGAAAAGGAGCTCACGAAGAGCACGACTGTTGGATTTAATGTTCTGAACACTGATGCTAGCTAGACGCTTTCCAATGGTTCCTGTTGACTCATCAACAAGTTAGGGACTATGGATTAATTTTGAGAAATTAGGGGTTTTGGATTTGAGAGAGAGTTTAGGGATTAAGAGTTGAAAAGTGATTGATTTGTGGTGGTGGTGGTGGTGGCTCGCCGGAGGTGGTGGTGGCTTACCGGAGAAGTTGAAGATGAAGGTGGAGATGCTGTTTGGAGGAAGAAGATGAAAATGGGAGTTCTTGGGTTTATATCAATTTGGTCCTTTATGTTATTTTTTAGTTTCAATTTGGTCCCTCATTTGCCACGTCACTTAATGCGTTACAAGTCAGCCAAAACACTTAGGACGCCACGTCAGCAGTTAACTGCCAGCATGGCGTCCGTTAAGTTAATGGATGGAAAATACCAAAAAAGGACCAAAATGACACAGAAACGGAAGATGAAGGACCAAAACGAGAAAAAAAAGATAAAGGACCAAAATGAAATCAAGGCCAAAGATAAAGGACTAAAAGAGTAATTTAGCCTAAAAATTAAAAGACTTCTTCATTCATTTGGTGACGTAAAATGTCTCCAAGAGACTACATTTAGAGTTTTGCTTTTCCCACACCCCCTCCTACTCAAAACACACCCCCATAAGGGTGTGAAAAGACCAAAAGGCCAGCCAAAACGTATTTTTTTTCAAGAATTTTCACGTGTTCGAACACGAGCCTTCGAACAGGTTCGTACAAGGCCATTCGTGTGTGTTAAATATGGACTCACACCCTCTTGGGCGTTTTTCACCTGTTCGAATGGGGTCATGCGAACAAGTTCGCATGAGGGTGTTCGAACCAGTGTTGCAGAATGACAGATATTGGACGTCTCAGATTCCACCGACAGTTTTAATCAACGGCTTACAATCAATCAAATGTATCAGATAAAGGAGTGGATGTCATTCCCTTGGGAAATTGTGCCTGAACGGATAAAATTTAAACGGCTCAGATTTGTGATCTAAAAATGAAATCAACGGCTGACATTTTACCACGCCTATTATAAAAGGGGTTTCAGTTTCTTCACCACATCGTTACACCTTCTTCACCAAACCCTACTCTCCTTCTTCACAAATAATTCTCCTTCTTCACAGATACAACCAACCTGAAATGGAATGGCAGTTGTGCCCAACCCAGTACTCAAACGACAAATTTCTAACGGCCATTCATCACTGTGGGACTGTCACCACCGACGAACATGGTGTTGTGTTTCGTTGTCCTAACCATATCTTCTGCAGGATGAGTAAGGACATCACCTTCGCCCAACTGAAGGAAAAGGATGAGAGGAAGATTCGTCCAGAGTGAGCGTGGCGTAAAGACGTGGATCGTATCTATTTGTCTAACTTAAACACCACTGTAACATATATTAGTAAGTATTAAATCAGTCATAAATATCCATACACTAGTTTGCAAAATTATTGAAACTAAAATACAATAATATAATTTAATGATCGGTCACAACACTCCTATCAACAGTACTCCCATCAGCATCACTCCCAGGATAACCGTCAAGATATGCCCGATAATCAGTATCAATAGAATAAGAACTAGAACTAGTGTCGTCTTCAGGAGCAGCCTCATCCTCCTCCTGAGGAGCAGCCTCCACCTCCTCCTGAGCATCCTCCACCTCCTCCTCCTGAAGAGCATCCTCCTCCTGATGCTCAACTGCTGGGGCCGGGGCCTCAAACCTACCCCTACCCATACCCCTACCATGAGTCCGAGGCATATCTGAAACAACAAGTACAAGTATATACCCAATTAAACTAAACCAATTTAATAAAATCAACCAATTAAACTCCCAACAAAACCCAGAAACTGTGTTGTCAAACAACGGTTCGAACAACACCATGCGAACCATGTTCGAACAGCCTCATGCGAACAAAGCCGCATGCTCGCGTTCGAACGCCTTCTTCCTCAGTTGTTCGAAGGCGTGCGTTCAAACAGAGCAGTTACACAGAAGAAAAAAAATCAAAACGCAGATCAGAGGGGAGGCTTACCTTCAATTAAATGGAACGATTGGATGGTTGTTGATGGCACGAACAATTGGAGGGTGTTGATGGATGAATGAGAGATTGAGAGAGAAGAAGGAGTTTAGTGAGAGGGAGAGAGAGGGATTTTGGGTTCAGATGAAGGGGAGAAGTGTGGGAATGAGAGTGTGGGGAATGAGAGTGTGGGAAATGAAAGTTTGGGGAATGAGGGGAGTGAAGGAGTGTGGAGGGATTGGGGGGAGTGGAGGAATTTTATGTTTTTTGATTTGGGGTATTTTGGGGATTTAAAAAGTTAGGGGGTGTGTTTGAGTAGGAGGGGGTGTGGGATAAGTAAAGGCCCTACATTTATAGGACTAAAAAGCATAAAAGGTCTAGGCTTTTACTTTTCCCACACCCCCTCCTACTCCAAACACACCCCTCACCCTACACATTTACCAAACTAACCCCACTTACAATTCAATTCCCCCCTCTCCCTCTTCTTCTCCTACAACACACACCCTCCCTCTCCAACACCCAAACCTCCCCTCTCTCCACTCCAAAACCCACTCATTCTCACCTTCATCATTCACTCCCATTCAACTACCCAACATTGGCAACTAGCTCAAGGTAATAACCCTATCAAACATTTTTCATTTTGGTTCTATTTTGAGTATTTTACGCCATTTTTCTTCTGCAAACGCTGTCGGTTCGAACAGGGCCGTTCAAACGTGTTCGCATGAACATGTTCGAACAGGTGTTAACTGGGATGTGTATTTGATTTGTTCGAACAGCCTCATTCGAACTCTGTTCGCATGAGGTCGTTCGAACAGCGATGACAAAGAATCGATAAGACGCAGCTGCACGTGCGAGTTTTTTGGTTAAATGGATGAAAATGAGGATGCATCTGGAGCAGTTGAATTGTCAACTTTAGCAGCTGAGATGTCAACTGTCGCAGTTGACATGTCAACTGACGTCGTCGAATCCCAAGACTTTACTAGTTCGTTCCAAACTGATACGGTGAGAATGAATTAGTTTTTAATTTTAGGGAACTATTCAAATTATGTAACTGACACTTAGTAATTGAATTTCAGTTATTTCCTACTCGTGAGGAGCTGCTGACTTGGGTGCGTGCGGTTGGGAAATCTCTTGGGATGGTGATTGTTATAGGAAGATCGACACCGCATTTACGATCGTGTAAACAATACTGCATGTTGATTTGTGATAAAGCTGGATCATATAAGACAAATGTTGAGGAAGGCACAAACACTAGAAAATGTTGTTGTCCCTTCATACTGAAATGGAAATTTATTAAGAAGCTTGGAGGATGGATTTTGAGGGTTATGAATGGAATTCATAACCATGGCATGGCTACTTATCATGATGGACGTCTGTACATTGGTAGGTTAAGTTCAGAAGAGAAGGAACTAGTGGCTAGAATGACTAGGAATCATACTCGGCCTAAATTGATCCTTAATGAGCTGAAATTGATGAAGCCTGATGATAACTATACGGTTGTGAAACAAATATACAACTGTCGTCAAAGGCAACGGTCGGCTATGCGTGAGGTAGGGGGTGAGCTCCAACAACTGATGTTTTATTTGCAACGCGATAATTATGTTTATTGGACTCGACTTGCAGAGGGAACTACTGTTGTGAAAGACATCTTTTGGGCACATCCAGATTCCATTGAGCTTCTAAACACCTTCCCGATTGTTTTGTTGATTGATTCCACCTATAAAACCAACCGGTACAGGTATCCGTTGGTTGAGATTGTTGGTGTAACATCAACAGAGAAGACTTACTCTGCTGCATTTGCTTATGTCAATTGGGAGAGGATGGATAACTTTGCATGGGTTCTTGACAAATTGAGGGGTTTATTTAGGAAACATGATGAACTTCCACAAGTCATACTTCTTGTGAGAGACACATGTATGATGAATGCTCGCAAAGAATATTTCCAACATCCGCAAACTTGTTGTGCCAATTTCACATTAAGAAAATGTGAGGGCCAAAGCAAGGCTCATTGTCAAAGATCAAGCTATTGTTAATGACATTATGGGTGCATTTCTATCTCGTTGTCCATGCGAAGACTACTAAGAGTATGATTATGAGTTGGGTCTATTTAACGACTTGGCAAAGACCTTATCCCGATTTCATACAAGATGTGAAGACCACCGCTAGACCCCTTCAAGGAAAAATTTATTGATGCATGGATAAATAAGCATATGCACCTGGCAACACTACCACCAACAGAGTTGAGTCCGCACACTCTCACTTGAAGCAAATATTACGAGACAATAGGGAGATTTGTGCAAGTCTTTGGGATGGAATGCACTCATGCTTAGGATACAACATTCTGACCTTAAAATGCACTTCGAGCATAGTTTGAGTAGAGTGAAAGTTCAACACTTGAAGAAGAAGATTTTTGATGAAATTAAGGGTTTAGTTTCATCTAATGCTATAGACCATATTTTGAGTGAGATGCAGCAGACTGGATCCGTTTCACTTAACCCATCATTATGTCGATGCACACTCAGGACTACACACGGACTACCATGTGCATGTGAGCTTTCAAGGTATGATGTACACTATCTTGTTATTTTGTCTATAAACTCAACTTGTTTTGATGGGTTGTCACTAAATCAATGTCGCTTTTTGTAGGGTTATGATGGACTGCACTCCAATTCCGTTGAGAATGATTCACCAACATTGGCAGAGGTTGAATTTCAAAATACAAACAGAGGTAATGGATGATGAGTTGAGTGTAGACATTGAACTTGAAGCTATCAGAAGAAGGTTTGAGGCATCTGATCACGCCGGTAGAGTTATGATTAAGGCAAAAGCACGTGAATTGGCATTCCCAGACACGACTTCTATGTGTCCACCTCCGGATACGATCATTACAAAGGGAGCACCAAAAAAAGATAAGAAAGGGAATGTTGATTACTCAACAAAGCGAGACAAGTCATTTTGGGAACATGTAGATGACAAATTTGACTCCCCCCAGGGTTCATCTAGTGGATGTTTTGCTCAGTCTCGTAAACAACCTACTCCCCCCCAAAGTAAGAGTTGAACGCCTACAAACCCATACAGTTCTGGTTCAACTCCTACTCCTACTTTGTCAACGTGTCCAGCACCTAATCCATCACTAAGCAAAAAGAGAACTCAAGCTGACAGTGCTACTACAATTCCTACTCCTCCACTAAATAAGAAACCAACACCCACACCTATTGTTACGTGTTCGCTAGTGCATGCTTTCAAGAGCTCCTACTTTGACACCAGCTCTTGCTCTTGTTCTTACACCGAATCCTATTGTTACAGATGCTGCAGTTATGGATGTATTTAATACATACATAATAGGGATGCCAGCATACATGCGTCCTTATGTTGAAAAAGTTGTTAACGTGGTTGGTGATGGTAACTGTGGATTCAGGTGTATTGCAGCATTTCTTGGAAGGGGTGAGGAGGCTTGGCAGTCAGTCAGAACTGATCTGATGGAGGAGCTTAACCAATACAATGACTTCTACACTCGACTGTATGGTGGTATTGGTAAGGTCACATTTTTGATGAAGTCGTTGTTGAGGGCACATCATGGGAACAATGCTGAAGATAATTGGATGACTATACCGGATATGGGGTATCTGATCAGTAACAAGTACAAAGTCGTCCTGACTTGTTGGTCACCTAATTGTTGTTACACAATTTTTCCCTTCAATGTTGCGCCATTCAGAAGTGCCCGACAGTTCAACATCCTTTTCGTGCGTAACACAAACACTTTGTGCGTGTAAAGTGTCTTCTATTTAGATTCAGTGTAGTCATTCTAAAACATTAGATAACATTATGTTTTTTGTTGTCTTTTTGAAGATCTTTATGAAGCCTGGAAGTCCAATGCCCCTGCCGGATTTGATGTGGATGACTAATAGGGCACCCATATCAAAGGGTTGGGACTCGCTTTTTACTAGCCGCATGCAAAAGTGGAAGTGTTTGCTCATACAATCACAACCCCCCCATCCCCTTCCTTGTGTAGATTTAAGTAAAGATACTGATGGTAGTCAATGTTAAGTTAGATTTATAATTTTGGTACACAACGTTGTATATGACTATTGGTAGGCAACTTTTGAAATCAAAAATACTGTGTTTCTGTTTCTGGTTTTTAAGTTTCTGCTTCTGCATAACTTGGGTTCGAATGATACCATTCGAACGCCTGTTCGAACGCTGTTGTGCGAAAAGTAGTTGTGCAAGTGTACACAATCGCAACAAGTAATATATTGATAAGTAAAGTTCGTCTCCACAGGGATTGGTATTAATTTTAGAGTTTAAAAAGGAATTACACTTAGAGGATCAAGTAACAAGTAATTGAGTAGCAAAGTTCATTGAACAAGAGTTGTTTTAAGGTAACAAGTTAAAGTAAGTTAAACTATGAGAGAAATAAGTTGGATTGCTTTCACTACGTAACTTCCCAGAAATAAGACGCTATAACGTCACATGCTATAGCGTTAAGCGCTGTTGCAAATATTTTGCACCTTTCAATACTAGCGCCAGGGTTTCACTACAAGATGCCTATGTCTAGGTTCTAAATAGGTTCACCCCTGTATAATCAAGATCCCACAGCTTATGCTTTATAAACTATTGCAACTTCTATGTCTAGAGGACGTAAAAATTGATTAAATGTCTTCAACCAACCTTATCATTTATATTAACCCTTGAGTTCTTTCTATGGTTCATGTCTGAATCCACAGAAGTACTTGTTTTACGTGGCCAAATATAAAACAAGTTTGGAAGAATTATAACACAAGGATTAAAACACAAAACGTGAGAAGTTATATACGCAATATTAAAGGTTCATTACAAGCTATGGCAACCCAACTCAAGGAGTTTAGCTCATGTTGAGCATCATCAAAATAACACAAATAAACATACTTGCATTACCGTAGGTAGAAAGGAATTTACAAGTGCAAAAGATACAATCTTGATGTCTCCTTATCATCCACGCAATGATGATACAAATCGTAGCTTTACAATCGTGAGAAATACAGAAAATCACAAAGGAAGAAAATAAACTTCAAAAGCTTTAAAAGTGTATCAATGGAGAGAAAAGAAAATGTTAAGTTCTATCTCTCTACCAATACTCTCTCTAACTCTCGATTACTCCAAGGTAAGGGAAGAAAATCAGCATATCTAATCTATCTAGCATGAGGTACAAATCTTCTCAAAAGTCAATAAAGGTGATGTTTGCTTTTTCACCAACTCCACTATTCCTCACTCATGCGATGCCAAGTGTCCACACAAATCCAATAAAATCCGCACATGTCAGCAAGCACAGTGGACACAAGATATGGAACATGGATTAATGAGCTTGGCGCCAAAATTGCACTTTTCCTTTAGATGCTCAATGCTCGCTTCTTGACGCTATAGCGCTTAGACGCTATAGCGCTAAACACTGCACTACTTCACAAAATACATCAAAACATTCACAAGGGCACCAAATGTGCCAATTTCATAGCAAAGCAGTGTTTAGCCCTTCCTCACCTAATATTAACAGAAATGCAATAAATACTATACTAATATTACTTGAGAACTTACTTAATTTAATGATTAGAGGCATAAATAACTCATATAAATATGAGTTATCACACCCCAAACTTAAACCATTGCTTGTCCCCAAGTAATGACACTTGCAAAGACAAAACAAACTGACACTTATTCACAAACACAAGATCTGATCAGCACTTCACTTCTAAGCACACTCATTCAAATATATTCTCAATGGGCTAATAATTCAGATTCATACTCACACCAACACACCAATGCATTTTACTCAACTTCTAAGCTTATTACTGCTCAATAGTGTGTGTGTGATCTCTGACTTATCTCAATTCCTAGCTAGATTCAGATTTCTCTTAGCCTTGGGAATAGTGGCCTTCTTTTGGTGACACCAAAATTTCTTTCAAAACAATGACTAGACTAACATTTTCACACAAATTTGAGGGATTTCAGACATGACAAAGGGCTTGCTTAGGTATTTCAGGCCTGTGGTTAGTGTTCCTAACCTAATGACTAAACAGAGACGCTATAGCGGCTGAACAAAATTTGACAAAAATTGACAACTTTACTGATCGCAAATTTCTCATTATCGAGTTCCTTTGGCACTTTTTTTTTTTTTTTTTTTTTTTGCATGCCCTTTTGGAACAACCCATCCTTTATTTCGTGTAGCTCTGACCTTTTACATATATATATTTACAATGATTTCCTTCGTCACTAACCACCCTAAGACCTTTGTACCTAGCCTTTATGCAATCCAAGCACCCCCAAACTTAGCTTCTACATGACTCTTCAAGTTTTTAATCAAGTTTTGATGTCACCTTGGTTAACCAGACTAACCTAAGCATCGATAGTCCTAGGCTAACTAAGTTTTTCCTTAAGCACGTAGATTTTTATGTGTGGGAGCAATAATAAACAAAGATTTTTTCTAAAAGCATGGCTCTCTTACTCACTCACACAATCATCACTAAAACTAGCCTAAAGAGAATGCATTCAATGATTATACTTAAAAATGAAACACTTGAAACAGTAACATTGATAACTCTAACTCTAGGTCCTCCCCACAACAAAAGTGAGCAAAGGTCCTCCTTTGCTTCTAATGGACTAGGAGAGGCCTAAGATAAAAAAGAAACAAGATAAAAACAAGTCTTGAAACATTTGTGAAGCGCAAGATGACGCTATAGCGCTTCACAACTTATTGGAACATACAACACAACTAAAAACTACTACAAATGCAGAATGTTAAGATCATTTCTTTATTAGACCGGCACTGGTCTCGAATCGACACGAGTTGGTGAGGAGGCTTTGCAGCCTTTTTTTCTTCTTTCTTCTTCCTTCGGCCTTGCTCAGACGCTTATAGCGCTACCCAGGGCTTCTTCTCTCTTTGGCGGCCTTCATCTCTCGCTAACTTGCTAGCAGCGCTTCGCTCTTGTTCAGATACCTCCTTTTCCCGAGCCTTCAGGTGCTCCGCCGCACACTTTCTTGATCATCTTCCTCAATCACAAAGAAGCTTTGCACTGGGCTCCTTCTCGCAGATACATATGTTGGCCACTTTGTTGCCACATGCTTCTCCTTCGAACATGGCTTGGTGTGCCGGATGGCATTGGGCCTCTTGCACTACCTTCCCGGGAGTGGCTATCACCCATGGCCCGAGCTTCTTCTTCGTAACCCGCAAGAATGTTAGTTTTGATTGAGGCTCCTTGGGGGCTCTTTGCTTAAGCCTAGGAGATTTTGTTGTACTTGACACAGATGATGATGGACTTTTTTCAGGTCGCAGCGCTATAGCATCGACGCTATAGCGCTAGCGCATTCTTCAGCAGCAGGATTTTGGGGATTGGGTTCTTTGTGGTGATGCGGTGGTGGACTTGGTTCTTTTCTTGCTATGGGAGATTGGACGGTGGTTCCGTCAGTTGCTTTGGCTCATTTAGATTTGGTGGTTCTTTGTGTAGGTGGGGGTGATGTTTCGTTGGTTGGGATGGGTGGAGGGATGGTGGTTTCAGCATTGTGGGGTCTCGGGAATGATTTGGTCTTGGGCTTTTGGTGAAGGTATTTGTGGTGAAGGTATGTGTGGTGAAGGTTGTCTAGTTGGTTTGGGTGTGGGGTCGCATGCACTTCCTCCAATTCTTCACTCTCAACCTTCTTCCTCTTCCGGGCTCTCTTTACTGATTTTCCTCACTCACTCGTAATCTTCCTCCTCTCATTCATTAACTTCTCTCATCACCCTCCTTGTTTCTTCTTCATCTTCTTCATCGAAGTTCTTCCAAATCTTCGTATTCAAAGATTCTTCACCGCTTCACCTTTGTTTTCTTCTTAGCAGGACTCTTCACCTTCTTATTGGTGTGGCTCCTTGCTCTCTTTTTGAGCGCAAAACAGTAAACCTTTTACTCACCCCTTCTTCTCGCTTTGAGGTGGCTCCTTCACACCCTCTTCCTCAATCAACCACTCGGGGAACACCGGGGTTCCAGTAATTCCTTTCCCCTAGATAACTTCTCCAGAACGGCTTTCTCCCATTCAAACTTGGCCTTCATAAACTTGCACAGAGTTTGTTGGTTCTTTTTCAACTGATTAAGCGCTATAGCATCAGACTCTATAGCGCTAGAACTTCTCTGCCTGGGTTTGAACACAGCAGGAATGTCTCCTTGAGGAGTCCTTCGTTCATCACGAATCTCAATTTCTACCTCACCGCTTGCACAATTCAAGAATTAAACAAGGAAAATACAGATTACCATCGGCCACCGCTTTTCTCAATTTCCCTTGCAATGATCTTGCCCACGTCAATGCTTTCACCTTCCAAAATAGCATCCAGCGCTATCAATCGATCCTTCTCCACATTGGTTGTGTAAGAAGTGGGCATGAGTGAATGCCTGATAAAAGTAAACCACATGGCAGCTGATAACTCATATTTATATGAGTTATTTATAATCACTCAAGAATAAATCATGCAAGTTCTCTAGCAATACAAGGTTTATTTAAGTAATTTTATGTTAGTTTCGTAATTCTGAGTGGGTGAAAGGTTAATTGAATAAATTTGTGCATTTTGGCACCAAGAGGTGACCTTGAGAGCGTTTTGATGCTTTTTGTGCTTGTGCAGGAATTTTAGTGCTGAACGTTACCACGTCCCTCACCACGTCTACTGAAGTGCAGCAGAGCAAGGGTGAAAGATCTCAATTTTGGCGCACTAAGCAATGATAGTCAAAGATATAAAGTCAGAAGATCTTTCTATTCACCATGAGCTGACGCGGAGAAACACTGTAGCACTGAACAATGTCAGGCAGAAGAGAAGAAACAGACCTGGTAGGTGGGCAAGTGACATCAGCCACACGTGAGCAAGGAGGCTATTTATTGAAGGATCAGCTGCATCCTTAGAAGACCACTCATACACGAATACACCTTCATCCACTCACTCCAGTTCATCATCTACCTTCATCCACTTCAGAGAAGGCATTAAAGAAGATCTGGAAACAGACTTCTGCTTTGTTTTACTTTTCTGAACTTTGTTTTATTTTCTGCACACTCACTGTTGTGAGGCTCAGACGTTGTAACGTCTCTACAAATGCAGGCATGCCAAGAGCTACTTAGGTGTATCTTTTTGCACTTAGTTCCTTTTCTGTAATGTATGGTATTTGGGTTCTGAATCCTTATCATTCTGTAAAGATGCTCAACATGAGCTAAACACTTTGTAGTTGAGTTGTTGTTTTGCTTATAATGAATTTCTAGTTAATGTTATAAAGTATTGGCGTTGCATGTTTTAAATCTTTGTGTGAAAATATTTCCAAACTTGTTTTGAGGCTGGCCTCTTAAAATAGGTAGATTCATAGGTACAGACATGGTCTATGAAAAGAAATCAAAGATTTATATGAACGAAAAGGTGCACTAAAGACATTTGGGCATTTTTATCTAAGTCTAGACATAGAACGGATAATAGTTCATAGAACATAGCTGTGGGTGTTTAAAATACAGGAGTGGGCCTATTTGGAACCTAGACATAGGACCTCTTATACTTGAAACTCTGACGTTTTGTGCTGAAAAGCATAGCTCTTTTGCAACAGCGTTCAAACGTGGCCACGTCTCTACGAAATAGCATTTGTACGTTATAACGTGTAAACGTTATAACGTCTGACTAGAAAGGATTTATTCTGCATGCAACAACTCAACTCACCTCTCATCCATAATCACAACCAACATTTGTTCACTTGTTTTTATTACATCTCTAGCTTTAAAACCAACTCTTATTGCCGATTTGTTACTTGATTCTCTTGTGTTTTGAAACTTGAACTTTGAAAAGTGTACCAATCCTCGTGGGAACGATCTCTTACTTAAAACCACTCTATTACTTGTACGATGTGTATACTTGCACTATAATTGCGAAAAACCACACTATTACACAAGCGCAACAAGTTTTTTGGCGCCGTTGCCGGGGATTGTTGTAATTTTTATTGTTCAAAGCATTAGAACACAAGTTGAAGGAATTTTACTGTGTTGTTTGTTGTTTCTGTGTTTGAACAGGTAGACGTTACAGCGTATGCTTAGTTCCAACTCAAGCTCTAGTTCAATCAACCAAGGAGTGAATCGAACTCGAAGTTTGATCCAAAACCGAAAGAACTTTCGCATAACCAAGGAGACAACAAAGGTTAAGAAGGAGGCAACAACAACAAGAACAACACCCAACCATGTCTGAACATAACACTGGTTCTAGAGGTGGACATACACCAAGAGGAGTCAGAGGACAAGGTCGTGGACCACAAACTCATACAGAGACAATAGTTGTTGATGATGAACACTACCAAAGGCAAAGAACTCATCAATGCGGGGACCGCAAGATATGGTTAATGACAGGACAAAGCCTATGCGTGATTATGCCGCGGCTCAACCCCCCGCCCATTTACAAACAGACATTGCAAGACCAACCCTTCATACTGGTCACTTTGAGTTCAAGCCAATGATGTTCCAAATGCTGCAAACGTGCAGGCCAATTTGGAGGTTTCCCTCAAGAAGATCCATATTCTCACCTAAGGCAATTTCTGGATGTGTGCAAAGCAACTTTATCATCCCTCGAGTCTCAGAGGATGCTTTTAGATTGAAGCTCTTCCCATACTCACTCAAGGATAAGGCTAAAAATTGGTTGAACTCTTTGGAGCCAAATTCAATTCATACTTGGGATGAGCTAGCGTAAAAGTTCATTGCAAAGTATTTCCTCCCAACAAGAATGCTGTTCGAGAAATGATATCACTTCCTTCAAACAAAGGGAAGGGAATCACTATTTGAAGCTTGGGAAAGGTGGAAAGAATTATCGAGAATGTGCCCACACCATGGCATTCCCGTGGTGATCCAAATGGAGACTTTCTACAATGGTCTAGATCAACCCACTAGGTTGATACTTGATGCTTCATCGGTGGTGTCATTCTAAACATGTCCTTTCTCGAGGCATGCAAGCTTATTGATGACATAGCCACCCATAACTCTCATTGGCCATCCGATAGATTTACTCCTCGAAAGAAGGCAGTGTCCATGAAATAAGTGAAGTGGATCGCTTCTTTCTCGCTCAAGTGGCTACCTTGACCAACATGATCAAAACTTTGAGTACTTCAAACGTGGCCACGCCCGAGAAGCGCATCATTGCAAGTAGATTGAACCTACCCACTCGTGGTGGAGTAGTGTGTGTTTATTGTGAGGAAGGGCATGTGTATGAGGAGTGTCCTTACAACCCTCATCAGTAAACTTTGTATCTCGTAACAAAGGAAATGGTCCCTATTCCAACTCCTACAATTCAAATCGGAGAAATCATCCAAATTTCGGTTGGAGAAACAACAATGCACTAAATACAAAGAACAATGCTCCCGCAATACCTCCAGATTTCCTCCTCAACAACAACAGAGGCGAAGACGTGCAGGAATAACAACAATAGTAGCTTGGAAGCCATGATGAAAAACTTCATAAGTGATTGCAAGACAACCCTTCAAACTCATGAGTCTTCAATCAAAACTCGAAAATCAGATTGGACAGGATAGCTTCACTCTCACTCAAAGCGCGTAATGGATCTCTTCCTTCTACAATGAAACACCATCATCATCAACCCCTAATGGTAACAATGGGGTAAATGGACAGTAAATGCAATTTCTTTAAGAAGTGGCATGAATATCCCGAACCGATTATGCTGTGGAGGAAGAAGTACAGGAGAAGCAAAAAGAAATACCAGAGAAAGAGAAAAGAAAGGGAAAGAGGCAAGCACAAGTGGTGTGAAGGACACTCCGGACATTGTGACATCTAAGCCGACGTTACGACGCCTAATTTTGAACCGAGAATCAAGATCGTGCCTAGGCTTGTACACCGACTATCCTCCTCCACCATATCCTCAAAGATTGAAAAAGGCTCATGAAGACAATCGGTCAAAGAAGTTCATGGAGATGTTAAAGCAGCTTACACATCAACCTTCCGTTGGTTGAAGCGCCACAACAGATGCCAAATTATGCCAAGTTCTGAAGGATATCATCACCAAAAGAAGAAGGCTGGGAGTTTGAAATCGTTGCTTTGATCGAGGAATGTAGTTTAATTATGCTGAGAATAAACTTCCTAGAAAACTCAAGGATCCCGGCGGTTTCACTATACCATGCTCCATTGGAGATTTTTACATTGGAAAAGCTTTGTGTGACTTGGGAGCAAGTATCAACTTGATGCCCAAGTCCATTTATGATAAACTTGGTATAGGAACAATGGACCTACTTCTTTAAGCCTAACTTTAGCCGATAAAAGAAGAGTTTATCCCGAAGGCATATTAGAGGATGTTTTGATTAAAGTTGACAAGTTTGTGTTTCCAAAGTGGATTTTGTTATCTTAGATTTTGATGCAGATAAAGAAGTCCCCATCATTCTGGGAAGACCATTTTTAGCTACTGGAAGAACAATCATTGATGTGCAGAAAGGAGAATTAATCATGAGAGTCAATGACCAAGAGGTCAAGTTCAATGTCCTCAATGCACTCAAATATCCAGATCCAAACACAGAGGAGTGCTCGTATGTGGTTGCCATTGATCATATGGTTCAAAAACAATTCAACAAGGATAATGATCATTTGGAGAAAATTCTGGGCAACAATGAAATACAAGAATTAGTGGTAGAAGAAGTTGTTCCTCTAGACATTGTAACGTCTGTTGCAGACGTGGCCACGTCTGAGCCCCCTGCACCAAAGTCATGGACAAAGAGGTATGAATCTTTAGGGCAAGAGGAGTCAAATCAAGAAGAATGTGCCTTCCATTAAAGAGCCACCTACCTTGGAATTAAAGGTGTTACACCGATCATTTAAAGTATGTCTTTTTAGGGAAAATGATTTCTCGCCCGTGATCATTTCTTCCAAACTCACCCAAGAGCGGGAAAATGATCTCATTACTACCTCAAGAGACATAAAAGGCAATTGGTTGGCAAATGGCAGACATCAAAGGTATCACCCCACAATCAGATGCATAGAATTATCTTGGAGGAAAATGCCAAGAATAGTATTGAAGGACAGAGGAGATCGAACCCCATAATGAAGGAGGTGGTTAAGAAAGAAATCATCAAGTGGTTGGATGCAGGAATCATTTACCCTATTAGTGATAGCTCCTGGGTAAGTCCAATACAGTGTGTGCCAAAGAAAGGAGGAGTTACGGTGGTAACAAATGATAAGAATGAGTTAATTCCAACAAGGACGATATAAGTGGAGGATATGCATGGATTTACGAAAGTTAAACAAAGCAACTAAGAAGGATCATTTCCTCTTCCATTCATTGATCAAATGCTAGAGATGTGCTCGCAGCAAGGACTTCTATTGTTTCCTTGATGGTTATTCAAGGCTACAACCAGATAGCTATAGCACCTGAAGATCAAGAAAAGACAACATTCACTTGTCCCTATGGTACCTTTGCTTTCAGAAGGATGCCATTTGGATTGTGCAATGCTCCTGCAACATTTCAAAGGTGCATGATGGCCTTATTTTCTGATTTTATTGAAAATTCCATGGAGGTCTTTATGGACGATTTCCCAGTCTATGGAGATTCATACAAGGCATGCCTGGATAATTTGGAAGGAGTTCTGATAAGGTGTGAAGAAACCAACCTAGTACTCAATTGGGAAAAATGCCATTTCATGGTACAAGAAGGAATAGTCTTTCAGCATGAATATCAAAGAAAGGGTTAGAGGTGGATAGAGCAAAGATTGATGTCATTGACAAGCTACCTCCACCAACAACTATCAAAGGAGTCAGAAGTTTCTTAGGACATGCAGGGTTTTACAGAAGATTTATCAAGGATTTCTCAAAAATTTCAAAACCCTTGTGTCTGTTATTGCAACGTGACAACGTCTTCAACTTTGATGAACAATGTCATGAGGCTTTCAACAAATCAAGATCGCCTTGGTGACTGCTCCAGTCATAGTCACTCCAGATTGGTCTAAACCATTTGAGTTGATGTGTGATGCAAGTGATTATGCTGTAGGAGCTGTATTGGGGCAAAGGCTTGAGAATGTTGATGCAGGTACAGGTGAAGAAGAGATAAAAGAAAAATTCCCTGATGAGAGACTATTGTCAGTAACCTCAATAGTTGAAGACGTTACCACGTCTATGACATCTTCGCCAAACGTTATAACGCCTCGATACTCTTCGCTCCATGGTATGCTGACATAGTTAACTTCCTTGTTAGCAAGATTGTGCCTGTAGGATTCAACTATCAACAGAAGAAGAGGTTCTTCCACACCATAAAGCAATATTTCTGGGATGAACCATACTTGTACAAATTGTGTCCAGATCAGTTACTAAGAAGGTGTCTAGGCGAGGAAGAACAACTCCATGTGCCGCAACAATGTCACTCAAAGACCTTATGGTGGACATTTTGGAGGTACCGCAGCAGTGCGAAGGTTCTACAATCAAAGCTACATCGCCAACACTATTCAAGGATGCACATGAGTTGGTGAGAAGATGTGACAAGTGCCAAAGAACAGGAAATATATCAAACAAGCAAGAGATGCCACTCACAAACATTATGGAAGTTGAGTTGTTTGATGTATGGGGAATGGATTTCATGGGACCATTTCCTATGTCTCATGGAAATCTATATATTCTGGTAGCTGTGGATTACGTATCAAAGTGGGTTGAAGCAGTGGCATTACCAAACAATGAAGCTAAATCAGTGAGCAAGTTCCTGAAAAAGAATATATTCACAAGGTTTGGTACTCCAAGAGCCATAATCAGTGATGAGGGCTCTCATTTCTGCAATAAGTTAATTGAGAACCTCTTGGCTAAGTATGGAGTGAAACACAGAATTGCTACAGCTTATCACCCCCAAACCAGTGGCCAGGCAGAAATATCCAACAGAGAGATCAAAAGAATACTTGAGAAGATGGTTGGTCCCAACAGAAAGGAGTGGTCAGTACACTTGGATGATGCACTTTGGGCTTACAGGACAGCATACAAAACACCATTGGGCATGTCTCCTTACAAGCTAGTTTATGGTAAGGCTTGTCACCTACCAATTGAACTCCAACACAAGGCTTACTGGGCATTGAAGCAACTGAACTTGGATCATGCAAGGGCTGGTGAGGCAAGGTTATTACAATTAAATGAGCTAGAAGAGTTTAGACACCATGCCTATGAAAACTCAGCAATGTACAAGGAAAAGACAAAGAAGTGGCACGATCAAAGGATACAAAGGAGAGAGGCGCGTAGGGACGCGAGCAGTGTTGTTATTCAATTCAAGGCAAGGCTAAAGCTGTTCCCAGGCAAGCTAAAATCAAGATGGTCAGGTCCATTCAAATTAATGAAAATCTATCCTCATGGTGCTGTGGACCTCTTTGATGAAAAGACAAACACCATGTTCAAAGTTAATGGCCAACGTGTGAAGCAATATCATGGAGAGCATGTGGAAAGGGACAAGATCCAAATGTCCTTCAATAATTCTTGAATTAAAAGGGCAAAAGTCTGGCTGAAGACTCTTAAAGCAAGCGCTCTTGGGAGGCAATCCAATGATTTTTAGTTAACAAACAATTTTTGTGTCCTTTTTAATTTTTGTTTTGCAGGAATAACAATTAAAGAAAAAGGCAAAAGGTGATAGACGTCGTAACGTCTCAATATGCACTAGACGTGGGCACGCCCGACAATCGAGGCGAGTTTAAATTAAGTCAAAGGCGTAAGTAATGACGTGTCGAAATGATTTCCTCTACATCACTTAACGTGGTAACCGACCACGACGCCATCTCCTTTCCCCTACTTGTCTAATCAGCGGTTACTTTTCTCCATTACTCCACTCTACCATTTCTCAACTCCCATAACCAATTCCCCATAAAAATCCCACCATTCACCATTATCCCACCACCGCAACCTTTCTCTAAGCCCTCTCTCTCGAAATCAAAATCTTCCTCTCTTTCTCGAAAACCTAAAATTTCCAAAACCCCATTCCTTGCCAAACCATTTCTGCGAAATCAAGCATGACAAAAGTGAAGCAATCGCTACCAAATCCTCCGGGAAAGGCAAACATGTCGACCTAAGTTCATCTTCACCCCTATCCCTCAAACACCTAACCAATCCAAGAAGAAAGCCCTACTTCACGAAAGGGGCTTTAGTCAAGAAAGCCCCAATCCCGATTTTTTTCGCAACCGCAAGTGGCGTTGTTGGGTGGCAAAAATTTGTGGTACACGAGAAAGAATACATTGCTACTTTGGTTCACGATTTCTACAAGGGAATCGTTGAGAGGCTGAAGGAGAGCCGTCCATTGTTTCAAAGGTGCGAAAGGCGAGGAGGTAAAGTTTGGAGTAAGAGTGATCAACGATTATTTCTGGTCTGGGTTACTACTGGAAAGGTTGTGGAGACCAAGCAAAAACTTATGGGTCGACCGAGATGGAAGCTATAAAGGAAAGGATCTGTGTAGAAGGTGTTGTCTGGGAAAGGAGTGGAGAGCACGGTAGTGAATTCAAAATCATGAAGAGGTACCTATGTGATGAAGCCAACACCTGGTTCCATTTCATAAGGCACTACTTAATTCCTACCTCTCACACATCATGGGTAGACAAAGAGAGACTGATTGTGATTGATGCAATCATGTCAAGAGACAAGGTGGAGGTTGGAAAGTTAATCAACCGTGAGCTCAACAAATGGAAGAACAGGAAAGATGGGTATCTATATTTCCCATGTATGATTACTGACTTGTGTATGGAGGCAGGAGTAGAGATTGAAGCCTCAGAGCTAAGGGAGCAGCCTCAAGGCCCCTTTTCAACAAAATTCAAGCCTAGGGTGAATTCTCGCAGAGCTTCAAGTTACGTTGATGCGCAGACGTTGCAACGTCTGGAGGAGAGGCAGAACTCCCTGGTCAAATTTGTCAAGGAACAATTTGAGTGGCAAAAGAAGGTGTTTGCCCAAGTATCCAAGGGAAAGAAAGTGATTGAAGAGCCTGTATTGCCAGACTGGATGCAGGAAGAAAATGATGATGATGTTCCCCTATCTGCAATCCAAAGAAGAGCCGTGAAGAAAGAAAGGGCCAAGCGAGCAAGAAGCCCACCAAAAAGGCAGAGCCCAGCCCATTTCCCCACCCAAGAAAACACGAGTGAAAAGTGCACTCACATACAATCCCTTTGGAAGAAAGAAAAGACAAGAGCTATTTCTTTGAGTCAAAACAAGCTCAAGGGAGTGGAGATAAAGAGGAAGTTGCAACCCCACAACAATAAGGCAAAAGGCCTGCTGTGAAGAGAAAAGGTCAAGGTGCTGCAGGAAACTCGCATCGCTACTAGCAAAGCATTTGTTGCTACTAGTGTTTCGCAGGCTCTTCCTACTATTTCAAGAAGCGCCTCTGACGCATGCGCGCAAATTCATCGAAAAAGAGCGCGCAGCCCAAACTTGCAGAAATGCAAATCACCAATGAGCGTGAAGCTGCGTTGGAAAAGGTAAAGTAGCAAGCAATGGAAGAAGCCACTCAGAAACTAGCAGAGCACCTGTTGAAGCAAGCTCAGGGTACGATTGCTGGAATTGGAGGATCATCATCAGACGTGGCAACGTCTAAAGAGCCAGAGGTGGAAAAAGCCCAGGTGATCCCCAACGAACCAATGCATGTCAACCCTGCTGATTTGGCAATGAAGATGTGGGAGGAGGCTAAAAGAGGATTTTGAAGCCTCAAGTCTTGCTTCTTTGCTGCAGTGTGGGTGCAAGCTCAAAAGAGAAGGAATCTGATGAAACAACAACAACAACCACCGAGCAAGGAGGAGTAAAGGTGAAGAAAGAGAAGAAGGAAAAGAAGAAAGGAGAAGGTCAGTCAGGAGTTCCCACCTGCATGCAGCGGAAGGCTCAGTCCGTGTCGCAAGCAAGTAAGTCCCCATCAATTTCATCGATGAGTCGTAGTTTTAATTTTTAGTTTTAATTTGTAGTTTTAGTAGTATCTGTTTTAGGTCTATTTCATTAATCCCCCCTTATGTTTAAAAAAAAAAAAAAACACAGAAATCATGCTGTTTATCCTTGAGCAGTGGGGACACTGCTCAACTCTAAGTGTGGGGGGGGGAGAGTCTCAATGTTTTAAGTTCTGTCCCGTGTTGTACATAAAATCAAATGCAAAAGCAATTTCTGTTCTTACTCTGTCTAGCATGAAAATAATTCTCTTTAGGCTAAAAGATAGTAAAAATGTGTGTGTGAGTAGCCTATGCATGATTAGATGAAAAGAATTGATTGCTGCTTCTACACAAGCTCTGTTTTAAGAAAGAATCTAGCTAGCTAGGGAATATTTTGTGCTGAAGCTAGTTTTGGTGAACTATGGTGAGAATGAAACTTGATTAAAAACTTAGAATAGCAGTAGAAGCTAAGTTTGGGGGTGAATCAAGTCGTACTAAGGCTGGGTGCAAAGACTATAGGATGGTTAAGTGCTGGTGTAGTGTGAGTGCAACGTTGTAACGTCCGCCCGTAACGTTATAACGTCTGCCGTGTGTGTTGTGTAATGTGTTCAGACGTTACAACGTCCCACCCATAAACGTGGTAACGTCTATTCCCAAAAATATCAAAAAGAGTGTGTTGATACAAATAAGTGGAAAATCCACGTGTATTCTGTGTTTCCTGTAATACCCTGAAACAAATACTGAGCACTCTTATAAAAAAATAAAAAAAATAAAAAAGAAGAAAACTCCAAAATGGAGCAAATAAAAGAGAGTTGCTCAGTAAAGAGGGGGTTACAAGGCCTTTGCGTGTGTGAGTCAGTAAATTAGTGCACTAACCTAGTCCTAGCACCCAATTAAGACCCTTTGTCATGCTTTAAATGAACCCCCATTTCTTATGTGAAAATGTTAGCCTATTCTTTGTTTTGAAAGATGTTTTACTGTCACCATTTGGGAACCACTCTTTCGTAAGCTAAAGTAGTTTCTGAACTAGTTAAAGGAAAATTAATGCAGAGATCACACACTCACTTTGAGCCTTAATGAATCTGAAATTTGATTATGCATTGGTGCGTGAGTGTGTGGAGAATTAGCCCCTTGAGAATGAATTTTTTGATCTGCTGATTTAGTAGAACATAACCTGCTAGTGTAGTTGATTTCATGTATTTGTGTGTTGACTTGATTGCTTGAGGACAAGCAATGATTTAAGTTTGGGGGTGTGATAACTCATATTTATATGAGTTATTTATAATCACTCAAGAATAAATCATGCAAGTTCTCTAGCAATACAAGGTTTATTTAAGTAATTTTATGTTAGTTTCGTAATTCTGAGTGGGTGAAAGGTTAATTGAATAAATCTGTGCATTTTGGCACCAAGAGGTGCCCTTGAGAGCGTTTTGATGCTTTTTGTGTTTGTGCAGGAATTTTAGTGCTGAACGTTACCACGTCCCTCACCACGCCTACTGAAGTGCAGCAGAGCAAGGGTGAAAGATCTCAATTTTGGCGCACTAAGCAATGATAGTCAAAGATATAAAGTCAGAAGATCTTTCTATTCCCCATGAGCTGACGCGCCTTAAACTCGTAGAGCAATCGAACAATTGTCGCGTAAGAGAAGAAACAGACCTGGTAGGTGGGCAAGTGACATCAGCCACACGTGAGCAAGGAGGCTATTTATTGAAGGATCAGCTGCATCCTTAGAAGACCACTCATACACGAATACACCTTCATCCACTCACTCCAGTTCATCATCTACCTTCATCCACTTCAGAGAAGGCATTAAAGAAGATCTGGAAACATACTTCTGCTTTGTTTTACTTTTCTGAACTTTGTTTTATTTTCTGCACACTCACTGTTGTGAGGCTCAGACGTTGTAACGTCTCTACAGCGTGCATGCTGAAGAGCTACTTAGGTGTATCTTTTTGCACTTAGTTCCTTTTCTGTAATGTATGGTATTTGGGTTCTGAATCCTTATCATTCTCAGAAAGATGCTCGGCATGAGCTAAACACTTTGTAGTTGAGTTGTTGTTTTGCTTATAATGAATTTCTAGTTAATGTTATAAAGTATTGGCGTTGCATGTTTTAAATCTTTGTGTGAAAATATTTCCAAACTTGTTTTGAGGCTGGCCTCTTAAAATAGGTAGATTCATAGGTACAGGCATGGTCTATGAAAAGAAATCAAAGATTTATATGAACGAAAAGGTGCACTAAAGACATTTGGGCATTTTTATTTAAGTCTAGACATAGAACGGATAATAGTTCATAGAACATAGCTGTGGGTGTTTAAAATACAGGAGTGGGCCTATTTAGAACCTAGACATAGGACCTCTTATACTTGAAACTCGACGTTTTGTTGCTGAAAAGCATAGCTCTTTTTGCAATGGCGTTCAAGCGTGGCCACGCTCTCTACGAAATAGCATTTAGACGTTATAACGTGTAAGCGTTATAACGCCCGACTAGAAAGGATTTATTCTGCATGCAACAACTCAACTCACCTCTCATCCATAATCACAACCAACATTTGTTCACTTGTTTTTATTACATCTCTAGCTTTAAAACCAACTCTTATTGCCGATTTGTTACTTGATTCTCTTGTGTTTTGAAACTTGAACTTTGAAAAGTGTACCAATCCTCGTGGGAACGATCTCTTACTTAAAACCACTCTATTACTTGTACGATGTGTATACTTGCACTATAATTGCGAAAAACCACACTATTACACAAGCGCAACAGCAGCCTCATCCACCAGAAATGCTTTCTTGACCTTGAATTCTGATCCAAACCTTTCCCACGTAGCTTCCTCCACACAGATTCTCTTCTTGACCTCCTCCATTTCATCACAGCCCCATGTATCAAGCTTTTTCTCCAATGCCTTCCCCGAATAACCTAACTTGAAGTGCTCATTGATTGCACTTGGGCTGAAATCAACCATCTCACCCCTAACCATGGAATAGGTTTGGGGCTTTCCCCCTTTTGGAGGAGGAATACCTTTGTAAAACTCCCTCACCAAAGGCACCACAAATTCCCCTCTGTGCTTGATGAATTTCTGCCACCCTAGCGCTATAACAGTAGATGTGAACACATCAGGGGCTTTCTCTGTTTTAAAACCCCTCTCGGCTATGAAATTCATTTTCCAAAGTAACGCGCAGGATCGTCCTTTGGGTCCCTGACCCTAGAGGAACACAGTTACGAGGCTCGGGCTTTCTAGAGGGTTTTTCAACCGAGTGCTTCTTCACCATTTGTGTGATTTTTGAAAGGAAGAAAGGGATTTGTGAGTTTCGAACTGGATTGTAAGATCGGTTGCGAGAGATAGAAGGAATAGGAGTTATGGTACGGTGGGGTTATAGAAGAAGAAGGAACAACGGTTAGAAGAGAGAGAAAGGAAGGGAGTGGTTGAGTGAGAGGCTATTGGGAATTGAATGATGTGACCGTTGTTGATGGGGCGGAGTGGATGAAGTGGATCGGCTTTTTCACACGTGGGGCGCATAGGGTGAAGCAGTTGAATTGCACAGAGCGCGTGCCACGTCATTGACAACCGCCCCATTATTTTCAATTAAAACGTTTCATCTTTGCTACTACCCCTCTTGACGCTTATAGCGTCAAGTTCACCTGCACCTTCAATTTTCCAAACTCCTCAACACAATAATTTTCCTCCTGCACAATAAAATAAAAATAAAAGAGATGTTGATTAGTAAAACCTTGGGGTGCCTCCCAAGAGCGCTTGTTTTAAGAGTCTTCAGCCTGACTTCTTCTTTTGATGTTAGGGATCTTGAAGATCAATTGAGGTCTTGTCCCTCATCACATTGTCACCATGGTACTGCTTGACTCTCTGTCCATTCACCTTGAAAGTGGTGTTAGTTGCTTGATCATATAAATCCACAGCACCATGAGGGTAGACCTTGACCAATTTGAAAGGTCCAGACCACCTGGACTTGAGCTTGCCAGGAAACAATTTTAATCTTGAATTAAAGAGAAGCACTTGACCTCCTTCAATAAGCTCTCTATTCTGGATCTTCTTATCATGCCACACTTTGGTTTTCTCTTTGTAGATAGCTGAGCTTTCATAGGCAGCATGCCTAATCTCTTCAAGCTCATTCAACTGAAGTAACCTTTCCCTGCCAGCTCTATCATACTCAAAGTTGAGCTTTTTGATGGCCCAATGAGCTTTGTGTTGTAGTTCAATAGGGAGGTGGCACGCTTTCCCAAACACAAGTCTATAGGGAGACATTCCCAAAGGTGTCTTGAAGGCTGTCCTGTAAGCCCATAATGCATCATCCAAATGGATTGACCAATCCTTTCTTGAAGGTCCCACCATCTTTTCAAGCATCCTCTTGATCTCTCTATTAGACAATTCAGCTTGCCCATTTGTTTGTGGGTGATAAGCAGTGGCAATTTTATGCCTCACCCCATATTTTCCCAAGAGAGACTCAATCAATTTGTTACAGAAGTGAGAACCCTCATCACTGATAATTGCTCTAGGTGTCCCATATCTGGTGAATATGTTCTTCTGCAGGAACTTGCTAACTGACTTGGCATCATTATTGGGGAGAGCCACAGCTTCAACCCATTTTGAAACATAATCCACAGCCACCAATATGTACAAATTCCCATGAGAAGGAGGAAAGGGACCCATGAAATCCATGCCCCATACATCAAAGAGTTCAATCTCTAAAATGTTGGTTAAGGGCATTTCATGCTTGTTTGAAATGTTCCCAGTCCTTTGACACTTTGCACAGTTCTTCACCAATTCCTGAGCATCCTTGAATAATGTAGGCCAGTAATACCCACATTGCAGCACCTTTGCAGCTGTTCTAGTTCCTCCAAAGTGTCCACCACATGGTGAAGCATGACAATGCTCTAACACTTGAGGTTGTTCTTCTTCTGCAAGGCATCTTCTTATCACTTGATCTTGACACTTTTTGTAGAGAAAAGGTTCATCCCAATAATAGTCCTTTACTACATGGAAAAACCTTTTTCTCTGTTGATAATTCAGATCTGCAGGCACAATTCTGCTCACCAAGTTATTCACAATGTCTGCAAACCACGAGCAAGATCTTGCACGCTATAGCGTCGGGCGTTATAATGCAACCGCTATAGCGTTACACTTTTGCACCGACATCATCAACAATTTCTCATCTTGGAAAATTTCTTTAATTTCACCCCGTCTTTGCACTCCGCACCTTCAAGCCTAGACAAATGATCAAGAACACAGTTCTCCACCCCTTCTTATCACGAATTTCCAAGTCAAATTCTTGGAGGAGGAGAACCCATCTAATTAGCCTTGGTTTTGCATCTTTCTTAGAGATCAAGTACTTGATGGCAGAGTGGTCTGTAAAAACAATAACTTTTGTGCCCACCAAGTACGATCCGAATTTGTCAAATGCAAAGACCACGACCAATAGCTCTTTTACGTGATGTTGTAATTTAATTGTGCTTCTACAAGTGTTTTGCTTGCATAATATATAGAATGAAAGATTTTGTCATACCTTTGGCCAAGCACAGCTCCCACAAAGATAGTCACTTGCATCACACATTAGCTCAAAAGGTTTACTCCAATCAGAGTCACAATCACAAAGTCTGTGACTAATGTCGTCTTTAATTTCAGAAATGCTTCAAGCGCAAAGCTTCATCAAAATTGAATGTGATGTCATGTTGAAGGAGTTGACAGAGAGGCTTTGAGATCTTTGAGAAATCTTTAATGAATCTCCTATAGAACCCAGCATGCCCCAAGAAACTTCTTATACCTTTGACACTTGAGGGGGGTGGCAATTTTTCAATAACTTCAATCTTGGCCCTATCCACCTCTAAACCTTTCTTGGAAATCCTGTGTCCTAGCACAATTCCTTCTTGCACCATGAAGTGACACTTCTCCCAATTAAGCACAAGGTTTGTTTCTTCACACCTTATTAGTATTTCCTCCAAGTTGTCCAAACACATCTGAAAACTATCCCCAAACACAGAGAAGTCATCCATAAAAACCTCCATAGATTTTTCAATGAAATCAGAGAATATGGACATCATACATCTCTGAAAAGTTGCAGGGGCATTACACAGTCCAAAGGGCATTCTTCTAAAAGCAAATGTGCCATAAGGACATGTGAATGTGGTCTTCTGTTGGTCTTCAGGGACAATTGCTATTTGGTTATAGCCGAGTAGCCATCAAGAAAAAAAGTAATAGTCCTTACCAAAGAAGTCCGTCCAACATTTGGTCAATAAAAGGGAGGGGAAAGTGGTCCTTCTTTGTGGCCTTGTTCAATTTCCTGTAGTCCATGCAAATCCTCCAACCAGTCACTGTTCTTGTGGGAATTAATTCATTTTTGTCATTTGTGATCACAGTTACCCCACCTTTCTTAGGCACACACCATGCACAGACTTACCCATGCATCGTCGTAAATAGGATACACAATTCTCGCATCTAACCACTTGAGGATTTCTTTCTTTACTACCTCCTTCATTATGGGATTAAGCCTTCTCTGTCTTTCAATGCTATGTTTAGCATTTTCCTCTAACACAATCCTATGCATGCAGATTGTAGGACTTATCCCATATATATCAGACATTTGCCAACCTATTGCCTTCTTGTGTCTTTTCAGAGTTGAAATGAGCTCCACCTCTTGGTTTTGATCCAAACTAGCAGAAATGATGACAGGTAGAGTCTTATTCTCCCCTAAATATGCATACTTCAGGTGCTTGGGCAATTCCTTCAACTCTAGATCAGGTGGTTGAATAATGGAAGGCACACTCTTCTTTAGGTTTGAGTTCTCTTGCTCTAGTGACTCATATCTTCTAGCCCAAACCTCATTCACAGCTTGCTTTCTTTCTTGAAATTCCTCTTCTTCCAACAATTCATGTTCCTCAGTACTGTTAAGTACCTTTCCCAAGTGGTTGCTAGTTTTTTGAAAATGTTTTTGAACCACTTGGTCAAGAGAAACCACAAAGGAACACTCTTCAGTATTGACATCTGGGAGCTTTAATGCATTCAGAACATTGATCTTAACTTCTTGATCATTAACTCTCATTGTCAATTCTCCTTTTGTACATCAATTAGTGTCTTCCCCTGAGCGTAAAGGGTCTACCTGAATAATAGGTACCTCTCGCATCGCTTCAAAATCTAAGATAACAAAGTCAACAGGAAAAACAAATTTATCAACTTTAATTAAAACATCCTCCAGTATTCCCTCAGGATAGGCAAGTGACCTATCAGCTAACTGGAGGCTTACAGAAGTAGGCCTGGCAGTTCCTATACCCAATTGTGTGTAAATGGACTTAGGCATTAAGTTGATACTAGCCCCTAAGTCACATAAAGCACGACCAGAATAAAAATTTCCAATGGAACAGGTATTGTGAAACTACAGTGGTCCTTTAACTTTACTGGGAGTTTATTTTGCATCAACATGCTGCATTCCCAGTCATTGCCACGCTTTCAAATTCTCCCAACCTTCTTTTCTTTGTCAAAACATCTTTCATGAATTTGGCATAGTTGGGCATTTGTTGCAATGCCTCAACTAGAGGAACATTAATGTGCAATTGTTTTAACACCTCAAGGAATTTATTGAATTGTTTGTCCTCATGTGCCTTTTTCAACCTTTGAGGGTAAGGTGGAGCAGGATATTCAGGCACCAATTTAGGTTCAGGTGTTCTGTTTGCATTTGACGCTATATAAGCACAGTGCTATAACGTCTGGAAAATTCTTTTCATTTTCAGCAACACTTGACTCTAAATTCTTAGGTGCAGTACTTACCTCCTTACCACTTCTGGTGGTTATTGCTTTCACATGCTCCTTGCCTGGTGCATGAGATGGAGAAGGTTCAGTAGTAGATGGGAGTCCACCATTTTGCCTTTGAGTGAGAGCAGATGCAATCTGTCCCACTTGATTCTCCAGAGTTTTGATGGATGCTTCATGAGTCTGCATTGTTGTTTTACAATCACTGATGAATGACCTTAGCAGAGACTCCATTGAGTTATCCATAGCAGAGCAGGAGCCGCCGTCTGTCTCTCGAGGTTGTTCTTTGTTGTTGCCTTGGAAAACACGGGGAATAGCAGGAGCATTTGTGCTTGTGTTAGCATTATTTCCTCCCCCCACCTGAAGTTAGGATGATTCCTCCAACCAGGGTTGTATGTATTGGAATAAGGGTTGTTACCCTTGTTGTAACCCACATAATTGACAGAAGCAGGATTTGTTGTGCATTCTTCATACAGATGAGCCCCTCCACAATATACACAACTCGTTTCTCCAGGTGGAGCTTGTTCAATTCTTCGCTTTGCAGATTGACTTTCAGCTTATAGCATCGACGCTATAGCGTTGGAAGTATTTAACTCCTTTATCATATTTGTCGAGTAGCCACTTGGGTGAGAGAGCGAAACCTCACTCACTTCATGAACCCCACTATTTTCCTTGTAGAATTCAACCTTTCAAGAGGAGGCCATGAAGAGCTGTTAATGGCGATGCGCGCCATGAGCTCACAAGCTTCATTATATGATGAGTTAAGGATCACCCCTCCAGATGAGGCATCTAGCATAGATCTAGTAGGTGCTTCCAGCCCATTGTAGAAAGTCTCCATCTGAATTACTATAGGAATTCCATGATGTGGACATTTCCTAAGCAATTCCTTCCATCTCTCCCAAGCTTCATGTAATGATTCCCCTTCTTTTTGCTTGAAGGATGTGATGTCATTCCTCATCCTAGCATTCTTGTTTGGTGGGAAATACTTCTCCAGAAACTTCTTTGTCATATCTTCCCAAGTTGTGATAGAATTGGACTCCAAGGAATTCAACCAAGCCTTTGCTCTGTCTTTTAAAGAATAAGGAAACAACTTCAGTCTGAAGGCATCCTCACTCACCCCTGGAATAATGAAATTGCTGCACACTTCAAGAAAGTTTCTCAGATGAGCAAAAGGATCTTCTTGAGTGGAACCTCCAAATTGTCCAGTTGTTTGGAGCATTTGGAACATCATAGGCTTGAACTCAAAATGAGTAGCAGTCACAACAGGCCTGGTGATGCTTGTTTCCATGGAATGTGGATCAAACACAGCATAATCTCTCATTGGCCTGTCTCTGTCATTCACCATTTGATTAGGTCCTTGATTAATGAATCTGTCTCTGTACCAGTATTCCTCATCAACTTCAGTATGGGTAAAAGGACCTTGCCTTCCACCTCTTGGACCTCTTCCTCCAATTTGTGAGGGTGTTCTTCCACCCATTGAACCTCTAGCAGTAGGATGAGTGTGCTCAGACATAGTTAGTCTAAGTTGTTGTAATCTTTGTTGGCGTCTTAGCCTTCTGAATCTTCTCTCAGGTTCTGGATCAAATTCAAAAGTGGGTGGTTCTGATCTGGGCATACGTTATAACGTCAAACGCTATAGCACTTCCTGTAACACACCACAGACAAAAACCAAGGTAAAACCTCCCTAAGGATGTAATAATTTCTAAACAATAAAAATTAAATGCAATCCCCGGCAACGGCGCCAAAAACTTGTTGTGCGAAAAGTAGTTGTGCAAGTGTACACAATCGCAACAAGTAATATATTGATAAGTAAAGTTCGTCTCCACAGGGATTGGTATTAATTTTAGAGTTTAAAAAGGAATTACACTTAGAGGATCAAGTAACAAGTAATTGAGTAGCAAAGTTCATTGAACAAGAGTTGTTTTAAGGTAACAAGTTAAAGTAAGTTAAACTATGAGAGAAATAAGTTGGATTGCTTTCACTACGTAACTTCCCAGAAATAAGACGCTATAACGTCACATGCTATAGCGTTAAGCGCTGTTGCAAATATTTTGCACCTTTCAGTACTAGCGCCAGGGTTTCACTACAAGATGCCTATGTCTAGGTTCTAAATAGGTTCACCCCTGTATAATCAAGATCCCACAGCTTATGCTTTATAAACTATTGCAACTTCTATGTCTAGAGGACGCAAAAATTGATTAAATGTCTTCAACCAACCTTATCATTTATATTAACCCTTGAGTTCTTTCTATGGTTCATGTCTGAATCCACAGAAGTACTTGTTTTACGTGGCCAAATATAAAACAAGTTTGGAAGAATTATAACACAAGGATTAAAACACAAAACGTGAGAAGTTATATACGCAATATTAAAGGTTCATTACAAGCTATGGCAACCCAACTCAAGGAGTTTAGCTAATGTTGAGCATCATCAAAATAACACAAATAAACATACTTGCATTACCGTAGGTAGAAAGGAATTTACAAGTGCAAAAGATACAATCTTGATGTCTCCTTATCATCCACGCAATGATGATACAAATCAGTAGCTTTACACCGTGAGAAATACAGAAAATCACAAAGGAAGAAAATAAACTTCAAAAGCTTTAAAAGTGTATCAATGGAGAGAAAAGAAAATGTCAAGTTCTATCTCTCTACCAATACTCTCTCTAACTCTCGATTACTCCAAGGTAAGGGAAGAAAATCAGCATATCTAATCTATCTAGCATGAGGTACAAATCTTCTCAAAAGTCAATAAAGGTGATGTTTGCTTTTTCACCAACTCCACTATTCCTCACTCATGTGATGCCAAGTGTCCACACAAATCCAATAAAATCCGCACATGTCAGCAAGCACAGTGGACACAAGATATGGAACATGGATTAATGAGCTTGGCGCCAAAATTGCACTTTTCCTTTAGATGCTCAGCTGCTCTGCCTTCTTGACGCTATAGCGCTAGACGCTATAGCGCTAAACACTGCACTACTTCACAAAATACATCAAAACATTCACAAGGGCACCAAATGTGCCAATTTCATAGCAAAGCAGTGTTTAGCCCTTCCTCACCTAATATTAACTGAAATGCAATAAATACTATACTAATATTACTTGAGAACTTACTTAATTTAATGATTAGAGGCATAAATAACTCATATAAATATGAGTTATCAAACGCCCCCCTTCGAACAGGTTCGAATAAAGCCATTCGAGGCAGCAATAACACACCCTCACACCAACAGTTGGCAATATTCCTTAACACGTATGACCTCTTTCGAACAGGTTCGAACGATGTCGTTCGAACAATACAAATTCCTTAACACGGACAAGGTCGTTCGAACCTGTTCGCACAAGGCCGTTCGAACAGTCACTTAAACCACACTGCACGAGCGTCCCACGCGAGGTCATTTTTGGAAAAAAAAATTTGGGGGCGTGCGATGAGTACAAGGGGGTGTGGGAAAAGTAAAAGCCAAAGGTCTAACACGTTAAAGCCCAAATAAAACAACCATAAAATAAAAGCCCAACTAACTAATATTAAACACTTAAAATATTCTAACTAAGCCCTCTATCATTTAAAGGTTTACAATAAATCCCAATTGACATTTGTAAAAAAAAATCCCAATTGTGTAATTGAAATTGTACAAAACCAACTCAAAGGAAGAGGTAAGGATCACACAATAAGAAATAAAAAAGAAATTAATAGTACCCAAGACAACTACAAAATACATCAAACAAATTTTCTGTTCTTCTGTTTTCTTTTATAACAATTTGCAATTCAGTTTTACTATTCAGTACATAATAAGATCTCGACATTCCAGAACCTATCTTGAAGGAAATTCTTCCTAGGATTTTAATATAATTTTTATTTATTTTCCAAAAAGTACAATTTTACAAAAGAATATATAGATGTATCAAAAACCTCACACCAATAATCATCCAACTTGTAACACATTTTAAGGCATAAATACTCAGTAAAATGAGATAAAATTTGTGCTCAAATCAAAGGAAAATCAGTCTAGTTTCCAGAAATTCAAAAATCACATCGAAATAAGCTTTCATGTAGAGAGACAGAGAGAGAGAGTATATTGACAGATGTGCAATACGAGTTTGACAAAATTACATAATAAACATCAATAAATCTTCCACATTTTCAATTTAAGCAATTAATTAACATCAAACTTATAACAAACATTATACATTCAACAATGTGAATAGCCATTAAGTTTAATTTAATGGTTATAATTAAATTTTCTTATTACTCACAATCTCTATATATTAAGAGAGGATAGTTGACTTTGAGATTTTTGGTTGGAAAATTTTATTCCCACCATTTACCAATATACCCCTCATTTTGTACCCCACTGTTTACCAATATACCCTCACTCTATATTTTTGGACCGACATACCCCCACTCTATATTTTGTGCCCCACCATTTACCAATATACCCCTCATTTTGTACCCCACTGTTTACCAATATACCCCCACTATATATTTTTTGACCGACATACCCCTGACAATTTTTTTTTCTCCAACACTCTTTTTTTTATTATTATCTCTCTTAATTAATACACAATCGTTGACTTCCCCACTTTTGGTGGGAAAATTTTATTCCCATCATTTACCAATATACCCTCATTTTGTACCCCTTTGTTTACCAATATACCCCACTCTATATTTTTGGACCGACATACCCCACTCTATATTTTGTACCCCACCATTTACCAATATACCCTCATTTTGTACCTCATTGTTTACCAATATACCCTCACTCTATATTTTTGGACCGACATACCTCGATAAATTTTTATTTGTCCAACACTCATTTTTTTTATCCACTTTTGGTGGCAAAATTTTATTCCCACCATTTACCAATATACCCCTCATTTTGTACCCCACTCTATATTTTTGGACCGACATACACCTGAAATTTTTTTTGTCCAACACTCTTTTTTTATCCACTTTTGGTGGGAAAATTTTATTCCCACCATTTACCAATATACCCCTCATTTGTACCCCACTGTTTACCAATATATCCCCCACTCTATATTTTTGGACCGACATACCCCCACTCTATATTTTGTACCCCACCATTTACCAATATACCCCTCATTTTGTACCTCACTATTTACCAATATACCCCCACTCTATTTTTTTGGACCGACATTGTTGTCTCATCCCACCAAGGGCTATTGTTGCCTCTTCGTCTTATATATATGTATTGCGTATTTTTATACCCCCTTATAAAATGTTGATGTTTTTTCCGAAACTACATCTCAGAGCGCATTAATCACCCTCCCCGTGCATCGCACGCAGTAATCGCCCTAGTGTTTTTTTATGAGCAAATATATTGTATTAAAAAAGGAGCACTAGGAGTACTCCAAACCAACAAGGATGAAATCCAATTACAACCTGGTTTGAGTCACTCCATACATATACCAAACATTCAATATACAGAATATGAAATCGAATTATGAATTACAAACTATAGTCAAATAACTTGTATGAAAATTTACAAACTATTTCCAATAAAACAGGGCCATATAAAAGACATTCAATACTCTGATAAACTCATACAAAGAAAACTCAATTCAAATATTCTGAAAAGTTTTAAATAATAGTAAAGCAAACTCTCTTATGAAATGAAGATAGCTTGGCTTCCTGCAAAAAAAAAAATGGCCTTGGATCGATAGGTTAGTCAATGCTCTTCATATGTTGGTATTACTACCGAGTTGGAAAAAAAACAATGTGAAGTTCGATTTTTAAGTGAATGATATGAAAATATAATAATGTAAAACAAGATAAATGAAAATATAATAGAGCACTAAAATGACAATTCAAATTATTCTTAAAATGACATATAGTTAATTTGGTGAACAAAGGTGAAAAATACAACAAGGAAAATATTCATTTTAAAATTTGGTGAACTGCTCCATCATCAACTAGAGATTAAAGAACACGTCTTAAGTATTAGGAGAATTTGCTTATCTAAAAAAAAGTATTAGGAGAATTTAAAGTCCTACATTGCAAATTATCACTTAATGTTGTCTCTATTAAAAATATCAATGGTTATATGGTCAATTATATCTCATTATACACTGGCAGTGGAAAAAGGTACACAAATATTCAATTATATCTCATTATAGACATGATCTTTTAACACAAAATATTGACATAAAAAGTCAACAACAATTTAAATATGGTTAATTTTTATTTGAAGCATAATATGTGGTTAATTACGTCTAGTAGATAACTAATAAATATAACATATGTCAAACCTCATTAGTCATCAACTGAATGTAATTAATCATGAATTTGAATGTGATTATAAGCAATTTCAAGGTGTTTAAATCTACGTGTGATTGAACACATAGAAATTCTTGTTAATCACGTTCAAATGGATAATGAGTTTTATCACATGTAATATTCATTAACAATATAATGTATTTGAATTGCGTTAACCAACTATATTGTTGTGGATTTGTAACTCACTATTTGTGTTCAAATAAGATAACCGATCTCATCATAATGTATAGATATCTATGTTGAGAAATATTATTAAACATCTTTGCATTAAAAACACTTCTTTTCATCTTCGCTTCCATCTCCACAAAATTCATATCTTCTTGCAAGTCAATCTGATAAAAATAAATAAAAGATAAATTGTTAATAGCAGTTTTTCAAAAATATAAGTCTCATATTGCAGGGTTTCTAAAATATTATTAAACATGTAGGGGTTTATTGAGGACAAAAAAAAAACTCGAGTCCCATATTTACAAAGTTTTTTATCATTATCTATCGTGTTATTCTTCCAATTTTTCAGGCCTTTGTATTACCATTGTGATTATAGTGTCTCGACTTTCAAGCTTTTCCTGAGAACAATTATATTTAGAATGATCATACATACCACACTTGAAGTTACTTGTTTTATTGGTCACGACCACCCTTAGGATTCGACAACCTTAACATCGTACCTCATGGTTCCCATAATGGATGAGCTCCACAAGCCAAATATAGCTCTGAGAATCCTTAAATAAATGATGTTGCGTCCTTGCTAACAAAAACAAACTAAGTATATTTCCTCCTACTCAAAAAGCTTAATAAACTCACAATATATTTTGTAGCAGGATTTCAAAGGTTTGTCAAGATCAATCTCAACACATAAGCAAGAAATTTTTACTCTCATAATGGGTCAATTGAAGATTGCTCTTAAGTGTCATACCCAATATGATTCCATTTTATGTCACGATTCTCCTATCATAGAATTCCATATTGGGATCTGGAACCGTAACCGCGACAACCACCTTGTTGGCTAGAATGGTGGTAGCTTTGAAATTATGTTCCCACAGCTACACTGCGAAAGAATGATTGAAGATGACCTAAGGTCATCCCATTGGAGCAAAATTGAAATCCTCCTTTGAAGATGATCTTCCACTTCAATGATTTGAATGGAACCTATCTTAGCCCATCTAAGCTCTAATTTCATTTGAGCATTGTGGGTAATGAAGCGTAATGAAAACAGAACAAAATTGAAGGGTAATGAAAACTACTTTAACAGAACAAAATTTCACAAAAGGAGCACCAAAGCTTAAAGAAAAGTGTCAAGCTTAAAAATCAAATATTTAACAGAACAAAATTTCACAATTGAAGCGTAATGAAACATAACTGATTCATCCCTAAAAAATTGAACCATTCCAAATCTTCAAATAAAAAGTATATTTTATGGTTTGGAAATTCGATCTATCATAAACACGCAAATCTTCAATGAAGGTTAATCGCTACATAATTCACATATATAACCCTCCACGCAAGAGGAAAAATGAGAGGACCGACTTACAAAAGTCTAGCTCGATGAAGAAATATTGTTCCACAAATCACAAATAGAACCCTCCAGATCCTCCATAAAAACGTAAATTTAAGGGTTTGATAATGTTAATATTTCGGAATCTAGCAAGAAAATAAAAATCAAGAAGATATTGACTTACTATCAAATCTTCCTCAATAAAGAATCTTGATGACGGCGTTCAAACTTTATGAAGGAAGAAAGATGGCGATCGGACGTATAAGAAGAAAGGAGAGGAAGACGACGATCGAACTTATAAGAAAAAAAGAAAACAGAGGAATGATAACGAATATATATGGACAATCTGAAGACCTAGAAAAAATACGAAAAATTAGAAAGGGAATTAAAGTTCCTTAAAATTATAAAAATGCCACAAGGGTTTTCATTCAAAAAATCTAAACTGTATATAGAGAGCGCTATCAAACTAGGCTAACACATGGTCTAATTTATTCGGCCACCAATAAAGAAAGTTGGTCTATTTTTTTATAAACCACAAAAAAAAATACTAATTTAATGGAATTTTGATGTTGGCAATCAAGCATATAAGAAGGAAGAAAGAGGGCGATCAGACATATGAGATGGAAGGAAACAACACGACAATGAAGGAAGTTGACCTATTTTTTTATAGATCACTTAAGCAAACTAATTTGAAAGCATTCACTACTTTTGAATGTTAAAGGGCTCGATTGAGGTTTTGATCTAACAATTTGGTGATAATTATGTACAACATAAAGTACAAGAGTGAGACGTTGAAAAATATACATAAGCTCCAAAAGGATGAAGAGAAAAAATCATACACAAACTCTTCTCGACCCATGTTTTGCGAGGGTTTTATCGAAAATATACTTCCACTAGACCTCACCGTCCATTTGGATCGCCTAAATAAGTAAGATGGAATAAACAATGAAAAATTGTTTTAATTATGACAATTAAATGTTAAATAAAATGAATGATAATATGGTACTGTAATGGGTAACAAACTATAAAAGGAATAATATTATTGAAGTAGTTAAGTTACATTCCGAAAGACGTCATGGTAGACGACATTTGAATTCACAGATGGTGATATAGGTGAATCATGTGCGATCAAGACTTTCAAACCCTCTTTCGACGTTACTCTAGAGAAAGCAACATACAACTGCCCATGATAAAACACTGGACTGGGTAAGTAGACTCCTACTTGCTTCAACGACTGACCTTGACTTTTGTTAATTGTCATTGCAAAAGAAACAATGATGGGAAATGGTCTCCTTTGAAATTTGAATGGGATTCGCGTGGCAGATGGTGTGAGACTTAATCGAGGGATATAAACCTTTGTTCCAATATTATGCCCCGATATGACTTTTTGCTTCAAGCACAAATTTACCAAGCCGAAGTTATCATGAGTCATGGTGCCGTTGCATAATCAACATTCCTTAATAGCATAATTGGCACTCCAACCTTAAGATGTAACTTGTGTTTAGGCAACCCAGAAGATGATATTGTGTTCAAGTATTCAACAGAATGAACATCATCAATCCTATCAGTTTGCATGAGATCAGCATGAGGAGAGTCCATACTTAGGTATGTTGTCGCTTCACCAGGAAGTTGAGCAGACATGTATTCATTAATGTAATCGACAATGTCATTGTTTGGTGCCAGACAATCAATATGTCGGTAGTACAAATTGAAAAATTACACTATGCTTTTGAAAACTTCATGGTAAACAATGTCCCTATGAGAAGGCGCATATTTGTATGCAGTGTTAGTACCTGACAATGATTCCACAGGTACGATGAGTTGATAGCCGACGATACGATTAATGGTCTGGTACTCTTTGGTATAACTGGTAGTATTTGACGAAAATTCCCCCCAAGAACGAATACCTTCCCTCCAAATGTATGGTCGTTGTTTCCGTTAGGTTGGAATCTTAGGATATCAGGATGGTGCGATCTACCGCCTCAAAACAATGTTTGTGCATCATTAGTGCCTCATCCCATATGAAAAATTTGTCCCATACACTATGATGATTATAAATAAATAAATAAATAGTTAGACCTTATTAATATATAACCATAATGAAGGTTGTCTCGGTTGGTCTGAAGTTGACTCATAGTCCGCAAGAGCATAATAAATTAAACTCTCGTTGACAACATGCGGATTTTTTTGTGGTCGTCCCAATTCTAACCAATTACTTAATTGGGTCTCAATTACTCTCAATTAGATATAATTTATTTATTTTTCCAAATTTACTTAATAAACTTTCTAGTAACATAATTTACTTTAAATATAGTTTTAATAAAAAAATTAGATTTCTATTAACTAAAATACCAACTTAACTTTATAGAAACTTCTTCTTTAAATAGAAAAAAAATGCTTTTCTAGAGTTTTCTTCTTTTAAAATTAAAAGTTCTTTTAAAATTATAAGACCAAATTTACGTTATAAAAAAGACCAAAATTAAAGCACTCTAGCCATTTCTCTCGAACCTCACTCACCCCCATTCATTTAATCTTTCATTTCTCTCTCCATTCTCTTTCTTAAACCGTTTATCTTTCTATTCTCTCTCTTAACCCATTTCTTTTTCCTCCATCATCATCGTCAACCCCTCATCTTCCTCTTACATGATCTTAACTTTTCTTCGTCTCCCTCACTACAACAACTACAACACCGACAACGGCGAGATTTACGGCGATGACGTCGGTGAGAAGCAGGGGTTAACCCGCAACAGTAACAACGAAACGATCTCTCTTTTTCCCTCACATGCAAACAACGACGACGATGGTTTAAGCATGTGAATGAAGCGCAGCAACAAATCTCCATCTCATTCTTCTCGATCTATATTTATTTTTGCTTTTATGTGACGACTTCAGTCGACCACCATTTGGCCGGTGATGGTAACGTAGACGGCTCCTTGTGGTGCTGCTGACGGCGACGACTCAATCGAGGATGAAAACGAAAACGAAGGGGCTTGACAACGATGGTCAAGACGTGAAAGAAACGACGACGGTGGTTGGAGACTAAACGGTGAGTTCCATTTTGCTATATGTCAATTTCAGATATTTCTACTCTATTTATATGATCTGAGTCCTATTTTGATTTTTCCTTTCTCTAATTGTGGTTTCCAACCCCTAATTTCACTAATTCTGATTCTAAACCTTTTTTAAAACCCTAATTTCGTTTTTTAGACCTTATTCCTAAATTGATTTTTAAAAACCTAACCCCTAATTTTAATCCTACATTCGAAATTGACTTTTGTAAAAACCCTATTTTCTAATTTCATCCCTAATTTCGAAATTGATTTTTGTAAAAAACCCTAATTTCTAATTTCACCTCCAGTTTCGAAATTGATTCTTGTAAAAACCCTAATCCTAATTTCAAAACTGATTACTAATTTTCTAAACCCTAATTTCTTAAATTTGGCTCTACAGTATTTGAATTACTCTTATTTATTGTTAGACAGATTTTGTAGTATGTTTTACTTGATATTTAATTTTTTTTATTAATTGATTATGTTTTGCCCGAATGAACGCAGAATTGAGTGTCAGCCTCCTGATTTTTGTTTAATTCCTGTTCCATTTTGCTGTCTTTCAATTTCAAATCTTTCTACTCCTCTATTTCTATGATTTGATTCCTATTTTGATTTTTCTTGATCTTTAAATTTTTTTATTCGTTGATTCTATACTGCCTGAATGAAATGAGAATTGATTTCATTTTTACCAGGAGGCTGGAGAATGGTAAAGGTTTCGGCGGCTGCGGCATTGATCCTATGTGTTAGATTGGGGTTAGATGAAGAGAGAAGAAGAAAGAAGGGCGCGTGTAGTTGATGAGGGATAGGAAGAAAGAAAAAGGGGCGCGTGGAGGGGATGAGAGAGAGAGAGGAAGAGGAACATGGGAAAGTGTCAGCTTGGGGATGAATAATTGTACTTGATTTTTGTTTTATTCACAAATGTGCCATTAGTGCCTGAAATCTTTGCCCCTAAACTTTTGTTAATATATCGAAAATGCCATAAAAAGTTTCACCCAAAAGTTGATGTGGCCCACATGTAAAATCTACGTAGTTGTGAACAGTGAAAGGAATAATACGTATTTCTATGATGTTTTAGTGTAGTTTGTGTGTAAAATTGCTTAGATTTGCCTTTGCAAAGACATACGTATATGAACAGTGGTTTTCATGTGTCTTTTTTAAGTTTAGCTTTATATAAGAAGGGGATACTGGTATATGTTAGTATCCCAATCGTATGTTTGTACGCGTTATAAGGCATGGATTTTTCAGTAGCCTTAAGAGGGAAAGGATATTTGATGATATTTGACCCATGTTGGCACAAGAACTGCAATTTGAAGTGACAAATGTTACTGGCACCCCTTTTTTAAATGTGGCATCTCCTATTTAACACTAAGAAGACAAAAATGGTCGTAAGTTTTTAAAGATAAAACTATAAATCACCTAATTCATTTACTCCTGTAAAAAAAATAAATTAAAAAGACCCTTACAAATAATAAGTGTTTTTAGTTATCCCTACAGGGGTAACCGTAAACAATTTATATTTTGCAGGGGGTAACCGTAAACAGTTTATACACATTATACACTTAACGTTGTCAACATAATCTAACAGCAATGAGGTAACTGTAAACAGTTTATATTTGCAAGGATCATTTTAAAACTTTTTTTATAGGGAGTAAATGAATTATAGTGATATTTGCAGAGGTTAAATGATATTTAAGCCTTTGGTTTGGTTGGCGGCTAAGTAGTGAAATTATAGTGATTGTGGGACAGTGTCATATGGTTTGTTTATTTATTAGTAAAGGATGATGTAGATTGAGCCGCTTTGTAAAAAATTAGTTTTGTTTAATTGTTTACAAAATGTGTATTATAAAAGTAATCAAAACTATAGCAAACTAACAATGAGAGAAGTAGAGAATTTGGGAGTGTTTGTATTTCTTTTTTCAAGACCACCTTTTACATATGAGAGTGAGCCCTATTTATAAGGTGGGAATTAGAAAATGAGTAGTCACCCATAAAGGCCACTACACAATGGAGATGATGGGAGAAACTCAATGGACATCCAATATCTAATTTTCATAACACTCCCCCTTGGATGTCCATTGAGAATATGCCTCATTAAAACCTTACTAGAAAAAACCCCGTGGGAAAAAATCTATTGAAGGAAAAAGAGTACATATCCTTTTACAATATTTATTTATTTCTCCCCCTCATCCAAACAATCATTTTTGAGACGTTGAAGACCAATCTTTTGTACCAAATTGCTCAAAAATCCTACTTGGGAGCGATTTTGTGAAAATGTCTGCAAGATTATCACATGAACGAATTTGTTGAATGCTTATATCACCATTCTTCTGAAGATCATGAGGGAAGAAGAATTTTGGAGAAATATGTTTTGTTCGATCTCCTTTAATGTAGCCTTCTTTCAATTGAGCAATGCATGCAGTATTATCTTCATAGATTGTTGTTGCATCTATTCTTCAGGAAGACAAACCACAAGTCTCTTGTATGTGTTGAATCAGAGACCTTAACCAAACACATTCCCGACTTGCTTCATGTAGTGCTAAAAGTTCTGCATGATTTGATGATGTTGCTGTTATGGTCTGTTTTCACGATGTCCATGAAATTGTTGTACCACCACAAGTAAACAAGTAACCCGCTTTGCGATCTACCATTATGAGGATCGGACAAATAACTCGTGATCTGCATAACTCGTTAGCTCTAATTTGGGTATTTTGGAATAAAACAAACCCATATTCATTGTGCCTCTAAGGTAACGTAAGTATATGTTTGACTCGCTCCAATGTCTTCGTGTGGGTGAAGTACTATATCTTGCTAATAAATTAACAGTAAAATGATATATCGTGATCGGGTATAATTAGCAAGATACATTAGTGCTCCAATTGCAATCGAGATATGGTACTTCAGACCAAGTGGCTCTTCACCCTCCTCTCGAGGTCTAAAGGATCCTTTTCCACATCTAGTGATCTAACTACCATTGGAGTAGACAACGGATGAGATTTGTCCATGTAGAAACGCGTTTTAATATTTTTGCTACATAAGCCTCTTGATGCACAAAACTCCATTTTTCAAATGCTCAATCAGTAATCCTAGACAAAACTTTGTCTTTCCCAAATCTTTCATCTCAAATTCTTTCTTTAAGCAATCTATAGCTTTTGGAAGCTCTTCAAAAGTTCCAATAATATTTATGTCATCAACATAGACAGCAACTATGGCAAACTCTTTTCCTGATCTTTTTATAAAAATACATGGCCAAATGGGGTCATTTGTGTATCCCTCCTTTAGCAAATATTCACCGAGGCGATTATACCACATGCGTCTGCATATTTTATCCCGTAGAGAGACTTATTCAATTTGATGGAGTAGTTCTCTCGAGATTCGTGAGCTATGTGCCTCGTGAAGGTTAAATCCTTCAGGAGCTTCATGTAAATGTCACTATCAAGTGAGCCATATAAATAGGTCGTGACAACATCCATCATATGCAAATTAAGCCCTTCATGTGCTACAAGGCTAATTAAGTACCTAAAAGTACTTGCATCCACTACAGTGAATATGTTTCATCAAAATCAATTCCTGTGTCTTTGCGAAAACCTTGAGCAACAAGTCGGACTTTATATCTTGAAATTTCCCCATTCTCATTCCATTTTCGCACAAAGACCCATTTGTATCTAACTGGTTTGACACCATCAGGTGTTCGGACTACAGGTCCAAAAACGTTTCGCTTGTAAAGCGAATTTAATTCTGCTTCAATTGCATCTTTCCATTTTGGCCAATTCTCACTTTGTCTACAATCTTTAATGGATTTTGGCTCATGATCCTCATTATCATTCATCACATTTAGCGCTATATTATATGAAAAAGCATCATCAACATTGACTTCTTGTCGGTACCTGATCAGTCTCTTCTGGGATCTCTTTATTGAGATCTCTTTATTTTCATGAATTTCAGGTACCTGATCAGTCTCTTCTGGGACTGTAATTTCAATTATGTCTGTAGACTCTTTGAGAGTTTCTATATCCTCCTCTGGACCATCTTTATTTCTAGCTCCTTTTCTTGTTCGATGATTTTTATCTTTGGAACCGACTGGTCTACCACGCTTCAGGCGCGGTTGAGACTCATTTGCAATATCAGATTGTCCAACAGGTACATCTATTTTTATTGGAGCATTAGCAGCTGGTATATATGATTTGGTTACACCTTTTGGATCAGTAAATGCATTTGGTAATTGATTTGCTAAGCTTTGCAAATGAATTATCCTTTGAACTTCAAGTTCACATTGTTTAGTTCGAGGATCAAGATGAGACAGGGATAATTCATTCCAACTGATCTCTTTTTTTTTTAGCTGCTTATTCTCTCCCCCTAATGTTGGGAAATTTGATTCATCAAAATGACAATCAAGAAATCGAAACAGAAATGAATCTCCGTTGTTGGTTCAAGATAATTTATAATAGACGGAGATTCATATCCAACATATATTCCCAACCTTCTTTGTGGACCCATCTTAGTGCGTTGTGGTGGAGAAATTGGAACATACACCGCAAAACCAAAATTCGAAGATGGGAAATATTTGGTTCTTGACCAAAAACTAATTGTAAAGAGGAAGAGTCATGATAACTAGTTGGCCTGATGCGAATCAAGTTTGCAGCATGCAAAATTGCATGTCCCCAAGTGGAAATTGGAAGTTTGCACCTCATGAGAAGTGGTCTTGCAATTAACTTTATACGGTTAATAAATGATTCTGCAAGTCCATTTTGTGTATGTACATGTGGTACAGGATGTTCAATGTCAATTCCAATGGACACACAATATTCATTAAATGCTTGAGATGTAAACTCAGCAGCACTATCAAGACGTAATTTCTTGACAGGATAATCAGGGAAGTGAGCTCTTATTCGAATTAGTTGAGCTAGCAATCTCGCAAATGCTTGGTTGCGAGTTGACAACAAGCAAACATGTGACCATTTTGTCGATGCATCAATTAAAACTATAAAATATCTAAATGGTCCACACGGTGGATGTATTGGCCCACAAATATCACCATGTATACGTTCTAAAAAGTTAAGAGATTCACTTTTAACTTTTGTTGGTGATGGTCTAATTATCACCCGCTACATGAGAATTTATTGGATTGAAGAATCTCCTGGTTCTTCAACTGATGACCACATGAATTTTCAATTATTCTTCGCATCATTATAGACCCGGGATGGCCCAACCGGTCATGCCAAACAACAACTTTTTTGTGATTTGTAAACTTTTGGTTTACAACAACATGTGTTTCAATTGCAATCGATATAAGTGTAGTACAAACAAGAGGAAAAGGGGTAGCTTTTCCACTACACTTATTTTTTCCAAAGTATGTCTTGTTATATAGAGATATTCAATATCTCCTTCATCTCTTGTTTCAATATGATATCCATTTAGACGGATATCTTTGAGACTTAATAAATTTCTACTAGACTTAGGGGAATATAATGCCTTTTCAATGCGTAAATTTGTTCCCCGAGATAATAGTATATTAGCTCTTCCAGAGCCTTCAATTATCTTTGAAGAGCCAGATATAGTACTAACGTCGGTTTCACGCTTTACTAAATAAGAGAAATATTTTGCATCCTTTAAAATTGTATGGGTAGTATCGCTATCAACGAGACACATATCTCCATTATTTATGCTAGTGTCAATACTCATTCTATCCAAAGAGAAATAAAAAAAATGATAAGAGATAAGCATGATTAGGAATAACAAATTTATGATTGAATTATTTGAACATAATCTATGGAAGTTGAAAACACTCATATATAAAGCTATATTATTATTACCATAGGAAATGCAAAACATTTTATTATCATAGGAAATTCAAAGACATTTTATTATTTTATTATTTAGGAAAAACTACTTCTTGACTATACTTCCATCCACAATAAGGTGATCAATGTTTGCATAAAGGTCAAGAAAGAAACCAAGAAGAAATCAAGAACATCCAAATGAGTAGCATCTCAGATACCATCATTATTTTAATTGATTGTTGATAGACATCGACAAGATGTTTTTGTGTACGCACGCTTATGACTCCAATGACCTTTGCCTCCTCCAAACAAAGAGCTTAATATTTTCATTATTTTTGCTATTCTGTCCATCTTTGTCATTCTTTTCAATATTTCCCACTACTGGTGGAAAAAAAATGTGTTCTTCGAATTTTCACTATTCGATTTTTTTTTCTATGATCAAGATAATGATCAATATCGCGATCACATATCTGTCAATAGTGATCGTGTGTTGCTACATTCACTTCTGGAAATAAAACATTACTAGTGGAACAACATGCCTCATGAATTTGGATCAAAAGTTAATTATTTTGTTATCATGTGTTGTCACATCCACTTCTGGGAATGGACTTTCAAAGTTTGATTGATTTTTCCTTGTACATAAGAACATAATGGAAACAAATTTACCATAAACATAACAAATTTCCAAGAGCCTGCCAAAATTTGTGCATCTACCATATGGTCAACACATAAGGGATCTATTCAATCAAGATATATATAAACATAGCACAAGCTAATATGTGAAAATTGTATACCATATATCAAGCCCATCAAACACTACTACATATATTTATCTGATCTCATGGATAAATAAATCTAGAACTAACTAATTTTGCGTACAATGAATCTGGACAGAAGAGTCATGTATCTTTTCAAATCTTTCCAATAATAGGCCAACAATATGGAAACATATAAAACTAATAATAACAAAGTGATAATTATAAAACTAAAAGATAAACTATGCTACAAATTAACACCTTTGGCATACTAAAGGACAAACTATTTCTATAAGTTAACACCTTCAAAGAAACTACATAGCAAAGAAAAAACTTTAAACGAACAGAATGAGAGATCAAAAGTTTTAATCATTTAAAAAAAAATAGAGGATCAAATTGCAAGAGATAAACTATGCAATCCAATATAAACTTCATTTTTTTTTGAAAAAAACTAATATTAGAGATAAGGATCATATAGAGTCTCCACAGAGGTCGAAAGCATAGATATATACATGTTGTCCTAATTGATTATATTAAAAACATAACCTTTACTAAAATATATTATATATTTGAATGGATTTGAGACAAACAGATTTCCAAACACACTAGTTTTTATTTACAACTTTTATTCAAAAACATGGTAACGGGTACAACACAAAATTATATATAGATATCATCTAATCATGAACCAGATTCTTAAACATACCAAATAGTATCAAGCAAGAACTAAAATTACCTTAAGATGTTAGAGCTTCGTGCAGATAACGTATTATAAAAGTAATCAAAACTATAGCAAACTAACAATGAGAGAAGTAGAGAATTTGGGAGTGTTTGTATTTCTCTTTTCAAGTCCACCTTTTACATATGAGAGTGAGCCCTATTTATAGGGTGGAATTAGAAAATGAGTAGTCACCCATAAAGGCCACTACACAATGGAGATGATGGGAGAAACTCAATGGACATCCAATATCTAATTTTCATAACAATGTGTAACTTATTAGTTTTGTTGTATTGGGTTGAATTATCCTTAGTAACAAATTAACGAAATGTGTAACTTATTAGTTTGATGATCAAAGATATTCATCCAAACAAAATAAGTTTGATTAATGTTTACGTTGATGCAAATGCACCAACTTATCCAACAAACATTAAATTATATCATGATTCAATTTATATAAATTACTTTTCTAGTATTTTACCTTGATTCTTTATCTTTTTATTATAAGTAGGATATTTTTTAGAGAAAAATTTTGATGAAATCAACCCACCAAATCATTAATATTTTTTTTTTCAAGGAATTATAGCTCCTCTGGCAAGACTCAAAACAACAAGGTTTGGAATAGTCTATGAAAGATTAATGCTCAACCAAAACATCTTCACTTCCTCTGGCGTGTTCTTAAGAAAGGAATTGTTGGACCATGTGCTTAGAGACTATTTATGGGTTACTAAAACATGATTTAGTTCTCCTTTAGGGTTTCGGTTCCCTACCACCAACAATGATTCAGTGGGAGATTGGCTAGAAATTAAACCTAATTCTAGAGGCTCCTTATCCTATCATAGAGATGGTAGCTTCAATCCTATACAACATTTGGTGGGCTTGGAACCAAACTGATCTCCAACCCTAATCAAATTTGGATTGAATCACCCCAAAATATGATTAAGGATGTTGTTCTAACTTATTTCCTCTCGGGTTGCGGTCGAACCGGCCCGACCGGTCTGGTCGATCCTGTTTTAATAACACTCCCCAAGTACTAATTGATGTTTGGTCCACCAAAATATGGTTAGTACAAATACTAGTAACAAAATGTCAGGACAAAAGCTAAAAATATCTTGTGTTCACTTTGATTCGAATCCACCATCTCCCTTCACCTTTCTTCTCTGAAAACATAAACATTAAACATGAGATTTAAAAAATGTCAATAAGTCCCTTACGGACCCCTTTTTACCTATTTAAAAAGACTATCTTGTTCGCAAAGATCAATATTTAGATATGTAAAATGGTGTGAGTGTGTGTGTGTTGTGTGTGTTGTGTGTGTGTGTGTAATATAGATGTATTTAGTTATACCAAATGAAATTAAAGCAACGAATATCATAATTTTAATATAATTTGTTATACAAAACCAATTCAAAGGGAGAGGAAAGGATTATGCAATTAGAAATAAAATAGAATTGCATAGTACCGAAGACAACTACAACATCAAACAAATTTTTGTTTTCTTTTATAACAATTTGCTAGTCTTTTTCTCATTCAATACTTAACTTAATAAAATCTCATCATTCAAGAACCTATCACAATATGACCTAAAAAAAAACTATCACAATGAAAATTTTGCCTACTATTTTAATATAATTTGTATGTATGTTTTTGTTCAGCCATAAAGTATAATTTTACAAAAGAATGTACAGAGAATCAGAGATACCAAAAACAAAGGAAAACGAGTCTAGTTTCCAAAAATTCAAAAACCACGTCGAAATAAGCTCCATGGAGAGAGATATCGACAATATATTGACAAAGGTGCAATATGTGTTTAACAAGAAATCATGAAAACATCAATAAATCTATCACATTTTGAATTTAATTAATTAAGCTCAAACTTCTCACAACCATTACACATTCAACAAGTTGAGTAGCCATTTCTAAGCAAGGTTCACATAACAAACAACCAAGAAAATCACAGTAATAGGAGTACCATCAAATCCTTATTATTTATTCAAACAATTTGCACATGTGTAACATAAAAACACCTTTTACAGCAACATGACCATGTACTCTTAATAGAACATTTCCACACCAAAAAAAAAACCTAGAAATGGAATAGCATAAAAACCCCCAATTTTTAGAAATTTCACCAAAACTAGAATTTCATAACTTAAATCATCAACTAATAACTAAGAGGGACATGCCAACATTGTTAGATTCCAAAGAAAATGTTCCCAGCCGACCACCCAAGAAGGCTCGGATGCACATCACATCCTAACCGACTCGACTGGGTCTAGAAGACGAAGACTAACTCACGAAGACCGCAGCTCGCCTCAAGAGTCGAGGGACTCGTCGGCCACACAGAGCGAGGGACTCCCCCTCGCCCAAAGAGCCAACGCCTCCCTCAGGCTCGGCCATGAGCGAGAATCCAACAAGATATATTAGGAAAGCCTGAGAATCTCGCCTAAGATCCGCTGCATTTATGTATAATACTTATGAGCAATAATTACGCCCTGTAATATAAATATAAGCCCTAGAGACTAATGAGAAAGATCTGATTTTCATTCTGCCAATACTTTCTCCTTACTCGTGATTATTCATCGTATTCTTGCTAAACCCTACTCAAGGGAATAGTTGAGAACAGAAAACAAGTTTGTGGAGTTGCTCCCTTCCTTTGTTCAACTCTCTCTCTCTCTCTCTATGTATATATATATATATATATATATATATATATATATTGGTGTTCAAAATCTTGGAAATTCTTGATGTTTGTAACACCCTAAATTTCATTCGTAAACGAAATACAGAATGACGTTTATTTTACCAAAATCAAAGAAATGCCCAATCAAAAATATAGATTTTAACACACGGAATATAATTATCCGAAATCACTCGTCATAAAGTTATGATGAAACCACAACAACATGTACCTCAAGTTACAACTTGATGAGGTTTCTCAATAGTCAAAAATACTATAATTCATATATAATGTGCATATTTTCCTAAACAACACAATTGATACACATTGGCCTTATGATTCCAAATACTAAGTATTAATTTTGGACTCCAAAATAGCCAATACTTCAAGCACACCAAATCTTGAATTCCTAAGGACTTCAAAGGAAATAACATCAACCCTTATCTTCAACCACTTTAGTCTTTACCTGCTTATCTGTAAAAACCACAACAATAAAAGAGTCAAATAATAATCTCAGTAATTCCTTCAATCGTTCCTCACATATACTTCATACGGTGCCTTTTACAATCTTTTACTCAATAGCGTAATCTCCATAAGAATTTGATAAATATATAATATCAAGTCAGTGGAGAACCTTCCACCCAACAATTTAGAAGGGTGCTCGTACGGGTCTTGGACTCGGACTCACGACTTTTCTCTCCAAGTACTCTAATCATCATTTATATCTTTCATTTGTATATACATAGTGTAATTCTTTGCTCACACGGTCTCTAAAGAAGAGATATAATCATCGGTCTAATCCATAACAACATCTCAATTTATCATTGTCATAAACATCAATCATATATATAATTGAGATGCCAAACCATGCTCATCATAATCTATAAGATATCATAAAGATTCATAAATTGCACATAAGCAATCATCAAGTTGGAGCAAGCATAAAATGAATCTAAACAAATGCATAACTCACAAGATCAAATTAGGTCAAACTAACCCTTGAAAGGGAGTTAAAATATCAATACAATACTAATTTATAGATGAAGACATTTTCTTTAGCTTTCCAACACATCCAGAATCATCTTAATCGGATTCCCGAATTGCAAGATATGAACAAAATAGTGTAAAGGGTTATAAAATAGTTGAATCTGCGCTTGGACGCGCAAGGGTGCGTTTGGAGCGCTTGGGCAAGGTCTGATTTTTATTATTGTGCGCTTGGACGCACGGATGTGCGCTTGTGGCGCTTTTGACAGTTTTGGTTCTGTTTGTCATGCGCTTGAAACGCACGGCGAAGAGCTTAGGTGCATTTCACTGCTCGAAAGTGAATTATTTCTTATTCCACTTAACCAATTCACCCTATTTATCACCCAATTCAAATCCTAAGAACCTAAACTAAAAACGTTCACTCTAACACATTTCCAGCAACAATACAACATCAATTAACATGCATTTTACCAATTTATAGTCCATCATAAAACATAATTTGCAACATTTAACACTTCACAACATACATGCAGTTGAAATAAAGCTAGGGGATTGAACTATCCAACTTAGAACTATCAAACCAGCTTAACAAAGAGCTAAAAGAAACATGTAACTGAGTGTTTCAGAACCACCAACACTTATAGTTCAAACCCTAACTCGCTTAGAAGATCAACTTCACTACTTTCAAAGAGATTTTCCCACCAAACTCTAGTGAGTTCCCATTCACTCCCAAGTCACAAATGGAGAGATAAGGATTGATTGGGTTTTCAGCACCCAAACTCTAGAAGAAAGCTCATTTTTCAGACCTCACTTCTTCCCTTCTTTTGGTGTTTTCAGCTGAATGTTGAATGGGTTTGGGCCAAATGGGTTGGGTAAAGTGCCCAGCCCAATAAAAGGTGTAAACAAAAATTTCTACAACAACCCCCTTTTTATTCTACATCCTATTTACTCTAACCCTCACAAAATTCATTCAAATCAATAGAATATGAAATCCAAATATCTATCAAAAACTTCAGTCAAATAACTACTCAATTCAAATGTTCACGAAAAGTACTAATTTTTTTAATTGTAATGCAAAACTCTCTTACAAAATGAAGATTTTCAAAGTTTGGCTTGTTGCAAAAAAAAAAAACTCACCTCCAATGGATATCTTCAACGAACACGCATATCTATAGAGGTTAACCGACGCTCTTCATACGTTGGTTCTCCTACCAAGTTGCAAAAAAAAGGGAAAAAATGTTAAGTTCGATCTCCCAAAAACATCATATGTAGATGAAAGTAAATAAATAACACGAAAATATAATAGAGCACCAAAATGACAAATGAAATTCTTCTTAAATGACCTAGTAGTTAATTTGGTGATCAGAGATAAAAAGTGACACAAGGAAAATACTCCTTCTAAAATTTGGAGAACAATCACTCCATAATTAACTTGAGATTGAGGCACATGTCTTAAGTATTAATTAGGAGAAATTCAAGTGCTACAATGAAATTAGAGAAGTCCTAAAAAAACTATATACAAAGGCAGTCCTCACCTTACAAGTTAGTTGGTTTTATAGAATTTAGTTATGCCTAAATCCTAAAATGGTATTAACGTCTGTCGATAGGGTCATCAATCAATTATCCACACATCAAACCCAATAGTACTGGGCGGTGTGAGTTGGTTGTACTAAAATTAGATTTATTTTTTTGGTGATAAGTATCAAAATTAGATAAGGATTGAAAAAGGTTTATACACAAGTACACCTCTCACCTTCCCCGTTGGATTTGAAAAGTTTGAGTTAAACCTAATTTCTAAGACTAAGGTATTACAAAAATCATTTGGCTACCAATTTTATTGTCACTCTAATGATCTATTAGCTGCCTAAAAACTTCTTCTTTTTGTAAATCAAAATAACCACTTAATAATGTCTCTCCTTGTCTCATTAAAAACATAAAAGGTTAAATGTCCCAAACATATCATATATAGATGAAAGTAAATAAAATAATTTTATAATTTTTCTTCAAATGTATTTTTTGTTGTACTGAGATATATACGAGATAATAGAGTAAAGAAAAGGAAAGAAATAAACAAATTAATTATATAACTTCTAGAATTAATTGAACATATTACCAAGAACGAATGTAGGTACTTCAAGTGGAGACTCTTGAATTAAGTATCCCAATACACCATTGGGCAAATGATCATGCTGGCAGCATTTCACAATCAATGACCTTAAGTTACAAAAACTAATTGGTGCTGTTTCAGCAAAATTAGGAATCTGAGAGAAAACCTGTCATTGAGGGTGAAGACACATACTCATTAGCAACTATTTGAATTAAATAGAATGAATATAATGATTATACACAGACAATACAGCTTATCTAAAAAAACGAGACAATAAAAAAATACAGATATCCAATTATATATCATTATAAGTATTAATATTATGACACAAAATACTGACATAAAAAGTCAACAACAAAGTTCATGGCTAACGCAATTTAAATACATTTTTAATTAAATTTAGTATATGGTTAATAAACATAACAAATAACGCCCATTAACCATCTATTGTATGTAATTAACCATATGATTTTGAACATTATTAACCACGATTTCCGGACGTTCAAACTTCGTGCAACTGAACATTTGGAAATTGTGGTTAATATAATTCAAATTCATGGTTAGTTACATTCACTAGATGGTTAATGTCTTTTATCACATGTATATTCATTAACCATCTACCGAACGTAATTAACCATGTATTTGAATTGTGTTTACCAATTATTTTGCTAGGGAATTTAATGTCAATATTTGTGTTCAATCAACAGAACTGATAACATCATAATGTATAAAAATCTACGTGGATATGACTAAATGTCTATGTAAGAAAAAGTAATTTTCAAGTACCCGAAGAGTTTCTGAACAGAGTATCAACGAGTGCACATTACTAATCCTTCGTAACCAAATCTTCAAGGTCTCAACAGTCTCATGAATAGAGTCACGACACCAGACATCAATGGTTCCTTCTTCAAGGAACTCCAAATTTTTGTCAAAGAGTTGGCGATTGCTAGAGGTAAGTTGACCCACATAAGAAAATGATTTCAACTTGGGAGCTGATATTTGGACTTTGATAGGGTCACAAAAATGCTTGCCAAATTCCATGGTCATACTAGCAAGTTTTTCACCAAATACACATAGGCCTTTCTCTTTCCTTTTTGTACTTTTGCTTGATAATAACCAGATCACTCAACTTCTTGCACTTTGAGAACGGCTCAACAAAATCTTTGTCATCATTGAAGTAAATGAGACATACTTCAAACAACACTTTACCAATTCAGAAGATCTAAAGTGTCTGGAAATTCTATGTATGTCCCCATTTTATGAAGTGAAAGATCAAGATATTTTAGAGAATGAAAAACAATATTGAGTGACAAAACCCATATTATTCTTACAATTACCATGAATAAAACCTTCAACTCTGAAATTTTCCACATTATGTGATAGTGCATAGCTAAATACCTTCAAGTCTGTCCTCTTAGTTATTAGAGTTGGAACATATTTCCAGAAATTCTTCCATGTCTTGGATAGGACAGTGGTCTGAACAACTTCCTTACTGGTCAAAAACTCCATAATATGTAGCAGTATACAACTAGGCAAATTGCTGATTCTATCCACTTTTTCACTTTCTTTATAGACTGTTCTCTGCATCTTTGCTTCCATCTCCACAAAATTTATATCTCCTGATAAGGACATTTGATAAAAATAAACTTAGATAGATTCTAAGATCAAAAATACTAAAATGAAAAATTGTAAGAAAACAACTGCTTTTCAAAAATATAAGTCTCATATTGTGGGGGTTGGGCTTAAGCCCAAATTTGAAAATAAGTGGGGTGTATTGAGAAAAAAATATTCAAGCCCCATATTGACTAGAAATAAAAGCTAAAAAGAGCTTATTAAGTTTGGAGGTTCTAAAGTTAAAAAAAATATATATGAACAGTCATATTAGCAAAAATATTTTCATATTAAACCAAAATGAATAGTTGATTGTATCTGAAAGACACTTTATTAGCAAACTACTCATTTGATGAGTAATTTTTTAGACCCTAAATGTTGTTTGAGTCACTTAAAATACACAATCAAGAACTTCAAGCATAATTTTATTTACTTTGGGACTAGAATCACTTGAATTTGTTATTTAATTTGCTTGGCAACATTACCTCAAAAAAGCTTAAATATATGTTACCCCCTGCAAATATACCAATTATCTATTTACCCCTGTAAAAATAAAACTTTTAAAAAAGACCTTGCAAATATAAATTATTTCTAGTTACCCCCGTTGTTAGATTTTGTTAATGCTGTTAAGTGTAAATATATGTTACCCTCGCAAATATGTTCATTATCCATTTACCCACTGCAGTAAATATATGTTACCCCTCGCAAATATCCTCATTATCCATTTACCCCGCAAATACGCTCATTATCCATTTACCACCCTGCAAATAATAAGTGTTTCAACATACACTTAACGCTGTTAACAAAATCTAACAGCAGAGGGGTAACTAGAAATAATTTATAATTGCAATGTCTTTTTTAAAAGTTTTGTTTTTACAGGGGGGTAAATGGATAATGAGTGTATTTGGCAGAGGATAACATATATTTAAGCCTAAAAACATCACTCAAATCTAAGACTATAAGGAAAGTGGCGTAAGCCTTCAAACACATTCTCTGAAAGTCTTTTTTTAGTGCGGATCTCTATATCGACAAGTTGTTTCTATAACTTTTTTTTCCAAATTTTTCAGGAAAAGATTAATATGATAAACTGAAAGAACTAATTTGGTTCGAACAACAATTCCTTTAGTTTGAAGTTTTTCTGATAACAAAGTAAGAAAACAATTTTCCTACTAACTGCTTGTTAAAGTGTGAAGGATGTTTAAGATATCTAACCACATAAGCTACACAATGGAAGGGTAATGAAAAGTAATTGATTTATCCTAAAAAATAGAACAATTCCAAATCTTCAATTAAAAAGTAAATTTAGGGGTTAGAAAATTCGATCTATCGTACACACTCAAATCATCAATGAAGAATAATTGTTCCATAATTCACATGTAGAACCCTCCACGCAAGAACAAAAATGAGAAGACCGGCTTATTTAAAGTCTTGCTCAATGAAGAATAAATGTTCCATAAATCACATATAGAACCCTCCGGATCATCCAATAAAACCGTAAATTTAAAGGTTTGATAGTGTTAATATTCGTAATCTACCATGAAAACAAAAATCGAGAAGATATTGACTTACTATCGAAGTCTTCCTCAAGAAAGAGCTTGATGACAGGATCAAACTTTATGAAGGAAGGAAGATGGCAACTGATGTATAAGAAGAAAGGCGAGAAAGACGGCGATCGGATTGATAAGAAAAAGAAAAGAGAGGAATGATAACAAATATATATGGTCTCATGACCTAGAAGAAATACGAAACATTAGAATGGGGATTAAAGTTCCTTAAAATTATAAAAATGCCACTAGGGTTTTCATTCAAAAGTCTAAATCAGATATAGAGAGCGCTATCAAACTAGGCTAACACATGGTCTAATTTATTCGGCCACCAATAAAGGAAGTTGGTCTATTTTTTTAAAAACCACAAAAAAAAATACTAATTTAATGGAATCTTGATGATGGCAAACAAGCATAAAAGAAGGAAGAAAGAGGGCGATCAGACAAGATGGAAGGAAACAACACGACAATGAAGGAAGGTGACCTATTTTTTTTATAGATCACTTAAGCAAAAACATTCACTACAGTTGAATGTTAAAGGGCTCGATTGAGGTTTTGATCTAACAATTTGGTGATAATTATGTAAAACATAAAATACAAGAGTGAGACGTCGAAAAATATACATAAACTCTTTTTTTTAGATAAGCAAATTCATTGAAAGGGAGCACAATGAGTGCCCAACCGTTACAATGGAAAGGGGGAGGGTCTCCCCAAAACCTCCCTGAGCCAAAACTCATTGGGAAAAAGACTCGGGAAAGAAAAATAGTACCTCACACAAAACCTGCACAACAGTGGGGATAAACAACCTAAACCACTACTTCTCCCCAGTCTAAAAAAGGTAGTAATTTTGATACAGTACAGTACATGAGAGATTTACAACAAAGAAAAACAACTCATCGGACTATTATACCAATCTGACCAAGTCACCCTACAATTCCTCCCTCTCCTTGCTTTAAACCAACTCCATGTCGATCCTTAATCCCCGCGACCATAATTGGAAACCAAGCAACCTCCCCATTGAAGACAATTTTTTCCTCATTATCCAAATGTTCCAAACAACCGCCAACCAAATCGGATGCCTAACACTTCTTTGCTTCCTCCCTTTGTTATTTTCCCAAAATCCAAAAATGAGTCACCACCTCGTCTGAGTCCTTTATGTTTTCCCCCAACCACAAAGAAACTTGTCATGTCATACCGCTTTTATAACTCTACATCCAAGAAACAAATGTATCTGTAGACTCATCCTCCTCAAAACAAAAACACATGCTCTTGTCCAAATTGGAGTGTAAAATACCTCTATCGTGTAAGGCCTTACGAGTAGTGATTCTATTCAACATTACTCTCCAACCGATCGAAGATCAACACTTTTGACGGGACATCGCTTTTTCAATAATCGTTTCATCGCCTCCCTTCACCTAACGCACCGACAACACCGCTCCCGAGCTTATCAAAACACAAGAGAGAGCAATCGCCGCGCCGCCGCGCAATGCTACACAAGCACTCCATCGCCAAGCCGCAATATCTCGCAGAAACTCTTATGATATATACATTTGAGAATGAATGATTATACAAATTGACATTTTATAGTGTTGTGTGAATGAAACTAATTTAAATATTGGCTTAAATATGTTTTAAGTCCCTGTAAATATAATGTGTTTTAATTTTAGTCCCTACAAAAAAAAATATCCTCGCAAAATCGACTTGTTTTAAAAAGTCCCTCTTTAACCACTATTACAAAATCGCCACGTGGTCGACGCTCATAAACTCTTTTTCACTTTCATTATAGACACTTCTCTTCATCTTCGCTTCCATCTCCACAAAATTCATATATCCTTGCAAGTCAATCTGATAAAAATATATAAAACGATAAATTGATGAATAGCAATTTTTCAAAAATATAAGTCTCATGTTGCGGTGTTTCTATAGTATTAAACATGTAGGGGTGTATTGAGGACAAAAAAAAACTCTAGTCCCATATTTACTAGAAACAAAATCTAAAAAGAGCTTAATAAGTTTGGAAGCTCTAAAGTAAAGAATGATATATGAATAGTCATATTAGATATAATATTTTCATTTGGATGGAGGGTTTAGGAGGAAGGGGGGAAGGATTGATTCTAAATTGAGGAAGCTATCAATTGTTTCTAAATTATTTTATCATTACCTATCATGTTATTCTTTCAATTTTTCAGCTTTTGCATCCCCATATAGATTATAGCCTAATGGTAACCACTTGATCTAAGAGAAACAAACTAAGTATATTTCCTCCTACTCAAAAAACTTGAACCCACAATAGATTTTGTAGCAGGATTTCAGAGGTTTGTCAAGATCAATCTCAACACATGTTTATAAATTTTCACTCTCATAATGGTTCAAATGAAGATTAGTCTTAAGTGTCGTGCCCAATATGATTCCTTTTATATCACGATTCTCCTATCATAGAATCCATATTGGGCTCTAGAACCATAACTACGACAACCACTTGTTGGCTAGTGTGGTGGTAGCTTTGAAGTTATGTTCCCACGCCTTCACCGCTAAAAATGATTGAAGATGACCTAAGGTCATCCCATTGGAGCAAAATTGAAATCCTCCTTTGAAGTGTTGAGATAAAATCCTTTTTGATATATGGTTTTAATGATAACAAACCTTATGAACTAAAGCTTAAGTATTCTGAATGGTGTTCTACTAATGGGTGCTCTTGAGTTTGTTGAAAAGAACAGTTTCCTATAAGTGGACATGCTAGAAGCCAAATTAGATCAATCCAATGCATGCCATTCTCAACAAATTGAAGAATCAAAGTAGCACCAACAAAGTTACAAGAATAGTAATGCAAGCTTCATGAAGACATATTATCTTTACTATTACAAAGGTGTTGGACAAGGAAATTCACAAAGAGAAAAGAGAAGACATTAGGCAATCAAGAGAAAGTTCAAATCATCTAAAGTGAATTCCTATCAAGAGGAGTCCTAAGAACCTAATGACTAGATGGATCAAAGGTTTCTACAAGTCTTTACATAGAAGATTCTCATAGTCATTGATTGGTTATATTCTACCAATGCTCTCTTACTCAAATGTTCAAAAGCTTATCAAGAAGCATATCAAAGAGCATGACCAAAATATGCAAGAAGTCAAGGGTAGAAATAAACATAAGAAGGTTCACGATGAGAAGGTTCAACAGTTAAAGAAGGTTAAAATAGATGAAGAAGGTTCAAAGATAAGAAGGTTCAATTAAACAAGCAACCTACTCTATCCAGAAACTTCAACAACTAAAGAAAAATCATTCTCATTGATGAACTCAAGAAAAGGTAATCAACGATTCTTCCTAAGAGCATCAAAGTTTATTTGGTTGAGGAATAATCATTTGAGAAAGTTTGCCTAAGTCAACATAACATTTGACCAAGTCAAGAAAAAGTATTAAATGAAGAAGAGGTAATCAATGATTCTTCCTAGGAGCATCAAAGTTCATTTATTTGAGGAATAATCATTTGAGAAGGTTTGACCAAGTCAATAAGAAGGTTTTACCAATCCAATACTTTACATAGAAGATTAATAGTTGAGAATGTTAAATCTCTAGAAGGTTCAGACTACAAAAGGTTTGACCATGTCAAAAGAAGGTTTAACCAAGCCAAGACTTAGCAAACTAAGGCTCTACCATGGTCTAAAATATTGGTATATTATAAAGGTAGAAAACCTTGAGAAGGTTACTTTATGAGAAGGTTAAATTAAGTCAATGTAAGGTTTGACCAATCTAATGTAAGGTTGACTGAAAGTCAAACGTAAGGTTGATTAGAAAGTCGATGGAAGGTTGACCAAAAGTCAACAGAAAGTTTGACTGAAGTCAAAAGAAGTTTGACTAACAAAACACCTTGGAAGTATAAGTTCAATGTTGAGAAGGTTAAAGTGAAGGAAGATACAATGTTAAGAAGGTTGCTGGAAACCATATCAAATTTATCCCAAACACATTAACTCTTCTTGAATGATCTTAAGGTGAATCAAATGAAGATTCCAAGTCATAAAATGTGCTGGAAGTTTGAATATAAAAGAAAGTAACGCATGATTATTCATATGGCACATTTTAGGTGTTTGTTCATGCAAGGAAGCTTAAGAAGGTTACTTCAAATCAATTCCAAGCTGTCCAACAGTTACAAACTGAAGCATGGCTGTTGAGTAGACTACTAGGGGAGTATTATGACTGACATAGAAGGCTTTTTATGACAGCTAAAGCACCAAAGGTTGCTTAAGAAGGTTGATAGGCTACAACTAAAGCACAAAGTCATCATATCCTATCTGTCCAACAGTTACAAACTGAAGCATGGCTGTTGAGTAGACTACTAGGGGAGTACTAAAACTGAAATAGAAGGCTTTTTATGACAGCTAAAGCACCAATGGTTTCTTAAGAAGGTTGATAGGCTACAACTAAAGCACAAAGTCATCATATCCTATCTACAAGCCTACAACAACTTTCCAACGACTCTCTTCAACTCAATTCAAATTTGTAACAGCTATATTCAGTCCCCATGTCTATTTAAATGCTGGAATTTGAAGATTGAAGGCATGAGATTGGGTTGGAACCTCTCATCATTCAAGCTTCTCAAAGAAACATCCAACCTTCTCATCCCACACTCAAAGCTTAAAATGTAAAATTCTGGGATTCTTTTAGTGAGTGTGTGTTAGCTTGATGAGCATCATTGTATAGACTTTGTGTAATCTATTCTCAAGCTCTTAAACATCCCAAAACTCAAAACCCTTATTGTAAACATTATCTTGTAAACATCTCACCAAACTACCTAGAAGTAAGGTGAGGTTTGGTGGTGATTATACTTGATAAGGTGATTCTTAGGTAACTAGTGGAGAGTTTCTAAGAGAGGTTGAAACAACTAGGCGTAGCTGTGTAAGAGTACACTAGGTTGTTGTGTGTGATCAAAGCTAGTGGTGGTGAAGTCTTTTGTGTGTTGATCAAAAGCAAGTGTAATAGCTATTTGGAAAATAGTGGAAATACTCATGTGGACGTGGGGAGAGGAGTAGCCAGGTTTGGGTGAACCTCTATAACTCTATTGTGTTATTTACCAGCTTTCCTTACTATCTTCTAACATGCTATAACATATTCACCAATATTGTTTAAACTAAGAGAAGGTTGATTTATTCAACCTTCTGAAAACGGTTTTTAACTAAGAACTTATAATCTATGATTTAATCTCAAAGTTAAAACCAACATATCTCTTACAAGCTATTATACATGACTATCCCTCATCATTAAGAAGTTAGTATCCTATATTGATTATCTATTGTTACTAACCTTCTTCATTGAGTAGTTAGTGTTTTATATTGATCATCTATTGTTACTAACCTACTCATGTATTTTATGCATAAATCATATAATCGTTTTAAAAGCATTTATAGAAGCTTCAATCAAATGATTTCATCTTCATAAGCTTCTCTACATTAAAGAGTTTATCCTTCACATATATATGTCTTGGTAATATGTTCCTCAAATTATCAAACACTGAATTACCATGTTCAACAAAAGGATAAAATTCATATGATGTACAAAATGTTTCTATGCATAAATACAACACAAGACTCATTGTGAATTGAACTTACTTAACTAGAGAAGGTTCATCGTGTGGAACCTACTTAACAAAAAGAAGGTTCAATGCATGGAACCTACTCAAGAAGAATATGTCTTGTGAAATTGTTTTAAGCTAACTACCTTATCTCCAAGTATCAACTTGAGAGGACATTGTCTAAGTTGCAGGATATAAATTTTCAAAGGGTCACAATTCAACCCCCCCTTCTTGTGACTCTATATGCCACTTCATCAAGATGATCTTCCACTTCAATGATTTGAATGGAACCTATCCTAACCCATCTAAGCTCTAATTTCATTTGAGCATTGTGGAAATGATTACATTTCCTAACCCTTGGCTATTTCATGCACTTCACAAATTGAAGGGTAATGAAAAATACTTTAACAGTAACACAATTTCACAAAAGGAGCACCAAAGCTTAAAGAAAATGTCAAGATTAAAAATCAAATATTTAACAGTAACAAAATTTCACAATTGAAGCGTAATGAAAATAAATCGATTCATCCCTAAAAATTGAACCATTCCAAATCTTCAAATAAAAGTATATTTTAGGGTTTGGAAATTCGATCTATCATAAACACGCATATCTTCAATGAAGGTTAATCGCTACATAATTCACATATAGAACCCTCCACACAAGAGGAAAAAATGAGAGGACCGACTTACAAAAGTCTAGCTCAAAGAAGAATAATTGTTCCACAAATCACAAATAGAACCTCCAGATCCTCCATAAAAAAGTAAATTTAAGGGTTTGATAATGTTAATATTTCGGAATCTAGCAAGAAAATAAAAATCAAGAAGATATTGACTTACTATCAAATCTTCCTCAGTACAGAATCTTGATGATGGCGATCAAACTTTATGAGGAAGAAAGATGGCGATCGACGTATAAGAAGAAAGGAGAGAAAGACAAATGATCGAACTTATAAGAAAAAAAGAAAACAGAGGAATGATAACGAATATATTTGGTCGATCTGAAGACCTAGAAAAATACTTAAAAATTAGAAAGGGAATTAAAGTTCCTTAAAATTATAAAAATGCCACAAGGGTTTTCATTCAAAAATCTAAATCAGATATAGAGAGCGCTATCAAACTAGGCTAACACATGGTCTAATTTATTCGCCACCAATAAAGAAAGTTGGTCTATTTTTTTATAAACCACAAAAAAATTACTAATTTAATGGAATCTTGATGTTGGCAAACAAGCATATAAGAAGGAAGAAATAGGGCGATCAGACATGAGATGGAAGGAAACAACACGACAATGAAGGAAGTTGACCTATTTTTTTATAGATCACTTAAGCAAACAAATTTGAAAGCATTCACTACTTTTGAATGTTAAAGGGCTTGATTGAGGTTTTGATCTAACAATTTGGTGATAATTATGTACAACATAAAGTACAAGAGTGAGACGTCGAAAAATATACATAAGCTCCAAAAGGATGAAGAGAAAATAATCATACACAAACTCTTCTGATATATACATTTGAGAATGAATGATTATACAATTGACATTTTATAGTGTTGTGTGAATGAAACTAATTTAGGTATTTTATCGAAAATATACTTCCATATTTGATGATATTTGACCCATGTTGGCAAAAGAACTGCAATTTGAAGTGACAAATGTTACTGGCACCTCTTTTTTAAATGTGACATCTCCTATTCAACACTAAGAAGACAAAAATGCTCGTAAGTTTTTTAAAGACAAAACTACAAATCATCATAATTCATTTACTCTCCTGTAAAAAAAAGCCTTAAAAAGACCCTTACAAATAATAAGTGTTTCTAGTTACCCCCTACAGAGGGTAACCGTAAACAATTTATATTTTGAAGCGGGATAACCGTAAACAGTTTATACACATTATACACTTAACGTTGTCAACATAATCTAACAGCAGTGAGGTAACTGTAAACAGTTTATATTTGCGAGAGTCATTTTAAAACTTTTTTATAGGAGATTAAATGAATTATAGTGATATTTACAGAGGTTAAATGATATTTAAGCCTTTGGTTGGCGGCTAAGTAGTGCATTTGGGTAGAGAATAATAATGTCTTGTTTTGTGGGACAGTGTCGTATGGTTTGTTTATTTATTAGTAAAGGATGATGTAGATTGAGCCACTTTGTAAAAAATTAGTTTTGCTTATTTGTTTACAAAATGTGTAACTTATTAGTTTTGTTGTATTGGGTTGAATTATCCTTAGTAACAAATTAACGAAATGTGTTTAACTTATTAGTTTGATGATCAAAGATATTCATCCAAACAAAATAAGTTTGATTAATGTTTACGTTGATGCAAATGCACCAACTTATCCAACAAACATTAAAATTATATCATGATCCAATTTATATAAATTACTTTTCTAGTATTTTACCATGATTCTTTATCTTTTTATTATAAGTAGGATATTTTTTAGAGAAAAAAATTGATGAAATCAACCCACCAAATCATTAATATTTTTTTTTCAAGGAATTATAGCTCCTCTGGACCATGTGCTTAGAGACTATTTATGGGTTACTAAAACATGATTTAGTTCTCCTTTAGGGTTTCGGTTCCCTACCACCAACAATGATTCAGTGGGAGATTGGCTAGAAATTAAACCTAATTCTAGAGATGGTAGCTAGCTTCAATCCTATACAACATTTGGTGGGCTTGGAACCAAACTGATCTCCAACCCTAATCAAATTTGGATTGAATCACCCCAAAATATGATTAAGGATGTTGTTGTAACTTATTTCCTCTCGGGTCCCGGTTATGGTCGAACTGCCCGACCTGGTCGGGTCGATCCTGTTTTAATAACACTCCCCAAGTACTAATAAGATGTTTGGTCCACCAAAATATGGTTAGTACAAATACTAGTAACAAAATGTCATCACAAAAGCTAAAAATATCTTGTGTTCACTTTGATTCGAATCCACCATCTCCTTCACCTTTCTTCTCTCAAAACATAAACATTAAACATGAGATTTAAAAATGTCAATAAGTCCCTTACGGACCGGCCCCTCTTTACCTATTTAAAAAGACTATCTTGTTCGCAAAGATCAATATTTAGATATGTAAAATGGTGTGAGTGTGTGTTTGTTGTGTGTGTTGTGTGTGTGTGTAATATAGATGTATTTAGTTATACCAAATGAAATTAAAGCAACGAATATCATAATTTTAATATAATTCGTTATACAAAACCAATTCAAAGGGAGAGGAAAGGATTATGCAATTAGAAATAAAATAGAATTGCATAGTACCGAAGACAACTACAACATCAAACAAATTTTTGTTTTCTTTTATTCATTCAATACTTTTTTGCCTACTATTTTAATATAATTTGTATGTATGTTTTTGTTCAGCCATAAAGTATAATTTTACAAAAGAATGTACAGAGAATCAGAGATACAAAAACAAAGGAAAACGAGTCTAGTTTCCAAAAATTCAAAAACCACGTCGAAATAAGCTCCATGGAGAGAGATATCGACAATATATTGACAAAGGTGCAATATGTGTTTAACAAGAAATCATGAAAACATCAATAAATCTATCACGTTAATTAAGCTCAAACTTCTCACAACCATTACACATTCAACAAGTTGAGTAGCCATTTCTAAGCAAGGTTCACATAACAAACAACCAAGAAAATCACAGTAATAGGAGTACCATCAAATCCTTATTATTTATTCAAACAATTTGCACATGTGTAACATAAAAACACCTTTTACAGCAACATGACCATGTACTCTATATAGAACATTTCCACACCAAAAAAAAACCTAGAAATGGAATAGCATAAAAACCCCCAATTTTTAGAAATTTCACCAAAACTAGAATTTCATAACATAAATCATCAACTAATAACTAAGAGGGACATGCCAACATTGTTAGATTCCAAAGAAAATGTTCCCAGCCGACCACCCAAGAAGGCTCGGATGCACATCACTTCCTAACCGACTCGACTGGGCCTAGAAGACGAAGACTAACTCACGAAGACCGCAGCTCGCCTCAAGAGTCGAGGGACTCGTCGGCCACACAGAGCGAGGGACTACCCCTCGCCCAAAGAGCCAACGCCTCCCTCAGGCTCGGCCATGAGCGAGAATCCAGCAAGATATATTAGGAAAGCCTGAGAATCTCGCATAAGATCTCGCTGCATTTATGTATAATACTTATGAGCATTAATTACGCCCTGTAATATAAATATAAGCCCTTAAGACCAATGAGAAAGATCTGATTTCATTCTGCCAATACTTTCTCCTTACTCGTGATTATTCATCGTATTCTTGCTAAACCCTACTCAAGGGAATAGTTGAGAACAGAAAACAAGTTTGTGGAGTTGCTCCCTTCCTTTGTTCAACTCTCTCTCTCTCTCCCTCTCTCTCTCTCTATGTATATATATATATTTATATATTGGTGTTCAAAATCTTGGAAATTCTTGATGTTTGTAACACCCTAAATTTCATTCGTCAACGAAATACAGGATGACGTTTATTTTACCAAAATCAAAGAAATGCCCAATCAAAAATATAGATTTTAACACACGGAATATAATTATCCGAAATCACTTGTCATAAAGTTATGATGAAACCACAACAACATGTACCTCAAGTTACAACTTGATGAGGTTTCTCAATAGTCAAAAATACTATAATTCATATATAATGTGCATATTTTCCTAAACAACACAATTGATACACATTGGCCTTATGATTCCAAATACTAAGTATTAATTTTGGACTCCAAAATAGCCAATACTTCAAGCACACCAAATCTTGAACTCCTAAGGACTTCAAAGGAAATAACATCAACCCTTATCTTCAACCTCTTTAGTCTTTACCTGCTTATCTCAAAAACCACAACAATAAAAGAGTCAAATAATAATCTCAAGAACTTCAATCGCTCCTCACATATACTTCATGTGGTGACTTTTACAATCTTTTACTCAATAGCGTAATCTCCATAAGAATTTGATAAATATATAATATCAATTTAGAAGGGTGCTCGTACGGGCCTTGGACTCGGGCTCACAACTTTTCTCTCCAAGTACTCTAATCATCATTTATATCTTTCAGTTGTATATACGTAGTGTAATTCTTTGCTCACACGGTCTCTAAAGAAGAGATATAATCATCGGTCTAATCCATAACAACATCTCAATTTATCATTGTCATAAACATCAATCATATATATAATTGAGATGCCAAACCATGCTCATCATAATCTATAAGATATCATAAAGATTCATAAATTGCACATAAGCAATCATCAAGTTGGAGCAAGCATAAAATGAATCTAAACAAATGCATAACTCACAAGATCAAATTAGGTCAAACTAAACCTTGAAAGGGAGTTAAAATATCAATACAATACTAATTTATAGATGAAGACATTTTCTTTAGCTTTCCAACACATCCAGAATCATCTTAATCGGATTCCCGAATTGCAAGATATGACCAAAATAGTGTAAAGGGTTATAAAATAGTTGAATCTGCGTTTGGACGTGCGAGGGTGCGTTTGGGGCGCTTGGGCAAGGTCTGATTTTTATTATCGCGGCGCTTGGGACGCGACGGATGCGCGCTGTGGCGCTTTTGTGATTTTGGTTCGCTTTGTCATGCGCTTGAAACGCACGGCGAAGAGCTTAGGTGCATTTCACTGCTCGAAAGTGAATTATTTCTTATTCCACTTAACCAATTCACCCTATTTATCACCCAATTCAAATCCTAAGAACCCAAACTAAAAACGTCCACTCTAACACATTTCCAGCAACAATACAACATCAATTAACATGCATTTTACCAGCTAGGGGATTTAACACTTCACAACATACATGCGCAAAGTTGAAATAAAGCTAGGGATTGAACTATCCAACTTAGAACTATCAAACCAGCTTAACAAAGAGCTAAAAGAAACATGTAACTCGCTTAGAAGATCAACTTCACTACTTTCAAAGAGACTTTCCCACCAAACTCTAGTGAGTTCCCAATCACTCCCAAGTCACAAATGGAGAGATAAGGATTGATTGGGTTTTCAGCACCCAAACTCTAGAAGAAAGCTCATTTTTCAGTGGTCAAGTATTTTTACCACACCCCTCCTACTCCAAACACACCCCCTCACCCTACACATTTACCAAACTAACCCCACTTACAATTCTATTTCCCTCTCTATCCCTCTCCCTCTTCTTCTCCAACACCCAAAAACACTCCCTCTCCAACACCTAAACCTCCCCTCTCTCCACTCCAAAACCCACCCATCCTCACCTTCATCATTCACTCCCATTCAACTACCCATCATTGGCAACTAGCTCAAGGTAATAACCCTACCAAACATTTTTCATTTTGGTTCTGTTTTGAGTTTTTTACGCCATTTTTTTTTCTGCAAACGCGCTCAGTTCGAATAGGGTCGTTCGAACATGTTCGCATGAACGTGTTCGAACAAGTGTTAGCTGGGGTGTGAATTTGATTTGTTCGAACAGCCTCATTCGAACATGTTCGCATGAGGCCGTTCGAACAGGCGTATGACAGCAACTGATAAGTTGCAGCTTCTGTGCAGGTTTTTTTGGTTTAATGGATGAAAATGAGGGAGCAGTTGAGTTGTCAACTGTAGAAGCAGAGATGTCAACTGTCGCAGTTGACATCTCAACTGACGTTGTTGAATCCCAAGACTTTACTAGTTCCTTTCAAACTGATACGGTAAGAATGAATTAGTTGTTTTAATTTTAGCTAACTATTCAAATTATGTAAATCGACACATGGTAATTGAATTTCGCTTATTTCCTACCGTGAGGAGCCGCGACTTGGTGTGCGTGCGGTTGGGAAATCTCTTGGGATGGTGATTGTTATAGGAAGATCGACACCGGATTTACGATCGTGTAAACAATATCGCATGTTGATTTGTGATAAAGTTTGGATCATATAAGACAAATGTTGAGGAAGGCACAAACACTAGAAAATGTTGTTGTCCCTTCGCATCGAAAGGGAAATTTATTAAGAAGCTTGGAGGATGGATTTTGAGGGTTATGAATGGAACTCATAACCACGGATGGTTACTTATCATGATGGACGCCCGCACATTGGTAGGTTAACTTCGTAAGAGAAGGAACTAGTGGCTAGAATGACTAGGAATCATACTCGCCTAAATTGATCCTTAATGAGCTGAAATTGATGAAGCTCGATGATAACTATACGGTTGTGAAACAAATATACAACCGCAAATGCCAAAGGCAACGATCGGCTATGCGCGAGAGGTAGGACCGAGCTCCAACAACTCATGTTTTATTTGCAACGCGATAATTATGTTTATTGGACTCGACTTTGCGCACGGAAGTACGGTTGTGAAAGACATCTTTTGGGCCCATCCCGATTCTATTGAGCTTCTCAACACCTTCCCAATTGTTTTGTTGATTGATTCCACATATAAAACCAACCGTGCAGTATCCGTTGGTTGAGATCGCTAGTGTGACCTCAACCGAGAAGACTTACTCACGTGCATTTGCTTATGTCAATTGGGAGAGGATGGATAACTTTGCATGGGTTCTTGAGAAATTGAGGGGTTTATTTAGGAAACAGGATGAACTTCCGCAAGTCATACTTGCATCGACAGAGACACGTGTATGATGAATGCTCGCAAAGCAATATTTCCAACATCCGCAAACTTGTTGTGCCAATTTCACATTAAGAAAATGTGAGGCCAAAGCAAGGCTCATTGTGAAAGACCAAGCCGTTGTTAATGACATTATGTGTGCATTTCTATCCGTTGTCCATGCGAAGACTACTAAGAGTATGATTATGAGTTGGGTCTCTTTAACGACTTGGCAAAGACCTTATCCCCGCTTTCATACAAGATGTGAAGACCACCGCTAGACCCCTTCAAGGAAAAGTTTATTGATGCATGGATAAATAAGCATATGCACCTTGGCAACACTACCACCAACAGAGTTGAGTCTACACACTCTCACTTGAAGCAAATATTACGAGACAGTATGGGAGATTTGTGCAAGTCTTTGGGATGGAATGCGCACTCATGCTTAGGATACAACATTCGACCTTAAAATGCACTTCGAGCATAGTTTGAGTAGAGTGAAAGTTCAACACTTGAAGAAGAAGATTTTTGATGAAATTAAGGGTTTAGTTTCATCTAATGCTATAGACCATATTTTGGGAGAGATGCAGCAGATCGGATCTGCTTTTTCACTTAACCCATCATTATGTCGATGCACACTCGTGACTACACACACGGACTACCATGTGCATGTGAGCTTTCAAGGTATGATGTACACTCATCTTGTTATTTTGTCTATAAACTCAACATTATATGGGTTGTCACTAAATCAATGTCGCTTTTTTATAGGGTTATGATGGATCGCACTCCAATTCCGTTGAGCATGATTCACCAACATTGGCAGAGGTTGAATTTCAAAATACGCATGCAGGTAATGGATGATGAGTTGAGTGTAGAAATTGAACTTGAAGCTATCGGAAGAAGGTTTGAGGCCTCCGATCACGCCGGTAGAGTTATCATTAAGGCAAAAGCACGTGAATTGGCATTCCCGCATACCGACTTCTATGTGTCCACCTCCGGATACGATCATTACAAAGGAGCACCAAAAAAAGATAAGAAAGGGAATGTTGATTACTCAACAAAGCGAGACAAGTCATTTTGGGAACATGTAGATGACAAATTTGACTCCCCGTGGTTCATCTAGTGGATGTTTTGCTCGGTCTCGTAAACAACCTACTCCCCCAAAGCAAGAGTGGAACGCCTACAAACCCATACGCTCTGGTTCAACTCCCGCTCCTACTTTGTCAACGTGTGTCAAAGACCTAATCCATCACAAAGCAAAAAGAGAACTCAAGTCGATGATTGCTACTACAATCCCTACTCCTCCACTACATAAGAAACCAACACCCACACCTATTGTTACGTGTCGCCATCGCCATCGTTTCAAAAGCTCTTACTTTGACACCAGCTCCTGTTCGTTTACACCGAATCCTATTGTTACAGATGTTGCTTTGTTATGGATGTATTTAATACATACATCGTAGGGATGCCGACATACATGCGCCCCTATGTTGAAAAACTTGTTAACGTGGTTGGTGATGGTAATCGTGGATTAGGTGTATTGCGGCATTTCTTGGAAGCGGGCGAGGAGGCTTGGCAATCAATCGAATCGATCCGATGGAGGAGCTTAACCAATACAATGACTTCTACACTGATCGTATGGTGGTATTGGTAAGGTCACATTTTTGATGAAGTCGTTGTTGAGGCACATCATGGGAACAATGTTGAAGATAATTGGATGACTATACCAGGAAATGGGGTATATCGATCAAGAATAAGTACAAAGTTGTCCCGAGTTGTTGGTCACCTAATTGTTGTTACACAATTTTTCCCTTCAATGTTGCGCCATTCGAAGTGCCCGACGCTTCAACATCCTATTCGCATTCGTAACACAAACACTTTGTACAGTAAAGTGTCTTCTATTTAGATTCAGCAGTAGTCATTCCAAAACATTACATAACATTATGTTTTTGTTGTCTTTTGAAGATCTTTATGAAGCCCGAAGTCCAATGCCCTCGCGGATTTGATGTGGATGACTAATAGGGCACCCATAGCAAAGTGGTTGGGACTCGCCATTAGCCGCATGCAAAAGTGGAAGTGTTTGCTCATACAATCACAACCCCCATCCCCTTCCTTGTGTAGATTTAAGTAAAGATATCGATGGTAGTCAATGTTAAGTTAGATTTATAATTTTGGTACACAACTTTGTATATGACTATTAGTAGGAAACTTTTGAAATGAAAAAACTCGCTTCGCTTTTCGGTTTTAAGTTTTCGTCAGATAACATTGGTTCGAATGATACCATTCGAACGCCTGTTCGAACGCCACCCTTCGAACATGTTCGAATAAAGCCATTCGAGGCACCAATAACACACCCTCACACCAACAGTTGGCAATATTCCTTAACACGCATGAGTTTGTTCGAACAGGTTCGAACGATGTCGTTCGAACAGCAAAAATTCCTTAACACGGACAAGGTCGTTCGAACCTGTTCGCACAAGGCCGCTCAACAAATACTTAAACCACGCTGCACGAGCGTCCCACGCGAGGCCATTTTTGGAAAAAAAATGTTTGGGGGCGTGCGATGAGTAAACGGGGGTGTGGGAAAAGTAAAAGCCTTTTTCAGACCTCACTTCTTCCCTTCTTTTGGTGTTTTCAGCTGAATGTTGAATGGGTTTCGGCCAAATGGGTTGGGTAAAGTGCCCAGCCCAATAAAAGGTGTAAACAAAAATTTCTACAACAACCCCCTTTTTATTCTACATCCTATTTACTCTAACCCTCACAAAATTCATTCAAATCAATAGAAGATGAAATCCAAATATCTATCAAAAACTTCAGTCAAATAACTCAATTCAAATGTTCAGGAAAAGTACTAATTTTTTTAATTGTAATGCAAAACTCTCTTACAAAATGAAGATTTTCAAAGTTTGGCTTGTTGCAAAAAAAAAACTCACCTTCAATGGATATCTTCAACGAACACGCATATCTATAGAGGTTAACCGACGCTCTTCATACGTTGGTTCTCCTACCAAGTTGCAAAAATAAGGAAAAAATGTTAACTTCTGATCTCCCAAAAACATCATATGTAGATGAAAGTAAATAAATAATACGAAAATATAATAGAGCACCAAAATGACAAATGAAATTCTTCTTAAATGACCTAGTAGTTAATTTGGTGAACAGAGATAAAAAGTGACACAAGGAAAATACTCCTTCTAAAATTTGGAGAACAATCACTCCATAATTAACTTGAGATTGAGGCACGTGTCTTGAGTATTATGAGACATTCAAGTGCTACATTTAAATTAGATAAGTCCTAAAAAAACTATATACAAAGGCAGTCCTCACCTTACAAGTTAGCTGGTTTTATAGGATTTAGTTATGCCTTATTAGGGAAAATCTCAAGTCCCACATTGACTAGTGATAAGGTCTCTAGAGGATTTATAATGAAGAGGCAACCCTCACCTTACAAGCCGGTTTTGTGGGGTTGAGTTAGGCCTAAACCACATTCTAAGATGGTATCAGAGCCTATCATAGATCTATCGGGCCACCTACCATTAAAAAAAAAAAGACACGCTACAAGCCCAAAAATAAAAATAAAAAAAAGTGTTGCGCGTGAGGGGGTGTATTAGGGAAAATCCCAAGTCCCACATTGGCTAGTGATAAGGTCTCTAGAGGGTTTATAATGAAGAGGCAACCCTCACCTTACAAGTCGGTTTTGTGGGGTTGAGTTAGGCCTAAACCACATTCTAAGATGCCTAAATCCTAAAATGGTATTAAAGTCTGTCGATAGGGTCATCAACCAATTATCCACACATCAAACCCAACATAAAAGGTTAAATGTCCCAAACATATCATATATAGATGAAAGTAAATAAATAATTTTATAATTTTTCACCATATGTATTTTTTGTTGTACTGAGATACGAGATAATAGAGTAAAGAAAAGGAAAGAAATAAACAAATTAATTATATAACTTCTAGAATTAATTGAACATATTACCAAGAACAAATGTAGGTACTTCAAGTGGAGACTCTTGAATTAAGTATCCCAATACACCATTGGGCAAATGATCATGCTGGCAGCATTTCACAATCAATGACCTTAAGTTACAAAAACTAATTGGTGACGTTTCAGCAAAATTAGGAATCTGAGAGAAAACCTGTCATTGAGGGTGAAGACACATACTCATTAGCAACTGAACATTTGGAAATTGTGGTTAATATAATTCAAATTCATGGTTAGTTACATTCACTAGATGGTTAATGTCTTTTATCACATGTATATTCATTAACCATCTACTGAACGTAATTAACCATGTATTTGAATTGTGTTTACCAATTATTTTGCTAGGGAATTTAATGTCAATATTTGTGTTCAATCAACAGAACTGATTACATCATAATGTATAAAAATCTACGTGCAGAAATATGACTAAATGTTTATGTAAGAAAAAGTAATTTTCAAGTACCCGAAGAGTTTCTGAACAAAGTATCAACGAGTGCACATTACTCATCCTTCGTAGCCAAATCTTCAAGGTCTCTACAGTCTCAGGAATAGAGTCACGACACCAGACATCAATGGTTCCTTCTTCAAGAAACTCCAAATTTTTGTCAAAGAGTTGGCGATTGCTAGAGGTAAGTTCACCCACATAAGAAAATGATTTTAACTTGGGAGCTGATATTTGGACTTTGATAGGGTCACAAAAATGTTTGCCAAAAAGAAGATACAGTCATACTAGCAAGTTTTTCACCAAATACACATAGGCCTTTCTCTTTTCCTTTTTGTACTTTACAGTTGATAATAACCAGATCACTCAACTTCTTGCACTTTGAGAACGGCTCAACAAAATCTTTATCATCACTTGAAGTAAATGAGACATACTTCAAACAACACTTTACCAATTCAGGAAGATCTAAAGTGTCTGGAAATTCTATGTATGTCCCCATTTTATGAAGTGAAAGATCAAGATATTTTAGAGAATGAAAAAACAATATTGAGTGACAAAAACCCATATTATTCTTACAATTACCATGAATAAAACCTTCAACTTTGAACTTTTCCACATTATGTGATAGTGCATAGCTAAATACCTTTGTCCAAATTTTAGGATCCACATGGCCACCAAAATCAATAGAAATATCATGCAAGGCAGTAGAATCATCACGTTGTTGAATAACCTTTGACAAAAACTCCATGAAATGTTTAGGCTTTTGAAAGTCTGTCCTCTTAGTTATTAGAGTTGGAACATATTTCCATAAATTCTTCCATGTCTTGGATAGGACAGTGGTCTGAACAACTTCCTTACTGGTCAAAAACTCCATAATATGTAGCAGTATACAACTAGGCAAATTGCTGATTCTATCCACTTCTTCACTTTCTTTATAGACTGTTCTCTGCATCTTTGCTTCCATCTCCACAAAATTTATATCTCCTGATAAGGACATTTGATAAAAATAAACTTAGATAGATTCTAAGATCAAAAATACTAAAAAGAAAAATTGTAAGAAAACAACTACTTTTCAAAAATATAAGTCTCATATTGTGGGGTGTATTGAGAAAAAAAATATTCAAGCCCCATATTGACTAGAAATAAAACCAAAAATGAATAGTTGATTGTATCTGAAAGACACTTTATCTAGCAAACTACTCATTTGATGAGTAATTTTTTAGACCCTAAATGTGGTTTGAGTCACTTAAAATACACACTTCAAGCATAATTTTATTTACTTTGGGACTAGAATCACTTGAATTTGTTATTTAATTTGCTTGGCAACATTACCTCAAAAAAAAAAGCTTAAATATATGTTACCCCCTGCAAATATACTACCCCCTGCAAAAATAAAACTTTTAAAAAAGACCTTGCAAATATAAATTGTTTCTAATTACCCCCTGTTGTTAGATTTTGTTAACAGCGTTAAATGTAAATATATGTTACCCCCCTGCAAATATGTATATTATCCATTTACCCCCTGCGTAAATATATGGTACCCCCTGCAAATATCCTCATTATTCATTTACCCCCCTGCAAATACGCTCATTATCCATTTACCACCCTGCAAATAATAAGTGTTTCAACATACACTTAACGCTGTTAACAAAATCTAACAGCAGGGGGGTAACTAGAAATAATTTATATTTGCAATGTCTTTTTTAAAAGTTTTATTTTTACAGGGGGTAAATGGATAATGAAAATATTTGCAGGGGGTAACATATATTTAAGCCTAAAAAAACATCACTCAAATCTAAGACTATAAGGAAAGTGGCAGAAACCTTCAAACACATTCTCTGAAAGTCTTTTTTTAGTGAGGATCTCTATATCGACAAGTTATCTATAACTTTTTTTCCAAATTTTTCAGGAAAAGATTAATATGATATTCTGGAAAACCAAACTGAAAGAACTAATTTGGTTCGAACAACAATTCCTTTAGTTTGAAGTTTTTCTGATAACAAAGTAAGAAAACAATTTTCCTACTAACTGTTTGTTAAAGTGTGAAGGATGTTTAAGATATCTAACAACATAAGCTACACAATGGAAGGGTAATGAAAAGTAATTGATCTATCCCTAAAAAATAGAACAAATTCCAAATCTTCAATTAAAAAGTAAATTTAGGGGTTTGAAAATTCGATCTATCGTAAACACGCAAATCATCAATGAAGAATAATTGTTCCACTACTAAAAAAACAAAAATTAGAGATGCCCAAAATCCCTCTCTAAATAGCCAAAATCCGTCACTAAATGATTTAGAGAGGGAATTTGCGAGGAACCGAAGATTCATCAAACAATTTTGGCGTCACAAATTTTTTTAGAGAGGATCTCGATAATCCTCTCTAATAGCGAGGAAAAATCCGTCGCTAACAGAGAGGAAACAGTTCCGTCTCTAATAACGAGGAAACAAATACGCGTCTCTAATAGAGAGGAACACACACGTCGTCGCTAATAGTGAGGAAAATATCCCTCGCTAATAGAGAGGAATATTTTCCGTCGCTAACAGTGAGGGAACAATTTCCTTTCTAATTTTGGTGATTTAAATGCAGAATTATTTTCTTACAAATACCAATTGTTTTAATTTATCTATAGAGAGGAAAAAATCCATCTCTAAACTTAAAAGTACAACAAACACAAAATTCCACCAATTCAGTAAATTTGAAAGCTATACAAATTTCTTAAAAGCACTACATGTTTGTTAATGTGAATAAAAACGACTCCACTGGGGATCGAACCCAGAATCTCTGGTTTCGTAGACCAGCGCCTTATCCATTAGGCCATGGAGTCATATTTACTGAACACGTCTAACTCATTTTACAAAGTTCAATCCCAAACTCTTAAGTGCTTATGGTAATAACTAGGAAGTTAATAAAGTTCACTTATGATAACTGTAAAATAAGTATTTTCTAAGTATATTTTAGATAAAATCAAGCTCAAGCAGCATAACTACAACCATTATAACTAACATACTAAGTTTTTATACATAGGCAAGAAACAAAAGCAAAAGGTCCAAACCAGCTTAATTAAACAAAGGTCCAAGCTTAATTAAATAAGTTCATACCTGTAGCAACAAGATGCTGTATCATGAACTGACAGAAGCACCAGATGAATTAACTTTGAATACTCTATCTTCAGGTACGATGTATGTCTTACTGGATGTCCGAATAGTAATTTCCATATTCATTCGGCAATCTGTCTTTCATAAAACCATCAATTATATCTAATTCCTTCTTATTGCCACTGCAATAATTCCTTCTTATTGTCCCCAGATAGCCTGTAAAGCAATGCCTGCCAAAAAGAAGATACAGTCAATCTGTTTAGAAAATCATAAAGAAGCATATTAATAGTTCTCAAAGACAATGAAATTACAAAAACTATTTAATTTTTGTGAAGAGGGGGGAAAGCTTCAAAATTGTTTCGATGTGTTATCCATGGAAGGGATGGGGGAGAGAAAAGTCTAGAACAATTTTTGTCTTACAACAAAATTTGCTAGGAACAGAATAACAGCAAGCAAGGCAAGTAAAGGGTAATTACAGCATGTGCACCAAAGCACACATGTTTTCAAACCCGGAGGCTTTTACACGATTCCAAAGAGGTGGTAAATCGCAAATAATTTCTTGACAGAAAGCTCCTGAGGCTTAGCTTGTTTGAAAAGGAGTGTTTCAAAGAACTTATCCACGGACGGCCTCTTTGTTTGATCTTTAACCAGCACATAGCAACCATTTCCTTAAAAGACCGATCACAACTGGAAATACTTTAATTAGACTACTACAACTTCACTACTACTACTATCAACCCAATCGTAATTACTAAAGAAACAGATTACATGGGAACTAATAAGGTTTTAAAAATGGTGTGACCACGATTGTATGTGGCCACAAAGATCAATGTTTTAACCTCTATGAACCATACCACAACCGCAATTGTGGCCATATCAAATGCGTATGTCCGCAATATCAAAGATGGGGTTGGTCCTAGGCCCAAAGGTGAATGATGTGAGGCCTAAAGCAAACATTGAGAGAGGTCTTTTGCTTTAAGTGATGGAACTCGAGTGTTGCGTGTTTTGCTCGACTTTTTGCTTTATAAAAACTAATAACAAATACTTTTTGTTGGTAAGTCTAAAGTTGTGTTACCTGTGGTCGGTCCGATCAAAGATAGGGGATTCTCTCCATTCAAAATTTCACTTGATAGTCTCAATTGTCAAATCTAACCATTTAATACCATTTCTCTCTTTTTATGGGTTAAAGTTTCTATCTCTTACTTTTTAATCAATGATCTGCGATTCCACATGACAAGATTTTATCGGTTGAATCACTTGAGAGAATCCATTCCCGGCATATAGAGATGTAACCCAAAATCAATTTAAAAAAACCAAACTATATTAAAATCTCGCTTCACTCACGATTACTTATTAGCCATGACTAGTGAACCAAATATGCACAAGAAAGATGTATCTTGGTAAAAGTGTAGAGAAGCGTGTATGCGCGAAAGAAAAGTCATACCTTGGAGAACTCTTATCACGATCATAATCAAGTCCCGGAGGTGCATTTTGTATGGTCATCAATAGAACCTATAGATAACACAAAACAATATCAACATGTCACAATCTCACCTCACCAATTTGAATTATATGCTGATAACTTCAACTTCAAGTTGAATTGAATTGAAGAAGCACATTTTTCCTTCATGCAAATAAAGAGATAGATAAATACCTTCATAGGAGGATATTTGGAGAGAGGTGCATGACCATGAGCCAACTCAAGTGCATAATTCCAAAAGACCAAATATCACCTTAAAATTATAACCACTCCAGTTGCAAAGACCTCGGCACCATCCTACATAAACAACCTCAAAATCAATAATTAAGAACGAGAATAACGAGAATAATTTTTGTCTTACAACAAAATTTGCTAGGAGCAGAATAACGAGTGCAAGGCAAGTAAAGGGGATAGGTCGATACTCGAATTTCATTATGGAAAGATTGCACTCTATATTATTTCAAGTTTCCTTCACTTTAATTTTGTTTTTCTTGCAAACTTAATTTATCCCAAATGTTGGTTTATTGAGCTAAAATTGGAACGAAATTAGTTTATCAATTCAATTCAATTGTAGGCCAAATAATCATTAGAAACCTTACATGGCATTTGGAAGGAAATGGTTTGTACAATTCTATGTATTGCTATTATGCTTTTCTATTCACATTAATTCCATGGGTGGGCTAGCTTCATGTGCAAGTTGTGCTTCCTCCCACTATACCATGGGTGGGCTAGCTTCTCCTAGGATCAAGATTATCATTAATCTTTTAGAGTCTTCTCTGCTCAAGATTTTATAGAAGTACTATCATTAATATAAGCAAAACCAATCCTTTTCTCTTCAACAACATAGTAACTATACCATCATGAACAATACAAAACCAATCAATATAAGTTTGAAAGTAGAAATATAGAACCTAGAAAGAGAAGAATAATATCTAAAAGAGTTATGCAATAGAAAGAAGTACAGTGTTCTAATACAAATAAACCCTAACAAACCTGCAAACAAATCAACAAATCAAAACCTCAATTTTGAGGATAATCAACAAGAATTAAAGCAATCAATCACATGGAGAATCAAAGCAAACTTGTTTGAAATAGTTGTCTCTTTCTATTCCTAAGCTAAGGGGGAAAGAGATATTACCCAATGAGACAAATGAGAAAAAAATCTAGTAAACTTGTTTCACTTGATTTTACTATACCTAACTGGAATGTAAAATCATACAAATCTTTGGTAGTTTCATCATGTTTTGCTTACAAAGCTACATTAAGATACAAGTAGAGAAGTAAATCTGCAAAATCATCACAGGGTGTGCTATAAATACCTGAGCAAGCATCAACTCTTTTGAAAAGGCCAAATTACTGGTCTACTGAGCTTCTTTACATAGATATCATTGTATTCGTGTCTTGATATATCTGCGGTTGATGCAAACATTATTAAAAAGCACATTTATATGTTTACGTATATCTTAGGAACAGGATCTATTGAACAATTTCAATTAGGTTATTTCTATAGAATACAATACAAGGCCTATTTCTATGTAAAATCATTCCATCAACCTAAAGCTAAGTTAGGATTTCAAAACCTAAAGTTAAATGGAATACGATATCAAGGTTTAGAGAATATATGATCTATCTATTGAACAATACGATGTCTTTGATTACGAGATAAATGGAATACTTAGGATTTCAAAAACCTAAAGCTAATTTACAAGAGCTATCTATATAATCGGAAAATAGAATCTTTAATTAGAAGAAATTGAAACCCTAACCATGTTTACGAAGCAATTGGAAGAGAATCCAAGCAAGTATTACAACCTAAACGCAAAGCCGGGGATGAACGCCGACGAACGAAGGGGCATGAGCGAGTGCGATGTCGATTTAGAAGAAGACGTAAATCGCAACACCACAGGAAGAGGAGAAAACCACGAAGCTCAAGTTTTGGAGTGTGGCTATGGTTAGGGTTTTGGTGAGTGGCGATGGTGAGTGGTGATGGTGAGTGGTGTGGTGAGTAACAGAGTGAAGAAGCGCAAGCGTTGATGACGATGCTTCCAGAGAGTGAAGACACAAGTGTTTTTTTTTTAATATTTGAGAGTTTTGGTGAGTGAGGCGTTTAATATGACTATCGGTTAGCGACGAATTAGTTATTCCTCGCTATTAGCGAGGGATTCATTTCCTTGCTATTAGCGAGGGATTTCTTTCTTCCTCAAAATCCCTCTTTAAACGTCTTTTGTATGTTTTGTGACGAATTTAGCTACGAAATTATTAGAGAGGGATATTTTTGGTCCCTATTTCCGTCACAAACGAAAGTCAGTGCTAGCTAATTTTTTTCGTAGCTAAATCCCTCCCTATTAGTGAGGGATGTTAATCCATCTCAAAAATTCCTCTCTAAAAAAAACTTTTCTAGTAGTGTTCCATAATTCACATGTAGAACCCTCCACGCAAGAACAAAAAATGAGAAGACCGGCTTACGAAAGTCTTGCTCAATGAAGAATAAATGTTCCATAAATCACATATAGAACCCTCCAGATCATCCAATAAAACCGTAAATTTAAGGGTTTGATAGTGTTAATATTCAGAATCTAGCATGAAAACAAAAAATCGAGAAGATATTGACTTACTATCGAGTCTTCCTCAGTAAAGAGCTTGATGACAAGGATCAAACTTTATGAAGGAAGGAAGATGGCAATCTGATGTATAAGAAGAAAGGCGAGAAAGACGGTGATCGGATTGATAAGAAAAAGAAAAGAGAGGAATGATAACAAATATATATGGTCGGTCTCATGACCTAGAAGAAATACGAAACATTAGAATGGGGATTAAAGTTCCTTAAAATTATAAAAATGCCACTAGGGTTTTCATTAAAAAGTCTAAACTGTATATAGAGAGCGCTATCAAACTAGGCTAACACATGGTCTAATTTATTCACCACCAATAAAGGAAGTTGGTCTATTTTTTTATAAACCACAAAAAAAAATACTAATTTAATGGAATCTTGATGATGGCAAACAAGCATAAAAGAAGGAAGAAAGAGGGCGATCAGACATATGAGATGGAAGGAAACAACACGACAATGAAGGAAGGTGACCTATTTTTTTATAGATCACTTAAGCAAACTAATTTGAAAACATTCACTACATTTGAATGTTAAAGGGCTCGATTGAGGTTTTGATCTAACAATTTGGTGATAATTATGTAAAACATAAAGTACAAGAGTGAGACGTCGAAAAATAGACATAAACTCTTTTTTTTAGATAAGCAAATTCATTGAAAGGGAGCACAATGAGTGCCCAACCGATACAATGGAAAGGGGGAGGGTCTCCCCAAAACCTCCCTGAGCCAAAACTCATTGGGAAAAAGACTCAGGAAGGAAAAAGAGTACCTCACACAAAACCTGCACAACAGTGGGGATAAACAAACTAAACCACTACTTCTCCCCAGTCTAAAAAAGGTAGTAATTTAATACAGTACAGTACATGAGAGATTTACAACAAAGAAAAACAACTCATCGGACTATTATACCAATCTGACCAAGTCACCCTACAATTCCTCCCTCTCCTTGCTTTAAACCAACTCCATGTCGTATCCTTAATCCCTGAGACCATAATTGGAACCGAAGCAACCTCCCCATTGAAAACAATTTTGTTTCATTATCCAGATGTTCCAAACAACCGCCAACCAAATCAGATGCCTAACACTTCTTTGCTTCCTCCCTTTTGTTATTTTCCCAAAATCCAAAAAATGAGTCACCACCTCGTCGGAGTCCTTTATGTTTTCCCCTAACCACAAAGAAACTTGCTGCCATACCGTTTTTATAACTCTACATCCAAGAAACAAATGTATTGTAGACTCATCCTCCTCAAAACAAAAAACACAGCTCTTGTCCAAATTGGAGTGTAGAATACCTTTATCATGTAAGGCCTTACGAGTAGTGATTGTATTCAACATTACTCTCCAACCGAAGATCAACACTTTTGATGGGGCATCGTTTTCAATAACCGTTTCCACTACCTCCCTTCACCTAATGCACCGACAACACCTGCTCCCGAGCTTACCGAAACCACGGCGAGAGAGATCACCATTGTTGGCGCAATGCCACTACACCGCCAGATCCCCGGCCGAAAGCCGCAATATCTGCGGTAAACTCTTATGATATATACATTTGAGAATGAATGATTATACAAATTGACATTTAATAGTGTTGTGTGAATGAAACTAATTTAAATATTGGCTTAAATATGTTTTAAGTCCCTGCAAATATAATGTGTTTTAATTTTAGTCCCTACAAAAAAAAAATATCCCTGCAAAATCGACTTATTTTAAAAAAGTCCCTCTGTTAACCACTATTACAAAAAGCGCTTACGTGGTCGACGTTCATAAACTCTTTTTCACTTTCATTATAGACACTTCTCTTCATCTTCGCTTCAATCTCCACAAAATTCATATATCCTTGCAAGTCAATTTGATAAAAATATATAAAACGATAAATTGATGAATAGCAATTTTTCAAAAATATAAGTCTCATGTTGCGGTGTTTCTATAGTATTAAACATGTAGGGGTGTATTGAGGACAAGAAAAAAAATCTCTAGTCCCATATTTACTAGAAACAAAATCTAAAAAGAGCTTAATAAGTTTGGAAGCTCTAAAGTAAAGAATGATATATGAATAGTCATATTAGATATAATATTTTCATTTGGATGGAGGTTTAGGAGGAAGGGGAGGGATTGATTTTCAATTCTAAATTGAGGAAGCTATCAATTGTAAATTATTTTATCATTACCTATCATGTTATTCTTTCAATTTTTCAGGCTTTTGCATCCCCATATAGATTATAGCCTAATGGTAACCACTTGATCTAAGAGAAACAAACTAAGTATATTTCCTCCTACTCAAAAAACTTGAACCCACAATAGATTTTGTAGCAGGATTTCAGAGGTTTGTCAAGATCAATCTCAACACATAAGCGATAAATTTTCACTCTCATAATGGTTCAAATGAAGATTAGTCTTAAGTGTCGTGCCCAATATGATTCCTTTTATATCACGATTCTCCTATCATAGAATCCATATTGGGCTCTAGAACCATAACTACGACAACCACTTGTTGGCTAGTGTGGTGGTAGCTTTGAAATTATGTTCCCACAGCTTCACTGCCAAAAAATGATTGAAGATGACCTAAGGTCATCCCATTGGAGCAAAATTGAAATCCTCCTTTGAAGTGTTGAGATAAAATCCTTTTTGATATATGGTTTTAATGATAACAAACCTTATGAACTAAAGCTTAAGTATTCTGAATGGTGTTCTACTAATGGGTGCTCTTGAGTTTGTTGAAAAGAACAGGTTTCCTATAAGTGGACATGCTAGAAGCCAAATTAGATCAATCCAATGCATGTCATTCTCAACAAATTGAAGAATCAAAGTAGCACCAACAAAGTTACAAGAATAGTAATGCAATCTTCATGAAGACATATTATCTTTACTATTACAAAGGTGTTGGACAAGGAAATTCACAAAGAGAAAAGAGAAGACATTAGGCAACCAAGAGAAAGTTCAAATCATCTAAAGTGAATTCCTATCAAGAGGAGTCCTAAGAATCTAATGACTAGATGGATCAAAGGTTTCTACAAGTCTTTACATAGAAGATTCTCATAGTCATTGATTGGTTATATTCTACCAATGCTCTCTTACTCAAATGTTCAAAAGCTTATCAAGAAGCATATCAAAGAGCATGACCAAAACATGCAAGAAGTCAAGGGTAGAAATAAACATAAGAAGGTTCACGTATGAGAAGGTTCAACAGTTAAAGAAGGTTAAAATAGATGAAGAAGGTTCAAAGATAAGAAGGTTCAATTAAACAAGCAACCTACTCTATCCAGGAAACTTCAACAACTAAAGAAAAATCATTCTCATTGATGAACTGAAGAAAAGGTAATCAACGATTCTTCCTAAGAGCATCAAAGTTTATTTGGTTGAGGAATAATCATTTGAGAAAGTTTGCCTAAGTCAACAAAACATTTGACCAAGTCAAGAAAAGGTATTAAATGAAGAAGAGGTAATCAATGATTCTTCCTAGGAGCATCAAAGTTCATTTATTTGAGGAATAATCATTTGAGAAGGTTTGACCAAGTCAATAAGAAGGTTTTACCAAGCCAATACTTTACATAGAAGATTAATAGTTGAGAATGTTAAATCTCTAGAAGGTTCAGACTACAAAAGGTTTGACCATGTCAAAAGAAGGTTTAACCAAGCCAAGACTTAGCAAACTAAGGCTCTACCATGGTCTAAAATATTGGTATATTATAAAGGTAGAAAAACCTTGAGAAGGTTACTTTATGAGAAGGTTAAATTAAGTCAACAAAAGGTTTGACCAATCTAATGAGAAGGTTGGTGAAAGTCAAGCGAAGGTTGATTAGAAAGTCGACAGAAGGTTGACCAAAAGTCAACAGAAAGTTTGACTGAAGTCAAAAGAAGTTTGACTAACAAAACACCTTGGAAGTATAAGTTCAATGTTGAGAAGGTTAAAGTGAAGGAAGATACAATGTTAAGAAGGTTCTTTGGAAACCATATCAAATTTATCCCAAACACATTAACTCTTCTTGAATGATCTTAAGGTGAATCAAATGAAGATTCCAAGTCATAAAATGTGCTGGAAGTTTGAATATAAAAGAAAGTAACGCATGATTATTCATATGGCACATTTTAGGTGTTTGTTCATGCAAGGAAGCTTAAGAAGGTTACTTCAAATCAATTCCAAGCTGTCCAACAGTTACAAACTGAAGCATGGCTGTTGAGTAGACTACTAGGGGAGTACTATGACTGACATAGAAGGCTTTTTATGACAGCTAAAGCACCAAAGGTTGCTTAAGAAGGTTGATAGGCTACAACTAAAGCACAAAGTCCACTACAAGAAAAGTCTGATTTAGCCACCAACATTTGCCACCGACTTTATTCCGTCGGTAGTTTGCCACGGATTTGCGACGGATATTAATTCGTCAGTCATTTGCCACGGACTTGCGACGGCAATGTATAAAAAGCAAGAGGCGCGAAGTTTCCCGCTGGAGTTTGCCACGGGTTTGCCACGGACATGTGAAAGGCCAAATATTTGCGACGGCAAGTCCGTGGCAAGTCCGTGGCAAACCAATGATGAAAATAAAACACCCACGATTCCTAAATCCCTAAATATCAGAACGCTCTCTCTACCTCACTTTCACCTCTCACGCTCTCACTCTCTCATCTCCGCCGATCTCACTCTCCATCTCTCAAACCCTCACTTCTCTCAAACCCCTCACACACCGTACTCCACTTCTCTCCTCAACCTCCGTCTTCTTCCACCCTCCTCTCGCCCTTCTCACCCTTCGCTCTCTCTATCGGTGGTGACGGCACCTTGGCATCGAAATCGTCTGGCGTTTACGATATCCGCGATAATCTCATGCTCAAGGTTGGTTTATTTCATCTTCTCGTTTACGCTTCGATTGCTTCGCTTGCGTTTCGGTGAGGAGCGACTTACTTAAACCGGTGTTAGAGGTTTTCAAAGAAGCGATGCGAATTTGTCGATTGTGAGGATAAAGAGAACAAGTTCAAGTGGTGTGGAAAGATAAAGAGTCGATGAGCTTGAAGCGTGGCGATGTGCATGCTTCGCCGCTTCGAGATTGTCCATGGCTTACCCTCACCGCTCGTCTTCAATTCCTCCTTTAGGTGGTGCTTTTGATTATTCTTCTAATGCGGTGAAAACTTCATAATTCCACTTTGATGTTTATTTTGTATGAGGATTTTTATGAAATTAGTCCAATAAAGCTTCAATTTAGTTACTAAACTAACGTTTTCTTTCCTAGTTAGTCAACAAATTATATTAAAATAGTAATGAGCTCAAAAATTTGTTAAATCACAAATTAATTCTTGAAGTTTTATAAGTAGTCTCATAGAGACTAATTAGATGGATTCCACACAACTTTAGGGATTGATGGGATGGATTTTACAAACTTTAGGAACTAATGGGACGTATTTTACAAACTTTAGGGACTAAGTATTATTTTTATTTAGCTTATGGACCAAATAGGATTCATTCTCCTTATTGTTATCATCCGATTTTGCCTTGCAGATTGATGAGCATGTACAGAGGAGATTATAAATCACGAGTCCTTGAAGCATCCCAATATCATTAGATTCAAAGAGGTATATCTATCTACTTTTGGTTTCAATGAGATTATGCCTTACATTTCTTACGCTACCTAAGTTATATATATGTTGAAACATTCATCATGGTGTGTGTAGAAGCGAGAACAATATTCTCTCGCTTCTCCTTCATAGTTCTTTTTATTCTGTATCATCTTTTTCCTTGAAAGGAAGGAATTTCAGAATATATCTTAAAGAAATTAATTATTCCTTTGTGTACGTGATTTCTTATAACATGCTAATTTGCGGGTGTTATCGACTCAAGTCATCTAGCAATTGTGATGGAATATCTTCTTTGGTGGAGAATTGTTTGAAAGAATATGCGATCTTTGGTAGATTCAAAGTGAGGATGAGGTATTGATTACAATATTTATTATTATAATTTCTTGTAAAATAGAATGTTTATACTTTGATAACTTTTTATGATTGAGGTTCTGTACAAGAGGCCATTATTCAAGCTGTTTTATTAGATTCCAAAGCAAGAGTAAGAATATGTCTGCATCTGCAAACACTATATTTTATAGTAACTAGAGTATCTGCTTTCTACGCAAACACTATATTTTAGTGTATTAGTCATGTTGATTCTCTTAAGATATTTCAATCGTTCCTACTATATTTTACAATCCAGAGATGATGACTTCATTGAATATGAATGAGGAACCAAGAGAATCATTTGATAACAAAGTAACATTTGCATCTTTAAACTCTATATATTTTAGTTCATTGTTTTTAGCTTTAGGATTGTCATGGGATGTAGTGAGAGGCGCATGAGAATTCATTGGTATAGCATAGTTTGAAACCCAGAATCATTTGACCATATGGTATTGGACTACCTGGAATAGGAAATGGTTTTGAGATGGATTATAGCATAGTTTGAAAAGAAGTTTCATATTTTCTTGAATGAGTTCAAATAAAGCCTTAGTTCATCAACTTAATTACGAAGTTTCTTGACTTTGTGATGAGATGGTGCACGTGAGAAATTTGATAGCTTCTATGGAAAAGAGGACTGATCACGGATGTGGTAGAGATAGAGAGTATTATATATGTACTGAGAGTCATTGTTTGTATAATAATGATGTGATATTCTGAGCATGTTCTATTGTAAACTAATTTAGCTTTTCAAAATTTGGAGCGTTTATTGCCTTTCATGACCCATTGCAAACAAGCAAAAACAAAGACCACTTCAATAAAGTCTGCAAAAAAAGACCACTTCAACAATAAATACCACATTCCAAATGTTTGCCTTTCTTGTTTTAAACTTCAAATAGTACTTTTTTTTGCTGTCCTAATATAATCTCTGCAGGTTCTTTCTGTGTATTTTGTTTGAGTTTGTTTGTAATGGATATGCAGAGTATTTTCAAAATAAGTTGGTAGACACAATACATTTCATGGAAATTCTCGGTTTGAAAGATAGTGTTGAGAAGGACACCTTCTTCCGCAAGCTTCCAAATTTAGCGAGCGAACTTCCTCGTCCGATTGTGTTAAAGAAGGTATGTTTCTTTGGGATTTCTAATTTTAAACCTTTAATTTGATCAACATGTTGTCCTAATTGATTATGTTGGTTATTTTTGGTTTGTTTTGATTACTTCCTTTATTAGCTTCTTCCCTTGAATTTAGTTCACCACTTGCCCCGCTTTGATTGCATTGTTGAAAATGGGTTTCGGCTTTCGGTGAGGAGTTCGTGCCAAGGTAATAATAATTACAATACCATAGTACACACTTTTTCTCTCTAATCCCGGATCATCTCATGCTTGTCTTTGGATTTCAATTCAATTTCAATATTTAATATATAGGTTCTTTCCCAATAATTAAACTCTTTGCCTCCAATGACTGAGTTATTCGTGTCAGCCTTCTTCAACATATTGATCAGTACGGAGAGTCATTGTCAGCACAAGTGGTTGATGAACAATACCATATGGTCATTGATGTCCCGCGAATGTCGAGTCTTGCTAACTCTTTGCCTCCAATGACCCGCGAATGTCGAGTCTTGCTAACTCTTAGCTCCAGATATCTGGTCATTGATGTGAGGAGTGTTAGAGAGTCTGAATTGGATAGTGATAGAGCGTGAGTAGTACTTATAAGTTATAAGTGAGAGGCAACACTCACGGAGTGTTGAGAGTCTGTTTTGGATAGTGATATGACGTGAGTAGTACTTATAAGTGAGAGGCAACACTCACCTGATGAGCTAACTTTTTCTAGTCCTAAACCCAAAATTTAAGAATGTGAACATTTGTGAATGTGTTATGTGAAGGTCACTATTAGTGACTTAGTTTCCCACATGGATCTTGGGAAAGTTTTTGTATCCTTTCCTTTGTTGGTAAAAAGTGATGCTCATGCATTGTGTAAAAAGCATCAATTGTGTGTTCCTTACTGAATTTCTTGCTTGTTGATGAATATATATATGTTGCTGATAGAAGATCCAAAACTATAAATCCGGATGTAGTCTCCAAGCTGGCTTTCCCTCCAATATTTCGTTCAATTGATGGTCGCCATGTGTGCCACGTATGATCCAAGTGGTTGCGGTGCCAACTAAGCTCATGCAAGGGTGTGATGATGATGGTTTCTTTGGTTTTGTTCAATCAAACAAGAAATGTGCACCCATTTGAAGGAGTAAAGATATTGGCAAAGATTTGGTTTCGTGAATTTTTGCCATGTGTAGCTTTCTATTGGCTTCTCTACCAAATATTGTAAGTACATTGTATCTATTCCATTTCTTTCCTAATCTCTGACATGCATGCACTCTTCACACAAGCAAACACTTCCCACACGCAAACCACTTGCCATAGAACAAAAATTAAGGGAGGAAGTTTCTCTCTTCCAAAACTAAGTTTCTGTCATATTTTGATCAAAGTTGGGAATTTATGTGCTCAGTGTCTTTCCATGGCCTCGAGTTTAGGTATATTCGATTCCCTCTCTGCACCCGCTCTTAGATTAGATTTTGAATTCGGCATCTATTCTATTTCTTACACAATAGTTAACTTAAAGTTTTCCAATTTTTAAAATTTTGGCTCTCTGGGTATCTATGTTTTTCAAGATTCTTATTGATTTTGGGTAAATTGAAACCAGCGCTTCACTTAATATGCATATGGGGTCAATTCATGTTCAGAAATCGGTCTTCTTTGAATTATATTGAAAGAGTAATTAACTTTGAGCATATTTATTATGAATGAAATTGGACAGAGGAACGATTTGATAATTGAAGTGTATTTTCGTCTTTTTGCAGATTTTGCATTAGCAGTTCCTTCTGAATTGGAATCAGTTTTGAGATTGATGATTGTTAGCTGCTTTGTTACTAGGAGGCCATGGCTTGGTATGTGATTATGTGCCATGCTGCTACAATTGTTATTTGTCATTATATTGTTTGCTCCTTATGAATATATGGTCAATTTCAAATCTCCAGAATGCGTTTTGTTTTTAGATCTTTATGGAGTTAATGTGAGACCTGTTGCGCCATTTGGAAGTGCAAGTAGAAAGCCTTATATATGTGCATGGATTCTGCACTTATACATCGTTGCTTACCAGATGAGCTGTTCTTTGAGGTTCAGTATTTTACATTATGCAACTACAATTTTTTGGTCACGATTTCTTGAATATTAGTAATTAAGTCTCTTCTTACATTTGATATTTCAGTAGAATTGATCTTCTGACCTGTATCCAATTTTACATTGTGCAGCTACATTTTTGTTACAGGGATAGTTTAATGAACAAATTTATCTTTGTGATGTAAACATAGTGAACAAAAAAAAAGAGTAGGATTAAAGTATTTTGAATTGGTTTTATGCCATGCAAAAGATGATTGCATGCTCTTGGTACGAAGTTATATTTTCACATGTTTTTCAATTGGTGGAATTTTGTGTTTTTCTTCATTTTCTATAAACTTTCAATCTGATTTAGTAATATATGGACTTTGGTGTCCCATAGATTCTATTCTATCTGTTTCTTATTTTATTGCTTCTTCAATTCGGCAAATTAATGAATTTTGCCGCGTTTCTTTTCATTGTTGCAGGCTCCTGTTAGTTGTTGTTGCTTTCAAAGTTTTATTCAATGCATGATTCTAGAATGTGAGACTGATGAATTGGTTGAAAGCATGCCTCTTGCTGTTTCTTTGACTACCTTATTATAAGGCAGCATTTATTCTATTCCTTTTGACATTTCTGGTCACCATCTGTTTGATTATATGCATGTTTGAGAAATTTAATTGATTTCTGAATAGGATTTGTATAATTTGTTCCAATGATCCTTTTGTTTTACTGTATTTTTCTTTTTCTTTAGGAGGTGTTAACTAAAAGAGGAACAACTCACGCGCTTATTTCTGGCGAGGCCACACTGGTGGATGTCATTGACTTCGTTCGGTGGTGGTGAGCGATTGCAAGTGGTAAGAATTTGAGTAGGTTCAATAGTTTTTCCTATGGTGTTGTTGTGTTGATTGCTTTGAATCCATAGCATGCATGTTGTGTCTTTCAATCCATCGCATGATCTTTACCGCTTGATCCATCGCCTATTGTGTTGATTTCAATCCATCGCTTGCAATGATGAGGGTTTGAATATTTGTGTAAGCTTGACATTAGTAGCTTAGAAAAATAACACATGGTTTAGAGTTCATGAGATTGATCTTGGTTGTTGATAACAAATAACATAAACCACTAGATTTTCTTAATCACTTAATAAGGTTGTGTTTGATAAGTTTAGGTTTCATATGGTTTAGAGTCCACAAATTTTCAACTAATCTGTATATTTGATAAGTTTAATTTTTGGATTAATAAAACCTTACTTTAGATTTCATAAGTTTTGTTTATTTGGATTTCCCTACCCCTGTAGTTCTATTTGCAATACAAAATATGATGTTGTGTTTATTGGATGCCATATGTATGAAGACCTTAATACCAATGATAATCAACTAGAAATAGAAAGACAAGAGTACAAGCAAATCACGCAAGATTTCACTTATAAGAAGTTATTTGGGATTCTAATAATCTCACTAATAACATTACTAAGAAGCTTGTAAATATTTTATTCAAACACACATTTATAGTCGTTTTGTTTGTTTGATGTAACAGATCTTTAGTTTCTTATGCTCCACCTTCATTGGGGAAGAAGAATAACCAAAGCTTCATTTTGAAACTCACAGACACTGCTCGCTATTGCTTTTATACTTTTGGATGTGACAATGGTCGGTTATGCATGCTATGTATTGTAGACAAAGGGAAAAAAGAATTAGAGGAAGGTTAGGGAGTGTACCTTTGTTGTTAGGATATTATAATTGTGATTTTGTTGTTGCTAAGGTATTCTTAGCTTCCTTGTTGGGTTAAGAAGACAGGAATCTCTAGTTGTGCAATTATTAGTCTCTTTTCGCAGTTTAATTTCTAAGTTGTTCGTTTCTCTTGTCGCTTAATATTCTTTTTTTTCCCTTCGCTTTCTACCTGTTTGATTGGCCCTCAGGTTTTCTAAATAAAGCACTAAATTTTACTTGTAACGTTTGATAACCCAATTTGTGAAGTTGTAGTAGTAGGAAACTACTGCTCCATATATTTTTTTAATTTTTTTTTAAAAATTTGCGACGGATTTGCCACGGATTTGCGACGCAAATTGTCACGGATTTGCGACGGAAATTTGCCACGGATTTGCGACGGAAAAATTTGCCACGGATTTGCGACGGAAAAATTTGCCACGGATTTGCGACGGAAACATTTGCCACGGAAAATTCCGTGGCAAACGATTTGCGACGAGCGTTTTTGCCACCAATTTTTGTCCGTGGCAAATCCGTGGCAAATGTTGTTTTGCCACGGAAATTTGTACATTTGCCACGGAAATGTCCGTGGCAAATCAGCGATTTTCTTGTAGTGGTCATCATATCCTATCTCATCCATGATTACATAAACCAAGCATGGTCGTTGAGTAGACTACTAGGGAGTACTAAGACCGAAATAGAAGGCTTTTATGACAGACTAAAGCACCAATGGTTTCTTAAGAAGGTTGATAGGCTACAACTAAAGCACAAAGTCATCATATCCTATCTACAAGCCTACAACAACTTTCCAACTCTCTTCAACTCAATTCAAATTTGTAATGACTATATTCATCCCCCCATGTCTATTTAAATCTTTGGAATTTGAAGATTGAAGGCATGAGATTGGGTTGGAACCTCTCATCATTCAAGCTTCTCAAAGAAACATCCAACCTTCTCATCCCACACTCAAAGCTTAAAATGTAAAATTGGGATTCTTTTAGTGAGTGTGTGTTAGCTTGATGAGCATCATTGTATAGACTTTGTGTAATCTATTCTCAAGCTCTTAAACATCCCAAAACCCTTATTGTAAACATTATCTTGTAAACATCTCACCAAACTACCTAGAAGTAAGGTGAGGTTTGGTGGTGATTATACTTGATAAGGTGATTCTTAGGTAACTAGTGGAGAGTTTCTAAGAGAGGTTGAAACAGCTAGGCGTAGCTGTGTAAGAGTACACTAGGCTGTTGTGTGTGATCAAAGCTAGTGGTGGTGAAGTCTTTTGTGTGTTGATCAAAAGCAAGTGTAATAGCTATTTGGAAAATAGTGGAAATACTCATGTGGACGTGGGGAGAGGAGTAGCGGGTTTGGGTGAACCTCTATAACTCTATTGTGTTATTTACCGACTTTCCTTACTATCTTCTAACATGCTATAACATATTCACCAATATTGTTTAAACTAAGAGAAGGTTTGTGATTCAACCTTACTGAAAGCGTTTTTAACTAAGAACTTATAATCTATGATTTAATCTCAAAGTTAAAACCAACATATCTCTTACAAGCTATTATTCATGACTATCCCTCATCATTAAGAAGTTAGTATCCTATATTGATTATCTATTGTTACTAACCTTCTTCATTGAGTAGTTAGTGTTTTATATTGATCATCTATTGTTACTAACCTACTCATGTATTTTATGCATAAATCATATCTTTGTTTTAAAAGCATTTATAGAAGCTTCAATCTGAAATGATTTCATCTTCATAAGCTTCTCTACATTAAAGAGTTTATCCTTCACATATATATGTCTTGGTAATATGTTCCTCAAATTATCAAACACTAAATTACCATGTTCAACAAAAGGATAAAATTCATATGATGTACAAAATGTTTCTATGCATAAATACAACACAAGACTCATTGTGAATTGAACTTACTTAACTAGAGAAGGTTCATCGTGTGGAACCTACTTTAAAAAAAGAAGGTTCAATGCATGGAACCTACTCAAGAAGAATATGTCTTGTGAAATTGTTTTAAGCTAACTACCTTATCTCCAAGTATCAACTTGAGAGGACATTGTCTAAGTTGCAGGATATAAATTTTCAAAGGGTCACAATTCAACCCCCCCTTCTTGTGACTCTATATGCCACTTCATGAAGATGATCTTCCACTTCAATGATTTGAATGGAACCTATCCTAACCCATCTAAGCTCTAACTTCATTTGAGCATTGTGGAAATGATTACATTTCCTAACCCTTGGCTATTTCATGCACTTCACAAATTGAAGGGTAATGAAAAATACTTTAACAGAACACAATTTCACAAAAGGAGCACCAAAGCTTAAAGAAAAATGTCAAGATTAAAAATCAAATATTTAACAGAACAAAATTTCACAATTGAAGCGTAATGAAAAATAAAGCGATTCATCCTAAAAAATTGAACCATTCCAAATCTTCAAATAAAAAGTATAATTTAGGGTTTGAAAATTCGATCTATCATAAACACGCATATCTTCAATGAAGGTTAATCGCTACATAATTCACATATAGAACCCTCCACACAAGAGGAAAAAATGAGAGGACCGACTTACAAAAGTCTAGCTCAAAGAAGAATAATTGTTCCACAAATCACAAATAGAACCTCCAGATCCTCCATAAAAAAGTAAATTTAAGGGTTTGATAATGTTAATATTTCGGAATCTAGCAAGAAAATAAAAATCAAGAAGATATTGACTTACTATCAAATCTTCCTCAGTACAGAATCTTGATGATGGCGATCAAACTTTATGAGGGAAGAAAGATGGCGATCAGACGTATAAGAAGAAAGGAGAGAAAGACAAATGATCGAACTTATAAGAAAAAAAGAAAACAGAGGAATGATAACGAATATATTTGGTCGATCTGAAGACCTAGAAAAAATACGAAAAATTAGAAAGGGAATTAAAGTTCCTTAAAATTATAAAAATGCCACAAGGGTTTTCATTCAAAAAATCTAAACTGTATATAGAGAGCGCTATCAAACTAGGCTAACACATGGTCTAATTTATTCGGCCACCAATAAAGAAAGTTGGTCTATTTTTTTATAAACCACAAAAAAAAAATACTAACTTAATGGAATCTTGATGTTGGCAATCAAGAATATAAGAAGGAAGAAATAGGGCGATCAGACATATGAGATGGAAGGAAACAACACGACAATGAAGGAAGTTGACCTATTTTTTTATAGATCACTTAAGCAAACTAATTTGAAAGCATTCACTACTTTTGAATGTTAAAGGGCTTGATTGAGGTTTTGATCTAACAATTTGGTGATAATTATGTACAACATAAAGTACAAGAGTGAGACGTCGAAAAATATACATAAGCTCCAAAAGGATGAAGAGAAAATAATCATACACAAACTCTTCTGATATATACATTTGAGAATGAATGATTATACAATTGACATTTTATAGTGTTGTGTGAATGAAACTAATTTAGGTATTTTATCGAAAATATACTTCCATATTTGATGATATTTGACCCATGTTGGCACAAGAACTGCAATTTGAAGTGACAAATGTTACTGGCACCCCTTTTTTAAATGTGGCATCTCCTATTTAACACTAAGAAGACAAAAATGCTCGTAAGTTTTTTAAAGACAAAACTATAAAGCACCTAATTCATTTACTCCTGTAAAATAAAATTTAAAAAGACCCTTACAAATAATAAGTGTTTTTAGTTACCCTACTGAGGGTAACCGTAAATAATTTATATTTTGCAAGGGGGTAACCGTAAACAGTTTATACCCATTATACACTTAACGCTGTCAACATAATCTAACAGCAGTGAGGTAACTGTAAACAATTTATATTTGCAAGGGTCATTTTAAAACTTTTTTTATAGGAGAGTAAATGAATTAGTGATATTTGCAGAGAGGTTAAATGATATTTAAACATTTGGTTTGGTTGGCGGCTAAGTAGTGCATTTGGGTAGAGAATAATAATGTCTTGTTTTGTGAGACAGTGTCGTATGGTTTGTTTATTTATTAGTAAAGGATGATGTAGATTGAGCCACTTTGTAAAAAATTAGTTTTGTTTATTTGTTTACAAAATGTGTAACTTATTAGTTTTGTTGTATTGGGTTGAATTATCCTTAGTAACAAATTAATGAAATGTGTAACTTATTAATTTGATGATCAAAGATATTCATCCAAACAAAATAAGTTTGATTAATGTTTAAGTTGATGCAAATGCACCGACTTATCCAACAAACATTAAATTATATCATGATCCAATTTATATAAATTACTTTTCTAGTATTTTACCATGATTCTTTATCTTTTTATTATAAGTAGGATATTTTTTAGAGAAAAAAATTGATGAAATCAACCCACCAAATCATTAATATTTTTTTCAAGGAATTATAGCTCCTCTGGCAAGACTCAAAACAACAAGGTTTGGAAGAGTCTATGAAAGATTAATGCTCAATTGAATAACAGGGGCCTAAACTGTGACCTTATGTTCCCTAGATGTGAGATGATTGAGGAATTGTTGGACCATGTGCTTAGAGACTATTTATGGGTTACTAAAACATGATTTAGTTCTCCTTTAGGGTTTCGGTTCCCTAGATGTGAGATGGTAGCTAGCTTCAATCCTATACAACATTTGGTGGGCTTGGAACCAAACTGATCTCCAACCCTAATCAAATTTGGATTGAATCACCCCAAAATATGATTAAGGATGTTGTTGTAACTTATTTCCTCTCGGGTCCCGGGTTGCGGTCGAACCGGCCCGACCGGTCGGGTCGATCCTGTTTTAATAACACTCCCCAAGTACTAATAAGATGTTTGGTCCACCAAAATATGGTTAGTACAAATACTAGTAACAAAATGTCATCACAAAAGCTAAAAATATCTTGTGTTCACTTTGATTCGAATCCACCATCTCCTTCACCTTTCTTCTCTGAAAACATAAACATTAAACATGAGATTTAAAAAATGTCAATAAGTCCCTTACGGACCGGCCCCTCTTTACCTATTTAAAAAGACTATCTTGTTCGCAAAGATCAATATTTAGATATGTAAAATGGTGTGAGTGTGTGTTTGTTGTGTGTGTTGTGTGTGTGTGTAATATAGATGTATTTAGTTATACCAAATGAAATTAAAGCAACGAATATCATAATTTTAATATAATTCGTTATACAAAACCAATTCAAAGGGAGAGGAAAGGATTATGCAATTAGAAATAAAATAGAATTGCATAGTACCGAAGACAACTACAACATCAAACAAATTTTTGTTTTCTTTTATAACAATTTGCTAGTCTTTTTCTCATTCAATACTTAATAAAATCTCATCATTCAAGAACCTATCACAATATGACCAAAAAAAACTATCACAATGAAAATTTTGCCTACTATTTTAATATAATTTGTATGTATGTATGTTTTTGTTCAGCCATAAAGTATAATTTTACAAAAGAATGTACAGAGAATCAGAGATACCAAACACAAAGGAAAACGAGTCTAGTTTCCAAAAATTCAAAAACCACATCGAAATAAGCTCCATGGAGAGAGATATCGAAAATATCTCTATTTATAATCCGGAAGCGCAACTGCAGGATATATTTATAATGCGGAAGCCGCACTGCAGTTATCCTGCAGTTGCGGTTCCGCGCCAATGCATATTTTTTATTTATTTATTTATATTTTAATATTTTAAATTAATGTAGTATTAATTCATTAATAGCATAGTTTTTCTTTATGATTTTTATTGTGATCACTTTGGATTTTTTTTGACAAAAATTTTGATCACTTTGGATTAACAGGTATTAAAAGCAAATTTAAATTAGTGTTTATATTATATGCGAGTACTGTGACTTCAATCGGTATTTTGCACCAAACTTCCACGTTTTTGCGTCTTTTTTGTTTAAATTTTTGTGATATTTTACGGTCCGAAAAAAATTTAGATGTTCAAATACGCAGAGTTCACTCTTCAATAACTGGTTTGGTAAAAAATATTATTTAATAAGAAACTATGTAAAGTGATAAAGATGCTAAGTAGTATGTTTTGGTGAACCTTCAATAACTGGTTTGGCAAAAAAAAAAATTATTTTGTAAGAAAATACGTCAAGTGATCAAGATGCTAAGGAGTATGTTCTCGTGAACAATAATAGAGTTCAGAAAAAAAATTAACTGTTCATATTTTAATTATTTTTTAAAATGATGTTTCTTTTTCTCCTTTTAAATTAGTGTAGTATTAATTTACTTAATAGCATATTTTTTCTTTATGGCTTTTATTTTGATCACTTTGGATCAATCTGTATTAAAAACCTAAGGGCAATTGGATGAGATGGTAGGGTCTCTTCGAACTTAACTAAAATCATTGGGTTCTAATCCACCTTGGACATGCAAAGAATGTTAAATCTCCCGAGAGATTTTTACCGCCCATTGTGGTCCTACCCGCTCGAGGGATTAGTCTCTCTGATTCTTGTGCGGAGGATACTGGTTTTACCAAAAAAATTGGTATTAAAAGCAAATTAAATCAGTGTTTATATTATATGCAAGTATCGTAGCTTCAATCGGTACTTCGCACCAAACTTCCACGTTTTTGTGTTTTTTGTTTAAATTTTTTGTGATATTTTAGAGTTCGAAAAATATTTTAGATGTTCAAATACGCGAACTTCACTCTTCAATAACTGGTTTGGTAAAAAAAATTATTTAGTAAGAAAATACGTAAAAAAAAATTAATTGTTCATATTTTAATCCTTTTGTTAAATAATCTTTCTTTTTTTTTAAAATTAGTGTAGTATTAATTTACTAATAGTATATATTTTCTCTAAGCTATACCCTAGCTCCAATCGGCACTTCGCACTAAACTTCGATGTTTGCATTTTTTGTGATATTTTAGATTCCGAAATAACTGATTTGGTAAAAAGAAATTATTTAGTAAGAAAATATGTAAAGTGATCCAGATAAGATTGCCAAAATCTATCCAATACAACTCTAGAGGATTACATAGGAGTGGTCCACAATCAAACCAAATTATTGATATGCATCCACGGATATCTTTACAGATCACCCAAAGACATATGTCCTCACATTGATCATGGAGTTTAATCCATACCCTTATGAGGAATGATACAATTTTTGACAACTCAATCAATCTCGTATTTTCTCTTAATCTTTTTCGAATATGGAAGTAGGATTGTAGTTTAAGAAAAAATATCTCAAAAATAATCACACAATTCTTATTAATAAACATCTAAAAAATATAGATATACATTTAATATCATTTTATGCTACCTATATTAATTTACATATAGTTTACGGTATACTACGTATCGAAAATAAGACTCTCTTCAATTATATTTCATTTACAAATTTGTAAAAGAAAATTAAATACCATTATTTAGTAAATGTGAGCCCGTGCGGAGCCCGGGTCATAAAACTAGTATTGACAAAGGTGCAATATGTGTTTAACAAGAAATCATGAAAACATCAATAAATCTATCACATTTTGAATTTAATTAATTAAGCTCAAACTTCTCACAACCATTACACATTCAACAAGTTGAGTAGCCATTTCTAAGCAAGGTTCACATAACAAACAACCAAGAAAATCACAGTAATAGGAGTACCATCAAATCCTTATTATTTATTCAAACAATTTGCACATGTGTAACATAAAAACACCTTTTACAGCAACATGACCATGTACTCTTAATAGAATATTTCCACACCAAAAAAAAACCTAGAAATGGAATAACATAAAAACCCCCAATTTTTAGAAATTTCACCAAAACTGGAATTTCATAACTTAAATCATCAACTAATAACTAAGAGGGACATGCAAACATTGTTAGATTCCAAAGAAAATGTTCCCAGCCGACCACCCAAGAAGGCTCGGATGCACATCACTTCCTAACCGACTCGACTGGGCCTAGAAGACGAAGACTAACTCACGAAGACCACGGCTCGCCTCAAGAGTCGAGGGACTCGTCGGCCACACAGAGCGAGGGACTCCCCCTCGCCCAAAGAGCCAACGCCTCCCTCAGGCTCGGCCATGAGCGAAAATCCAGCAAGATATATTAGGAAAGCCTGAGAATCTCGCCTAAGATCTCGCTGCATTTATGTATAATACTTATGAGCATTAATTACGCCCTGTAATATAAATATAAGCCCTAGAGACCAATGAGATAGATCTGATTTTCATTCTGCCAATACTTTCTCCTTACTCGTGATTATTCATCGTATTCTTGCTAAACCCTACTCAAGGGAATAGTTGAGAACAAAAAACAAGTTTGTGGAGTTGCTCCCTTCCTTTGTTCAACTCTCTCTCTCTCTCTCTCTCTCTCTCTCTCTCTCTATATATATATATATATATATATATATATATATATATATATATTGGTGTTCAAAATCTTGGAAATTCTTGATGTTTGTAACACCCTAAATTTCATTCGTCAACGAAATGCAGGATGACGTTTATTTTACCAAAATCAAAGAAATGCCCAATCAAAAATATAGATTTTAACACACAGAATATAATTATCCGAAATGACTCGTCATAAAGTTATGATGAAACCACAACAACATGTACCTCAAGTTACAACTTGATGAGGTTTCTCAATAGTCAAAAATACTATAATTCATATATAATGTGCATATTTTCCTAAACAACACAATTGATACACATTGGCCTTATGATTCCAAATACTAAGTATTAATTTTGGACTCCAAAATAGCCAATACTTCAAGCACACCAAATCTTGAACTCCTAAGGACTTCAAAGGAAATAACATCAACCCTTATCTTCAACCACTTTAGTCTTTACCTGCTTATCTGTAAAAACCACAACAATAAAAGAGTCAAATAATAATCTCAGTAATTCCTTCAATCGTTCCTCACATATACTTCATACGGTGCCTTTTACAATCTTTTTACTCAATAACGTAATCTCCATAAGAATTTGATAAATATATAATATCAATTCAGCGGAGAACCTTCCACCCAACAATTTAGAAGGGTGCTCGTACGGGCCTTGGACTCGGGCTCACGACTTTTCTCTCCAAGTACTCTAATCATCATTTATATCTTTCATTTGTATATACATAGTGTAATTCTTTGCTCACACAGTCTCTAAAGAAGAGATATAATCATCGGTCTAATCCATAACAACATCTCAATTTATCATTCTCATAAACATCAATCATATATATAATTGAGATGCCAAACCATGCTCATCATAATCTATAAGATATCATAAAGATTCATAAATTGCACATAAGCAATCATCAAGTTGGAGCAAGCATAAAATGAATCTAAACAAATGCATAACTCACAAGATCAAATTAGGTCAAACTAACCCTTGAAAGGGAGTTAAAATATCAAAACAATACTAATTTATAGATGAAGACATTTTCTTTAGCTTTCCAACACATCCAGAATCATCTTAATCGGATTCTCGAATTGCAAGATATGACCAAAATAGTGTAAAGGGTTATAAAATAGTTGAATCTGCACTTGGACGCGCGAGGGTGCGTTTGGGGCGCTTGGGCAAGGTCTGATTTTTATTATCGTGTGCTTGGACGCACGGATGTGCGCTTGTGGCGCTTTTGACAGTTTTGGTTCTGTTTGTCATGCGGTTGAAACGCACGGCGAAGAGCTTAGGTGCATTTCACGGCTCGAAAGTGAATTATTTCTTATTCCACTTAACCAATTCACCCTATTTATCACCCAATTCAAATCCTAAGAACCCAAACTAAAAACGTCCACTCTAACACATTTCCAGCAACAATACAACATCAATTAACATGCCTTTTACCAATTTATAGTCCATCATAAAACAGAATTTGCAACATTTAACACTTCACAACATACATGCAGTTGAAATAAAGCTAGAATAATTCTTCTGAACCTGATCTTTTCAAAAAAGCGCGTACAGTACTTTTGTGTTTACAAGCCAAAGTTTTTATACAAGAAAGCCGAAGTATATATTTTATTCGATACAAACTTTTTTTTGAGGATCCATTGTAATAATGAGAAAGATTTCTGCATATTCGCAAAAATCGCTCAGGGGATTGAACTATCCAACTTAGAACTATCAAACCAGCTTAACAAAGAGCTAAAAGAAACATGTAAGTGAGTGTTTCAGAACCCCCAACACTTATAGGTCAAACCCTAACTCGCTTAGAAGATCAACTTCACAACTTTCAAAGAGATTTTCCCACCAAACTCTAGTGAGTTCCCAATCACTCCCAAGTCACAAATGGAGAGATAAGGATTGATTGGGTTTTCAGCACCCAAACTCTAGAAGAAAGCTCATTTTTCAGACCTCGCTTCTTCCCTTCTTTTGGTGTTTTCAGCTGAATGTTGAATGGGTTTGGGCCAAATGGGTTGGGTAAAGTGCCCAGCCCAATAAAAGGTGTAAACAAAAATTTCTACAACAACCCCCTTTTTATTCTACATCCTTTTTACTCTAACCCTCACAAAATTCATTCAAATCAATAGAATATGAAATCTAAATATCTATCAAAAACTTCAGTCAAATAATTCAATTCAAATGTTCAGGAAAAGTACTAATTTTTTTTAATGTAATGCAAAACTCTCTTACTAAATGAAGATTTTCAAAGTTTGGCTTGTTGCAAAAAAAAACTCACCTCCAATGGATATCTTCAACGAACACGCATATCTATAGAGGTTAACCGACGCTCTTCATACGTTGGTTCTCCTACCAAGTTGCAAAAAAAAGGAAAAAATGTTAAGTTCGATCTCCCAAAAATATCATATGTAGATGAAAGTAAATAAATAACACGAAAATAGAGCACCAAAATGACAAATGAAATTCTTCTTAAATGACCTAGTAGTTAATGTGGTGAACAGAGATAAAAAGTGACACAAGGAAAATACTGCTTCTAAAATTTGGAGAACAATCACTCCATAATTAACTTGAGATTGAGGCACATGTCTTAACTCTTAAGTATTAGGAGAAATTCAAGTGCTACAATGAAATTAGATAAGTCCGAAAAAAAAATTATATACAAAGCGCAAATCCTCACCTTACAAGTTAGTTGGTTTTATAGGAGTTAGTTATGCCTAAATCCTAAAATGGTATTAAAAGTGCATCGATAGGGTCATCAACCAATTATCCACACATCAAACCCAACATAAAAGGTTAAATGTCCCAAACATATCATATATAGATGAAAGTAAATAAAATAATTTTATAATTTTTCTTCATATGTATTTTTTGTTGTACTGAGATACGAGATAATAGAGTAAAGAAAAGGAAAGAAATAAACAAATTAATTATATAACTTCTAGAATTAATTGAACATATTACCAAGAACGAATGTGGGTACTTCAAGTGGAGACTCTTGAATTAAGTATCCCAATACACCATTGGGCAAATGATCATGCTGGCAGCATTTCACAGTCAATGACCTTAAGTTACAAAAACTAATTGGTGTCGTTTCAGCAAAATTAGGAATCTGAGAGAAAACCTGTCATTGAGGGTGAAAACACATACTCATTAGCAACTATTTGAATTAAATAGAATGAATATAATGATTATACACAGACAATACAGCTTATCTAAAAAAACGAGACAATACAAAAAGATATACAAATATCCAATTATATATCATTATAGGTATTAATATTATGACACAAAATACTGACATAAAAAGTCAACAACAAAGTTCATGGCTAACGCAATTTAAATACATTTTTAATTAAATTTAGTATATGGTTAAAAAACATAACAGATAACGCCCATTAACCATCTATTGTATGTAATTAACCATATGATTTTGAACATTATTAACCACGATTTCCGGACGTTCAAACTTCGTGCAACTGAACATTTGGAAATTGTGGTTAATATAATTCAAATTCATGGTTAGTTACATTCACTAGATGGTTAATGTCTATTATCACATGTATATTCATTAATCATCTACTGAACGTAATTAACCATGTATTTGAATTGTGTTTACCAATTATTTTGCTAGGGAATTTAATGTCAATATTTGTGTTCAATCAACAGAACTGATTACATCATAATGTATAAAAATCTACGTGGAGAGATATGACTAAATGTCTATGTAAGAAAAAGTAATTTTCAAGTACCCGAAGAGTTTCTGAACAAAGTATCAACGAGTGCACATTACTAATCCTTCGTAGCCAAATCTTCAAGGTCTCTACAGTCTTAGGAATAGAGTCACGACACCAGACATCAATGGTTCCTTCTTCAAGTAACTCCAAATTTTTGTCAAAGAGTTGGCGATTGCTAGAGGTAAGTTCACCCACATAAGAAAATGATTTTAACTTGGGAGCTGATATTTGGACTTTGATAGGGTCACAAAAATGCTTGCCAAATTCCATGGTCATACTATCAAGTTTTTCACCAAATACACATAGGCCTTTCTCTTTTCCTTTTTGTACTTTACAGTTGATAATAACCAGATCACTCAACTTCTTGCACTTTGAGAACGGCTCAACAAAATCTTTATCATCAGTTGAAGTAAATGAGACATACTTCAAACAACACTTTACCAATTCAGGAAGATCTAAAGTGTCTGGAAATTCTATGTATGTCCCCATTTTATGAAGTGAAAGATCAAGATATTTTAGAGAATGAAAAAACAATATTGAGTGAGAAAAACCCATATTATTCTTACAATTACCATGAATAAAACCTTCAACTCTGAACTTTTCCACATTATGTGATAGTGCATAGCTAAATACCTTTGTCCAAATTTTAGGATCCACATGGCCGCCAAAATCAATAGAAATATCATGCAAGGCAGTAGAATCATCACGTTGTTGAATAACCTTTGACAGAAACTCCATGAAATGTTTAGGGTTTTGAAAGTCTGTCCTCTTAGTTATTAGAGTTGGAACATATTTCCAGAAATTCTTCCATGTCTTGGATAGGACAGTGGTCTGAACAACTTCCTTACTGGTCAAAAACTCCAGAATATGTAGCAATATACAACTAGGCAAATTGCTGATTCTATCCACTTTTTCACTTTCCTTATAGACTGTTCTCTGCATCTTTACTTCCATCTACACAAAATTTATATCTCCTGATAAGGACATTTGATAAAAATAAACTTAGATAGATTCTAAGATCAAAAATACTAAAATGAAAAATTGTAAGAAAACAACTACTTTTCAAAAATATAAGTCTCATATTGTGGGGGTTGGGCTTAAGCCCAAATTTGAAAATAAGTGGGGTGTATTGAGAAAAAAATATTCAAGCCCCATATTGACTAGAAATAAAAGCTAAAAAGAGCTTATTAAGTTTGGAGGTTCTAAAGTTAAAAAAATATATATGAACAGCCATATTAGCATAAAATATTTTCATATTAAACCAAAAATGAATAGTTGATTGTATGTGAAAGACACTTTATTAGCAAACTACTCATTTGATGAGTAATTTTTTAGACCCTAAATGTGGTTTGAGTCACTTAAAATACACAATCAAGAACTTCAAGCATAATTTTATTTACTTTGGGACTAGAATCACTTGAATTTGTTATTTAATTTGCTTGGCAACATTACCTCAAAAAAAAGCTTAAATATATGTTACCCCCTGCAAATATACCAATTATCTATTTACCCCCCTGTAAAAATAAAACTTTTAAAAAAGACCTTGCAAATATAAATTATTTCTAGTTACCCCCCTGCTGTTAGATTTTGTTAACAGCGTTAAGTGTAAATATATGTTACCCCCTGCAAATATGTTCATTATCCATTTACCCCCTGCGTAAATATATGTTACCCCTTGCAAATATCCTCATTATCCATTTACCCCCTGCAAATACGCTCATTATCCATTTACCACCCTGCAAATAATAAGTGTTTCAACATACACTTAACGCTGTTAACAAAATCTACAATGAGGGGGTAACTAGAAATAATTTATATTTGCAATGTCTTTTTAAAAGTTTTATTTTTACTGGGGTAAATGGATAATGAGTATATATTCTTGTGGGGGTAACATATATTTAAAGCCTAAAAAAACATCACTCAAATCTAAGACTATAAGGAAAGTGGCGAAGCCTTCAAACACATTCTCACGAAAGTCTTTTTTAGTGCGGATCTCTATATCGACAAGTTGTTTCTATAACTTTTTTTCCAAATTTTTCAGAAAAGATTAATATGATATTGCGGAAAACCAAAACTGAAATAACTATAATTTGGTTCGAACAACAATTCCTTTAGTTTGAAGTTTTTCTGATAACAAAGTAAGAAAACAATTTTCCTACTAACTGTTTGTTAAAGTGTGAAGGATGTTTAAGATATCTAACCACATAAGCTACACAATGGAAGGGTAATGAAAAGTAATTGATCTATCCCTAAAAAATAGAACAAATTCCAAATCTTCAATTAAAAAGTAAATTTAGGGGTTTGAAAATTCGATCTATCGTAAACACGCATATCATCAATGAAGAATAATTGTTCCATAATTCACATGTAGAACCCTCCACGCAAGAACAAAAAATGAGAAGACCGGCTTACGAAAGTCTTGCTCAATGAAGAATAATTGTTCCATAAATCACATATAGAACCCTCCAGATCATCCAATAAAAATGTAAATTTAAGGGTTTGATAGTGTTAATATTCAGAATCTAGCATGAAAAAAAAATCGAGAAGATATTGACTTACTATCGAATCTTCCTCAGTAAAGAGCTTGATGACAGGGATCAAACTTTATGAAGGAAGGAAGATGGCAATCTGATGTATAAGAAGAAAGGCGAGAAAGACGGCGATCGGATTGATAAGAAAAAGAAAAGAGAGGAATGATAACAAATATATATATATGGTCTCATGACCTAGAAGAAATACGAAACATTAGAATGGGGATTAAAGTTCCTTAAAATTATAAAAATGCCACTAGGGTTTTCATTCAAAAATTCTAAACTGTATATAGAGAGCGCTATCAAACTAGGCTAACACATGGTCTAATTTATTCGGCCACCAATAAAGGAAGTTGGTCTATTTTTTTTATAAACCACAAAAAAAAATACCAATTTAATGGAATCTTGATGATGGCAAACAAGCATATAAGAAGGAAGAAAGAGGGCGATCAGACATATGAGATGGAAGAAAACAACACGACAATGAAGGAAGGTGACCTATTTTTTTATAGATCACTTAAGCAAACTAATTTGAAAACATTCACTACATTTGAATGTTAAAGGGCTCGATTGAGGTTGTGATCTAACAATTTGGTGATAATTATGTAAAACATAAAGTACAAGAGTGAGACGTCGAAAAATATACATAAACTCTTTTTTTTAATAAGCAAATTCATTGAAAGAGAGCACAATTGGTGCCCAACCGATACAATGGAAATGGGAGGGCCTCCTCAAAACCTCTCTGAGCCAAAACCCATTGGGAAAATGACTCAAGAAGGAAAAATAGTACCTCGCACAAAACCTGCACAACAGTGAGGATAAACAACCTAAACCACTGCTTCTCCCCAGTCTAAAAAAGGTAGTAATTTAATTCAGTACAGTACATGAGAGATTTACAACAAAGAAAAAACAACCCATCGGACTATTATACCAATCCGACCAAGTCACCCTACAATTCCTCCATCTCGCTCCTTGCTTTAAACCAACTCCATGTTGTATCCTTAATCACCGAGACCATAATTGGAACCGAAGCAACCTCCCCATTGAAGACAATTTTGTTCCTCATTATCCAGATGTTCCAAACAACCGCCAACCAAATGAGATGCCTAACACTTCTTTGCTTCCTCCCTTTTGCTATTTTCCCAAAATCCAAAAAAATGAGTCACCACCTCGTAGGAATCCCAAATCTCCCTTATTCTTCTCTTCTTCTCACATGGATGCCTTGGAGAGTAGCAGCAAGGAAGCGACCACTCTCATGAACAACAATGATGGCTGTCAAAACTGCAGCAGCTTCAAGTACATATTGAGGACCCTCGAAGCTTCCATAATCAACCATATTTCCATGTGTGCATCTGCTATTGTCACGCAAAAACTGCTCCTACTGAAATTTCCATGCTTAAGGAACTCACAGTGTTGAGTCCCATGCTTAACAAGTTAACAGGGGAAATTCCACAAGGAATTGGTGAGCTTTGAAAACTAAACACTTTAAAGCAAGTTGTTTTCATGTGAATAACCAATGTGGTTTGACTTAAGATGTGAATTGGGTCTAACTCAACAGTACAAAACCAACTTAAAGAGAGAAATGTCATTTCATTATATATTCTTTTAAGACATTATCTCTAATCAATGTGAGACATGGATTTCTCCAAGCACACCCCCTCACAACGTTATTGGGTTTTGTGCATTAATAATAGTGAGTGGCCCACAAGATCTACAAAACAGCTCTTAAAGTCTAATTACCGTGGACTTGGGTTTCTCCCAATAGTTACTATCCAGAGAGTTGAGTAGATGATCATGATAATAATTCATTCATGTTTATAAAAAATATAAGAGAAGGGGAAGCAAAAGGAATAACATGTTCTTTAACTTCGCAGGTTGAGCATTTGAAATATATATTATCTCAAATACATGGTAGATTACAGAAAATAAGCAAAGGGTGCTTTTGATAGCTCTGTCAAAATTAAACATTCTAAAGTGAATATCATGCTCAAGAAATTGAACCAAATAAACTATGAAAACTTCTCAATCAAAACATAAAACATTTACTTCTTTTTATCACCGGCTCCACCAGCCCTGCACACATTAAGAAATTAAGAAAATAGCATTAGCAATAATTACAATCAAGAAGACTAGATTTACAGAATGATAGTCAGCTTATAAGGTACTTCTTTTTTCCTATTTATACGTTAAAAATACAGTTTTAGGTTCATTAAATAATTGTTGTATCAGATGTGTATCAGTTATTCAATGAACCTAAAACTGCATTTGTTGCTTATAAATAGATACAAAGAGAGTATGCATGAACAGATATGATAATATTGACAAAAGAACATGGAATAACCTCATCTTTCTAAGAACATTGGACATCTCTTCACGCTTCTTCTTTGCACGTTTATGAGTTCCAAGCTTTCTCTTGGCAACCTTCAGTGCCCTCTTATCCTTTCCGACCTTCAGTAACTCAGTTATGCGCTTTTCATAAGGCGCAAAACCAGCAACCTCGCGAATGAGGTTCCTTACGAAGTGCACACGCTTGCTAGTTTTCTGTTCAAGACACCACATCAAAGGTCAGCAAGAAAAGAACAATAAACACATAATCGTGTCAATACTCTTTATAAATTAGTTCTACAACAGCTAACCCCTCTGACTTAAACTAGAGTTGCATATAAAATTCAAAATCAAGTAATAGTGGTAAAAAGAAAGCTTATCTCCTGCTAAGGAAAGTAACAACTTAAAGTTGTATATACCATAGCTCCATATAAAATTCAAATATATCGAAATCCACAAAGACTATGGAAACCATAAAATATACTCCACTTGTTCCAACTTGAAAGAAAATCAGAATCATCAGCTCTATTTGGATAAGCAGTTAAATTAAGTGTTTGTAGCGTAAGTGCTTATCATAAAATGCTTATGTATATGTTATTTCTATAACAAAAAGACAAACCAAAGTTAAACTATTTTTAAAATTTAAACAATATAATATATATATATATATATATATATATATATAAGTTATTTTAATAAGCTATCTTGGAGAGCTAGAGCTTGTGAAAATAAGTTGAAAATAGTTTATGAACATGTCATTACTCATAAGAAGTCTCAATAAGATATTCCAAACAGTCTCACAAGTAATTATACCAAGTGTGTACGGTGTCCGACATGATCAGACACCGGCAACAAAACTTCAATTACTTCCATTTTCAAATTAAAACCGGTGTCTACTATCTACATTTCTGTGTCGGTGTATCCAGGTCTGATGTATGTGTCAGTGGTATTGGGGTCAGAGTTTCATAGATGCCAATAGATAATCCCAAATAATCAAACACAAGAAAGCCCTAAAAGTCAATACAGCATAATAGATTTAACAACAACATCTACACTCTTATGTCTAAATCATGAAAATGAGTTTGCAGAAGAAGTTCAAACTTACCCCTTTGCGATCGGACGGACGAGGAGGAAGTTCCTTCTTGGTGACAACATGACCCTTGTTCAATCCAACAAAAAGACCCGTACTTGGCTGCTTTGGAGCCATTTCCCTGCTTCAAAATCAACAATTAAGAAAAAATCCCCAATTCAAAAATCAAACAAAAGGGTCAATTTTTCAAACAAGGAATTGGACAACGAAACAAAATCAGAAAATCAAAATCAAAGTAGATTTATAGGAAATAATAAACTTCAAGGAATTGGACAAGTAAAACGCAAAATATCAGAAAATCAAGGCAATATGGAAAGTAATGAGATATCGTAAATTATGCTTCGATTTTCCTATGGATTATGAGCAAAGAAACTTGGAAAGTTTGAGAGAGAGAATTGAGAGAGGAGAAATTTGGTTACCAGTTGCAGTGCTGCGTGCTTGTGAGTGACTGAACAAGAATTAGGGTTTTGAAGGAATCATCTTTTAATCCGACGAGACTTATCAATTTTTTATTTTATTTTTATGAATTTAATCTCAAAAGTAATATTTTCTCACTTTTTTCTATCAGTATTTTCTCACTTATTTTAGAATAACGTATAAAAAAATAGGCTTAAATTCCTTTTTCATTCATAAAATGGAGGTTTTTGTTTTTCATCATTCCAAAAATACTCTTTTGTTTTTCATCATTCCAAAAATATTTGGAATTTTTTTTGTTTGTAGACAAAGTTGTAGTGCCACTAGAAACTCACGCACACAATTGTGAGGTCTGAGTTGTTTTTAGATAGACAATGTTAGTAGGGGTGAGGGAATGTTAGTTTCCGGGATTTGAACTCATTGGTGCACTCATTGGTGCACTCATTCAGTATCCCTTAACTCGTCAACTAAACTACCTTCTCAATATTGTGAGGTCTGAATTTAAATCGGGGAGATGATATTCACTTTAATAATTTCAATATTTGCAAGTTGAGTTAAGCCTTACGATTTTTTTTGTTTTTAGTCATGTGTTTTGTTTTAGATCTTATAATAATATAATGTTGTTTATCTTTGGTATTTTTTTATTGTAGAAAATGGGGTGAAGCCCAAACAAACAAAAACAACTAACAAACTACCCTATGTGAGGTACAAATCCCACACTATCGGGAATAAAGGCCTGAACAAAAAGAGGGGCACTACTCAAGCAAAACTAAGACCTCAACTTGAAAACAACCAATATTAGTTAGAGCATTCGCATCAACTTGAACCACCGATCTAAAGAACCTACCAAGGCAATTAATTGAAGGAGATTTGGATCTTTCTATCAATGGTTCCTCCCACAACACACTCAGGCACATTACTAAAAACAATAGGAGAAACTACTTCAGCATCAACCTGGACCACAACATGCTCGGGCAACATTACACCAAGGTTCTTTAAGTTATTTATTTGTAATAAGTTGGTCATTAACGTTTTTTCATACCAACTTAGTAGTTTAAGTTTGAAAACGTGTACACTGTTACTGCTTTTTAGTATTTCCATTACAAAAATACACAGTTGGCTTAAAAGACGCTGACGTGGCTTAACGGATGCATAGTGGCCGTCTAAGTCACTGTTTTTATTATTTATTTAATTTCTAAATTAATTTTGTTAAAGATTAAAAAATGGAAATTGACGTTCAACACCTTCTTCAAACCATCACCACCCCAAGCTGCAACGAGTTCCATCGGCAACCACCACACTGGAATGACTGATCAGTGCATTCTAATGCACTCCTTATAGCTTTTCACTTGGTGATTTTAATTGTTCTTTGTACCTAATTTTTGAGTCTTAGCACGTTTCTAGACTTTGGGTCTTATTTGAGCTATATGGTAATCTCGTGATTAATTCTTGTTTTATTGCATATTGACTCCTGTCTACTCTGCAAGCCATAACTTTAGCTGTGATTATCCGATTGAGACGTGTGAGCATGCGTTGGAAAGCTAAGGAACAGAGCTACAATTCTTCTGTTGAGCTCAAAACCCGATTCTGACGTCTTGAAGGTCAAAACCGCGAATTACCGAAGCAGTTTAGTCAATTACGGGTTTATGGGCCGATTACTATCTTTTATCGGGCTTTTATCCAAGAACCTAGTTAGTGGATTAGGGTTTTCGTTTTGTCCTAGTTAAATACACTTTTATGAGCCGTCTTTTTACGCATTATTCACACACTTTACAAAACTTTTGTGCTCTAGTCTCCATGGAAGCCTAAACTCATAAGTTGATTCATTGGTGAAAGGCTGCCGTTTACGGCTTTTGAGGTTAGGTATCTAATGTTTTAATACAATTTCGTTTTAATTTCCTTAATTCCATCTCTATCAATTTCGATTTAGTTTAGAATGTATGCAATCTTCTCAGTTCGTTTTTCTGCGTAGTAAATGTTCTCTTTTTTATTGCAAAACGTGTTTCAGTTGTGTATAACGCTTGTTTTATGCAATTCTGTTTCGTTATTTTTAATTATTCGAATTAGTTGATTGCTTAGATTAATTGATTCGAGTAGAAATTGATAGAGGGGTTGATTAGAATTCTGTTATGATATTGGTTGCGTTTGAAATGGCGCTTGTCCGCTCTCGTAACCGATTGAACCCGTTGTTTCGGCGCTTGCTCGAAACGGTGTGAATTCGTATAAAATGATTAGCGCTTAATTAGTTAGTTTATGTCAATTGTAAATTTGAAATTAAATGAATTGTTGTTTTTAGAACCCGTGATAAATCCGAGACGCGCACCCGGATAGAAATTAAATGAATTGTCTTTTTAATTTGATAAAATCTCCAATAGAAATTGTTTACTTCTTAAACAAACCCCCTGTTTTATTGTTAATTTTGTTCCTGATTCTGGTAATCTTATTATTAGAGACCTTGTGAGACGACCAAGGTTTCTCACCTTGTACTACATTTTAAATCATTTTTACTTATTTTGACCCGCATACAACCGTTGATCAACGACACTGCCTCATCTTTCACATCAGAAACTCCAACACCTTCAATGGCAACACCAAACACAACAACACCACCACCTGTGAGAATTGAATGCAGATCCGATTTCAAAACCGCTTATGCGGTTAAGAACTGATTTTTATACCTACAACAAATGAAGACCCGAATGAAGATCAATTTTGTACCATCAACAACAAATGAAGACCCAATAATATAATTTGTACCATCTGTTATGAAAATAACCAAACTATAGAAGGAGAAAGATGAAGAAGATAAGAACATGAACAAATATGAAAGATGAGAGCATTTCCATTCACTTCAAGTGTCACCATACACATATGAGATAACCCTATTTATAGGGTAAGAATAGGGAAAGTGATTAGTCAATAATAAAAATCTACTAATGAGTTGATGGAGGGAGACTAGTGGACATCCAATATAATACTATTCATAACACTCCCCCTTGGATGTCCATCGAGGATATGCCTCATTAAAAAACCTTACTAGAAAAAACCCAGTGGGAAAAAATCTAGTGAAGGAAAAAGAGTACAATATCCTATCGAGGGGCCGCCTCGTTAAAAACCTTTCAGAAAACCAGTGTGGGACAAAACCATGGCAAAGGAAAAAAGAGTGCAGCTTTTCTCCCCCTGATTGAATCATCACTAAAGAATATAAATTTCAATATTTGGAGTTTCTCCTTGACTGCATATGGAACAATCTACTCCATTGTCACTTGTGATTATATCCTCTTTTAATGGAACTTTGCAATCAGTATTATCTTCAAAACATCTTCCTTGAACTGTTGGCATTTGGACATGAAATGAAGAAGCAAGAACCATAGATTGTTTTATAGATCAAAAAGATATTTCAGTGTCACCATATGTAGATAATAGCTGACTTGTAATCTGACTTGATCTAGATCAGAAAAATATTGTATATCTGCATGGTTAATTTGTGTAACATACATAATATGATTTATTCATTAGGATAGTTAAAAATGAAATATGCATCCCACTTTGTTCTAAGGCATTTGTCTTTGTAATTAACTATATTACTACTAACTATCACATAATATTGCCATATCAAGGGATATAACATTTTGTAATATCCATGCATGCTTTCATAGTCTTCGGGACTAAGTTATTTTATATATTCTTACAACTCATGTACTCAATATAAATAATTTCTGCAGATCAATATGAGACTTTATTTTTCAAAATAATTTATTTAAAGATATTTCCTATTATCTTAAATCCTGTTGGGCTTTTTCATGTAGAGGTCACCTCTGAGTTCAACCTCAAAATCCATCATATATAATTTGATATCATTCACATAGAGCTCTTTCTTTGAGTAATCATCTCGCGAATCCAAAAAGTTTGCATTGCAATATTAAATCCTTCAGGGATCTTTAATAATTATGACTATCAAATGAGTCATACAAATAAGTTGAAACAATATTCATCTGGTAAAATTTGAGTTCTTCATGCACTACAAGGCTATTTAAGTACTGAAAAGTACTCGCATCCACCCTTGAGCAACATGTCGAGCTTTGTATCTCACAATTTCACCATTCTCATTCTGCTTCAATTTCATCTTTCAATTTTGGCCAATTCCACATTGTCTACAATCTTTAGTAGACTTTGATTCATGATCCTCACTAATATTTATCACATTTAGCGCTATATTATATGCAAAAATATCGTCAACGTTGACTTTGTTTCGGTTCCATTGTATTTCATTCGTGACATAATTCATTGAGTTCTCTTTAATTTCATAACTTTTCAGGTACCTGATCAGTTCTTCTGGAACTGTAATGTCAATTTTGTCTGATACTCTTTTAGAGTTTCTATATCCTCACTTGGACCATTTTTTTAGCTCCTTTTGTTGTTCGAGGATTTTTATCTTTGGAACCGATTGGTCTACCACGCTCAAAGCGGTTGAGACTCATTTGCAATATTAGATTGTCCAACGGGGACATCCATTCTATTGGAGCATCAGCAGCTGATATATATGATTTGGTCACACCTTTTGGATCAGTGAATGCATTTGGTATATAATTTTGCAAATGAATTATCTTTTGAACTTCTAGTTCACATTGTTTTATTTGAGGATCAATATATATGAGATAATGATAATTCATTCCAACTGATCTCCTTTTTTTTTACAAATGTTTGCTATATTCTCTCCCTAATGTTGGGAAATCAAATTCTTCAAATGATAATCATCAAACTGGATTATAAACAAGTCTCCAATTGTTGGCTCAAGATGCTATATTATACATGGAGATTTATATCCAATATATATTTCAAAAATTCTTTTAGGACCCATCATAGTGCATTGCACATCCAAAATTTCTAAGATGAGAAATTTTAAGTTCGTGACCAAAAACCAAATGTAAAGGGGAAGAGTTGTGATAACTTGTTGGCTTGATGCGAATCAATATTACAACGTGAAAAAGTGCATGTTCCCAAGTAAAAATTGGAAGTTCTTATCTCATAAGTATTAGTCATAGAATTAACTTTAGACGTCTAAAAAATGGTTCTTCAAGACCATTTTATGAATGAACGTATGACATTTGATATCCAATATCAATTATAATAGTCATACAATACTTATCATATGCTTTCAAGGTGATTCACATAATGACCTCTTACTCAAATTAGTTGAGCAAACAATCTCGAAACTTTAGGTTGTGAGTTGACGACAAATATATATAATATATATGTGGTCGTCTAGTTGATGCATCAATTAAAACCACAAATATCTAAATGGTCCACGTGATTAGTGTACTTGTTTACAAGTATCACCTTATATCAGTTCTAGAAATATGAGGGATTTATTATTCTCAAATTGCCAATTTCCTTTGGGAATTAGTGAACACAAAATTAGTAGATTGAAGAAACTCACGGCTCTTCAATATAAGTTTACATAGAAGTTTATTATTCGCATCATAATATACTCGAGATGGCCCAACCGATCTTGCCAACAACTAAATTATTATGATATGTAAACTGGTTTACATAACATGTGCTTCAATTGCACATATATAAGTGTAGTACAAATCGGAGGAAAAAGTAGACAATTTTTCCACTACACTTATTTTATCAAAATATGTCTCGCTATATAAAAATATTCAATATCTCCTTCATCTCTCGTTTCAATATGATTTCTATTTATATGCAAATCTTTGAAACTTTATAAATTTCAACAAGACTTAGGGGAATATAATGCATTCTCAATCAGTAAATTTCTTCCCCGAATAGCGATATATTAGCTCTTAGGAGCCTTCAATTATATTTGAAGAGCCATATATAGTACTAACTTCGGTTTCTCGCTTCACTAAATAGGAGAAATATTTTTTTTTATCTTCTAAAATAATATGGATAGTTCCACTATGAGCGAAAAATATTTCTTCATTATCGATGCTAGTGTCAATACTAATTCTATCCTAAAATAAAATAAATATGATAAAAGATTGGCATTAGAAAATTAAGTCTCTACAATATTATAGAAGGAGAAAGATGAAGAAGATAAGAACATGAACAAATATGAAAGATGAGAGCATTTCCATTCACTTCAAGTGTCACCATACACATATGAGATAGCCCTATTTATAGGGTAAGAATAGGGAAAGTGATTAGTCAATAATAAAAATCCACTAATGAGTTGATGGAGGGAGACTAGTGGACATCCAATATAATACTATTCATAACACCATCAAATATAATGTTGTTTATATTTGGTATTTTTTTGGTAGAAAATAGACTCAACTTGAGAACAACCAATACTAGCTAGAGCATCCGCATCAACCTGAACCACCGGTCTAGAGAAGCTCCCAAGGCAATCGATGAAGCTTTAGATCTCTGTAACAATGGTTCCTCCCACAACACGCTCAAGCACATTACTAAAAACAATATGAGAAACTCCTTCAGCATCAACCAGAACCACCAGTTTAGATATACCTCTGTCGCGACACAAATTCAAACTTTTCCAAACACCCCACAACTCGGCTTCATAGGCACTGCAATTCTAAATCCTTTTAGAGAAACCACATATCCATCGACTCCACTGATCTTGAACCAAACCACCACAATCATCATGCACCTTTGAAGGGTCATGCACTCTCGGAAGTCCCTTAACAATATCATTCCGACTGAACAGTTTTAGTCCCTTGAAGCTCAAGTGCCCATACCTATTGTGCCACAGTGGACTTGATTCTTCGTTTGTGGATGCCTTAAAACCAGTGGGAGCTGCTCCAATTTCAGCTTTGAACATTCTATTGAATGACATGTTAGATTGTGCAACTAGTCCTCTATATGGGTGATAAATCTTGCAAACATTACCTTTAAAGAGTATAGATAAACTCTTCTCTTGTAGCTGGCATATACTCAGTAGAATATTTCTCAAATAAGGAATGTATACACATTAGATCTAATATGTGCCTCATTACTTGCAATTTACTGTCATTTTTCCCAATCTAAAAGAGATCCTAAATTCCTCATTTAATTCAGTGAACCATTCCTTATTTCCACACACATGGTTACTACAACCATAATCAAGAAACCAAACCTTGGAGTTATTTGATTCTTCACTATCAGTGTTGCCATCAGCAACAACCCTTCCTCTTCACCATCTTCTGCATAATTTGCCTTCTCATCCCAATTAGGGCATCATTTTGGTAATGCCCCAATTTATGACAGTTGTAGCATTCAACAATTTCCTTGTTGCTTTGTTACCTTCCCGTTCCACAAACCGGTCTGAAACTACGACCTCTGCCTCGAGTTCTTGCAGAGCCTGACATGCACCTTTAGGACTTATTCCTCTTCCTTGGGACCTTGCATCCTCTGTTCGTGCACCATTAGACTGCTTTGGAGTTCATCTATAGAAAGTTTAGTCACGTCGTTTGACTCCTCAATCGAGCAAACCACATAGTTGAATTTAATCGTCATCGACCTCAAGACCTTCTTCACTATAGTGGTTTCTTCAACTTTCTATACATGGGCCTTCATCTTGTCCTTAATTGCGAAAGTTCTTGCGAAGTGCTCCATTATTGTTTCTCTCTCTTTCATTCCAAGAAGTTCAAATCCCCTTCTTAGGGTTTTGCAACCGCGCACGCTTCGCTTTCGTCGAACCTTTTTACTTTTGCTTCATCGAGTCCCAAATCCCCATTGCTGACTCATTATTGAGAATCGTCTCCATTATCTCTTTTTCAATCGCCTGGAAGAGATAATTTTTTGCCTTTAAATCTTTCCTCTTACGCCTTTATTTGCTCCGATGTGGCACCTTCTGCAATCGCCGGAACTCCGCCTTCAACGACGCTCCAATACTCCTTGGAGCGAAAGGGATTTTCCATTAACATTGACTAGTGGTTGTTGCGTTCGTGTGGTATTCGCAAATATAGTGCAAGTATACACGTCATACAAGTAATAAAGTGGATATAAGTAAGAGATCGTTCCCACGAAGATTGGTTTACTTTCAAAAGTTCAAGCCTCAAAACACAAGAGAATCAAGTAACAAATCGGCACTAAAAGTTCGTGTTAATACTAGAAATGTAAATAAAGCAAGTAAATAAGTGTTGGTTATGAATATGGATGAGAATGAGTTGGATTGCTGCATGCATGTAAATCCTTTCTAGTTAGACGTTATAACGTTTACACGTTATTACGTACAAATGTTATTTCGGTATAGACGTTACAACGTCGGAACGCTTTTTGCAAAAGAACGTGCTTTTCGTCACAAAACGTCAGAGTTTCAAGTATAAGAGGTCCTATGTCTAGGTTCTAAATAGGCTCACTCTCGTATTTTAAGTACCCACACAAGAATGTTCTATGAACTATTATCCATTCTATGTCTAGACTTAGATAAAAATGCCTAAATGTCTTTAGTGCACCTTTTCGTTCATATAAATCTTTGAGTTCTTTTCATAGACCATGTCCGAACCTATGAATCTACCTATTTCAAGAGGCCAACCTCAAAAAAGTTTGGAAATATTGTTACACAAAGATTTAAAACACTAAACGTCAATACTTTATAACATTAAACTAGAAATTCATTACAAGCAAAACAACAACCCAACTACAAAGTGTTTAGCTCATCTTTGAGCATCTTTCTGAGAATGATAAGGAATTGAAATCCAAATACCATACATAAAAGAAAAGAAACTAAGTGCAAAAGATACACCTAAGCAACTCTTTCAAAGATGTAGCTGTAGAGACGTTATAACGTCCGAGCCTCACAAAGAGTGAGTTACGCAGAAAATAAAATGAAGTTTGAGAAAAGCAAAGTGAAGAAGTCTGCTTTCGTAACTTCTTTAAACACTATCTCCGAAATGGATGAAGGGGTGAACCTGAAATGGAGTAGAGAGAGGAGTGTATAAGCGTGTGTGTCCTTTGAGAGAGTTGAATCTTCATTAAATAGCCACCTTGCTCACGTGTTGTCGATGTCACTTGCCCACCTACCAAGTCTGTTTTCTCTTCTCGACCGACATGCGCATGCTGCTCTGAGCGTCTTCCTTGTCACTCATGGGGAATAGAAGATCTTCGACTTTTTATATCTTTGACCATCATTACTAGCGCGCAAAATTGAGATCTTTCACCCTTGCTCTGCTTTGCTCTTCTATAGGCGTGGTGAGGACGTGGTCACGTTCGACTCTTTTCTCGCACAAGCACAAGAAACATCAAAACTCTCTCAAAGGCACCAAGAGGTGCCAAAATGCCTGATTTATGCTGAAACCTCTAATTGACTAAGAAATAAGAAACTAACATAAAACTAATTAATTTAACCTTGTATTGCTAGAGAACTTGCGTGATTTATTCTTTGAATGAGTATAAATAACTCATATAAATATGAGTTATCAGTGGTCATAGTGTCCATCAAACTTGGGCACTACAGGTTGAGCAAAGTTCTTCTTGTAGGCCATAGATGAAATTGCTCGATTTTGAATTCTCTTTTTTCCTTCTTGTTTCTTGTTGCAACCAACTTTTCAATGAACGCTACAGATTCACAATCAGGTCCCTGGATGGAGCTCTGATGCTAGGATTAACCAAATTTGTTTGCTTACATTGAATGAAAGACCAATGTGACTATTTACATAAGAGTTAATTAGTGTCAACCAACTGAAACTAACTTGACAAGCAAAAAACAAAAATTATTCCTGCACACAGACACCTAATAGACTAGACAAAGTCCTGTATACAATAGACCCAAACAATTATCACATAGACTCTTACAATTAATAACTATTTTACAACTAGGACGTAACAGGACGTAGTTATAATGAGTTTTGAAAAAATGTTCAAAAAATTATGTATTGCAAAGTTAATGGTTGATAAGAATTGATAATTTACAACCAAACATAGGATGAAATTTTTATGTTAACAGAGTTGTGTTTATATATGATATATTTGCGAAGATACGTACCAATGCGGTGTGGTGATTTAGAATGTGAGAAACTTAATTCATAAAAACTTTGATAAAAACTCTCTTTAACAATAATGAGGGCAAGATAGTTCACAAAAAAATAGATGTGTGTACTATTGGTTAAAAAAATGGCTGAGAAATTTTCTTGTAGATATTAACTAACCAACGGTTATGTTATATGGGTTCAACCATTCTCATAAAAATAAAAGGGTTTTTTTTGTACCCCACCATTTGACGGTGAAAAGACTAAAATACCCCTAAAAAATTACAAATTTACAGAATAGTGACAATTTCTCACTTCAAGGAGATAGATACGATTTCCGGCAAATTTTGCATCGTATTTATTTAAATACGATTTCCTCCTAGAAGCTTCAAAAATTGTAAGTCGTATTTACCTTCATCAAACATAAATCCGATTTTCCTTAAAAAATCGCATCGTATTTACCTTATTCTGAGATAAATAGGATTCCTTTTTTTTTTAATTTATTTGGTTTTTGTCAGGAAAATCGTATATAGGTAAATACGACTTGAAAAAACATATATCGTATTTACCTATTACATAAATCTTGATTTTAGTAGAGATGTCCGTCAAAAAATATAGAGTGGTTTATATTTAGTAAGCGATTGAAGTCTGAAAAATCCAAAATAATATGTGTTTAACAATGAGGGGTACATTTTGGTAATAAAAAAATGAGTGTTGGACAAAAAAAAACAATGAGTGGGGCCTTAATTTTTGCTAGATTAATAATAGACATAAAGTTTGCATTATTTACAGAAGCTAAATCGATATAACGTAGAGACTAAATCGAAACATGTTTCCAAAAGTCGATGACCAAATTAAGATTTCAGGTATTTTTCTTTTAAAATCTCGATTCAATACCCCTAAATTGCAAGCATGTCCTCTAACACACGGCAAACAAAAAATTGTCCTCTCTGGCATACTATCTCAGAAGCTTCTTCAAGAACAAGGTCATGTTCAAACGACGACAACCAACGACGCTGTCCGATTTTCTGCGCTTCCGATGAAAGTTTCTTCTTTTGAGTTCCGGTTTCTTCTCCAACCCCCTTCGAAATTTTGAACTGGTTGTCTTTCCTTTTTCTCTTTCCTCAATTCTTACTCTTCTCGTTGGTCCTTAGCTCAAAATTCAAATTTTGTGATCTAAGTTAATAATCAGTTCCCAACTTTAAGTTTCTGGCTTTCTCTGAAATTCATCCCTTCTCACAATTTAGATATATTTATCCCCTTTGTAAATTTTTTGTGAGTTCAATAGATCTCCTTGTCGTACAATTTTTGTGAGTAGAAGAATCAAATTTTGTGAGGTCACTGTGGATATGGCACAATTTTAGTTGCTGAATTGTATATATTTGTAGCATTCTATCAATATTAGGTTGAATATTTTTACAATCTGTGTATTCTATTGATTGTAAGAGAAAGAGAATATATTCTACCATTGAGTTTAGGCTTCAATTTTAGTGTTTAGTGTTCATATTTGTTTCTGTAAGAGAAATTCATTGCCTTGAGAAATTTGTGCAAAAAACCTATTTTGGTTTTCACTTTTCAGCCTACTTAGCATGCATATGTTGTAGGCACGTCTATAGCACCACCAGCACTTCTAGTTAAATACGTGTCCAGTGTCCGAACGACATGGACACCGATACTTCAATTACTTGTATTTTCCAGATTTAAAACGTTGTCTGCGTGTCAGGTGTGTCTGTGTCAGTGCTTCATAGATAGGCACAATGTCAATTCTGTGTGGCATTCCACTTGTTGAATGTGTATATTGTCTAGCTTGTGCTCGTTGGGCATGGAAAAGATGTCTTCACACTGCAGGCCATGACAGTGAGACTTGGGGATTTGCCACAACTGAAGAATTCGAGCCAATCCCTCGTCTTTGTCGATATATTTTAGCCGTATACGAAGATGATCTTCGTAACCCTCTTTGGGCACCTCCTTGTGGATATGGAATCAACCCTGATTGGATAATACATCGAAAGTCGTATAAAGATACTCACGGGAGAGCTCCACCATATATACTTTATCTTGATCATGATCATGGTGATATAGTTCTTGCTTTCAGGGGTTTGAATTTGGCAAAAGAAAGTGACTATGCACTTCTATTGGATAATAAATTGGGGAAGAAGAAATTTGATGGAGGGTATGTTCATAATGGTTTGTTGAAAGCTGCTGGATATGTTCTGGATGCTGAATGTGAAGTTTTGAAGGAGTTAGTAGAGAAGCATTCGGATTATACGCTGACTTTTGTTGGACATTCGCTTGGATCCGGTGTAGCGGCTATGTTGAGCATGGTTGTGGTGCAGAATAGAGATAGACTTGGAAATATTGAGAAGAAGAGAGTTAGGTGCTATGCCATTGCACCTGCTAGATGTATGTCATTGAATTTAGCAGTCAGATATGCAGATGTCATCAACTCAGTTGTACTACAGGCAAGTTCTCAACTTCTTTTGGTTTTTATTTGGTTAGTTGAAGAACCCTGTGTAAATTCTTGATTAATTCCTTAACAACCACTATGCTCCTATTTATATGGAAAAATTGCAGTTTTAAGTTCATTGAATAATTGTAATTTTCTCTTATAAATAGGACCGGAGGGAGTGTATATTAAACAATTTAAAGATCACCTTAAGAATATATCCAATAACTGGTTGGTAGTAACCAATTATTGGACTATGCAACTAATGTGTTTGATAGACCAAACTCCAATCAAATGGCAGCATAATAGACAAAATTCTAAGGATATTTTAGGGATAAATAGAAGGTTGCTTGTTTTAACTTTTAAGTGGCTTTCTGAGTTCTGTTTATGTTGGTTATGTGAAGTTATTGCCTAGTGTCTATAAAGAATTAGAGATCAATAAAGTGGGATGGAATTTTGAAATTTTGGATGTTGTGGATTTCTTATTTAGATGGCTCCAGTGTTTGTAATACTTCCAAGCATGGTAAAGGAATGAAAAATGAACATAGAGTCCCAATCCAATTGTCTCAAAGTGCAATTTATGACTTACATTTTAATGGAACCTAGAAATTCAGCATATTAATTGAGAAGAAAATGTGTTTATATTGATAACCAAATTCAGAATTGATAGCCTTTCAGTTTGTAAAAATCTTTTCTGAATGATGACTTGTTCCATTGCATATTTTCAAAACCATTATATCCATTGTGGTGGCTTTTACTCAGAGATGAGCAAATATTCATGTACTAAGAAATGGAGGAATGCTTCATGCGTAATCTACGATAAAAAGTACCTCAAGCTTAAAAGAAAATTTTATCGCTCTACTATAAGACCTGAAATGCTGTATCAAACTAAGTGCTGGTGGGTAGTAAAAATCTAACAAAAAAGTAAATAGTGCTATAGATATAGGAATACACAACATAAGAGAGGATTAATATCTTTCTTCATACTTCGTTATCCTTCAGTTGATGCATACTGAGTTTGCTATTTTGAAGTTGACTGCTCTTTACCTTGATCAGGATGATTTCTTACCAAGGACAGCCACTCCATTAGAAGATATATTCAAGTCTCTTTTCTGGTATTTCTTGAGAATCTCTATAAATGTTGCTTTTTTAATTACTATATCATTACAAGGTTGGAGAATTTTTCAGCGCGCCAAAATATATGTTGCGTGTTTAATCCCCATCTCATCCCCACTTAAAGTTTCAAGATGAACTAACCCAGATTTTCTACTCCTACCCCCAAAAAAGAAAAAGAAAAACTAATATAACCCTGGTTTTTGTGATGCTTTTTGAAAGGTTTATTGCTTTTCATCAGTAATACAATTAAGGCAAAATTGTGTTTGTGGTCCTTTAAGTTTATTTAAAATCCCACATTCGTCCTTTTAAGTTATTTTTTTCTCAAATAAGTCTTTTATGTTTCTGTTTATGTTTCAAATTGTTCCTCTATGTTTGAAATTTGTCCTTCATGTTTCTATTTATCTTACAAATTGGTCTTTTATGTTTCTCTTTCTGTTTTAAATTGGTCCTTTTAAACGGAACACATGGAGGACCAATGTGAAACATAAACAAAAACATGGAGAATCAATTTGGCATGAATTCCCAATTTGGAACATAAACGGAAACATGAAGGACTTAAATGAGAAAAAAATTTAAAGGATGAATTTGGAGTTTTAAATAAACTTAAAGGACCCCAAAAACAATTTTGCCTACAATTAATTAAACTGTATACTTGAAAATGACAAGACTTGGATACTTCAAATACGATGATAGTGTGATGCCATGCTAGCAGTTAGTGAAAATCATTGTTTGTGTTTAATTTTATTGGTAGGATGATTTCTACTGATAAAATAATGGTTCTTTTTGCCTGCCAGTTTGCCATGCATATTGTGCTTGAGGTGCATGAGAGATACATGTATACCAGAGGAGAAGATGCTTAGAGATCCAAGGAGACTCTATGCACCTGGTCGCCTTTATCACATTGTCGAGAGAAAGCCTTTTAGGTATGGTTAATGAAACGAAACAGAGCTTATGTCTTATGCTGAGTTCTGACCTATGAAGCACCGACACAGACACGGATATGAATACCGGACACGACACAAAAACACAGACGACAGTTTTCATTTTAAAAATACAAGTAATTGAAGTGTCAGTATTAGCGTCCGATGCGATACGTGTCGGACACGGGACACGTTTTCAACTGAAGTGTTGGTGCCACAGAGGTTCTGACCTTGTCTCTTTGAAGTGATGCAGTTTGGACTCAACAGCATTCATTTTGATTGTCATGAATCTGTTTGTTCTCTTGTTTCTTGCATGATAAAATATGATAACATGGTCTTGTTACAAATACTTATAGCCTTTTGAAGTCATCGACATCTTTTATATGCAGATTGGGAAGGTTTCCCCCGGTTGTGAAGACAGCCGTGCCGGTCGATGGAAGATTTGAACATATAGTCCTTTCTTGTAATGCCACATCTGATCATGCCATCATTTGGATAGAGAAAGAAGCCCGAAGGGCTTTAGATGTAAGTCTATATGTGATCATAATTCTTATGAATGCAATCTTTTCTAGTCCTGTGTACCCCAATGCCCTTTGGATTTGAAATTATTGGAAAACATGTAATCCCTCTTGACTCAAATATAAGCAAAAGTACTTAAACTCGCGTTTATTAAGAATTTTAGTTATCTGCTATTAATTTTCTTGACCTCATATCAAAAATAAGTGCATTTCCTAAATTATCCTTGATGATATATATTGTTAGATATATTGGAATTGTTTTTTCGGAACTAAATGAGGGGTTTGGATTAGGTGCCTTTGGTAATTAGTATCTTTAGTGATTTTAGGCTTTCTTAGGAGAGAGAAAAATGAGATAAGATGAGAGAGAAATTAATAGATGAGAGAAAAATTACTTTAGGCTTTCCATTAATGTGGCATGCTATACATTGAACAAGGGTTAACCATTTCACTTTTTGTTTCCATCAATTGCAGTTGATGTTGGAGAAAGAACAGAGTGATACCATGGAAATCCCTGCAAAACAAACAATGGAGCGACAAGAAACCCTAACGCGGCACAATGATGAATATAAAGCAGCATTACAAAGAGCTAAAACATTAGATGTTCCACATGCTTATACACCACCATCACAGTATGGTACTTTTGATGAAGAAGAAAGCTCAGAACTATCACAGGGAGGAGAATCTTCTACGGTGAATGAAACCTGGGATGAATTGATCGAACGCCATTTCGATAAAGACGAGCATGGATACATGGTGCTGAAGAACGAATAATTAGTATCAAGTCATTTTATTATAGCATTCAAAGGAATAGAGAAGCAAAATTCCTTCATTCTTTTGGTGAGTTTTTGAGTATATAAGGTCCTGTTTGGATAAATCACTTAATTAAGCGTTTATAGCGTAAACGCTTATGATACAAATATTTTTGTATAAGTTATTTCTATAATGAAAGATAGAATTAAGTCAAACTGTTTTTGTATAAGTTATAAGTTGTTTTCATAAGCTATCCATGATAGCTTATGAAAATAAGGTGAAAATAGTCTATGGACATGTTGTTATGTAAGCTGTTTTCATTAGTTCTTCCGTAAGTGTTTATGTCGATAGATAAATTCAAATAGGCAATTAAGACAATGACGCAGCTGATCTTCCACATTGAGCTTTTTACCAGTCATCTTTGCAAGAAAATCAGATGATTCTTGAGCATTCAGCAAACTGCGCGCAACTACAAGTGGTTTGTCGTCCTAATGACAAATTGCCGAGACACTCATCCCTCTTGCTCTTCTTCTGCTGAGAGCTTATTTTGGGTTTTGATTTGTGAATGGAGGTGACGAGAGAAGTGTCATTTGAAGTATTGGTTTGTGTATTTTCTGGAAATATTTTCAATTGAAGTGTTTGTCTAGGATGAACAAGTGAGAAATTGCATGTTTGAAAACCAGAAAAACTAGTCCTTGTGACAGGTAAAAGATGAAATGCATTTTTGAAAATACTAAAAACAGTTATTTTGTCATTTTTAAATTTTTTATTTTATGGTGAAGTGTTTTTACTCGTTACATTAAAAACTGACAAATATTTGAGAATTTATAAAAATCTAATTAATAAAAAAGTGAAAAATTTGGTACAAATATATAATATTTAATGGCTTAAATATATGTTTAGCCCCTGTAAATATACTTATAATTCATTTAGTCCCCTCTGTGAAAAGAAAAGTTTTAAAATAGCCCTTACAAATATTGACCGTTTCTAGTTAGGCCCTCACTGTTAGTTTTTATTAACGTTGTTAACTCTAAGCTGACGTGGATATACAACAGGGCTTAATACGTTGCAGAGTAGGGATTACACGTGTGATACGTTACATTTCCCTCACATCTCGCTCTCATCTCACAATATTTAACTATTGATATGTAAGTGACATGTGAGTGAGATGAGAGTGAAATGTAACGTGACACACATGTAAGCTGTCACATATTAAGCCCTGTTGTACATCCAAGTCGGCTTGGAGTTAACAGCGTTAACAAAAACTAACAGGGCCTAATTAGAAACGGTCAATATTTGTAAGGGCTATTTTAAAACTTTTTTTACAAGGGCTTAAATGGATTATGGTTATATTTGCAGGGGCTAAATATATATTTAAGCCTTATTTAATTTATTTCTGAATCTATATGTAAAAACTTAAACTACAATAATATACCGAAGAGCATTTAGATGAAATGGTAGATGTCTCTTTTAGCTCAACCAAGATCCTGAGTTTGAATTCAGTATTGGGCATACAACAGTGTTAAATCTCTTGAGAGAGAGTTCTGCAGGATACCCGATTTATACCAAAGGAAATTTTGCGCACCACGGATTTTTGGTTTATACCAAAGGAATTTTGTGTGTGTGTGTATAGACGAAGTGACAAGTGCTATTTGAACTCACACGCACAAATGCAAGTCATGGGTTCGAACTCGAGTGATAATTTTCAAATTTAACAAAGATCGACATTTGCGGTTGAGTCACATTTACTGAGATACAATAACATAGGGGAATATATATATATATATATATATATATATATATATATATATATATATATATATATATATATATATATATATATATATATATATATATGGTTAAGATGTCTTTGACCTGCTCGGTGTCTAGGGAAAAGACCCTAAGGGTGTGTTTGGATTAGGAGAGAAAGAGAGAGAGAGAGAGAGTGAGGAAGAGAGAAAGAGGAGAGAATTAGAGTAGATTAGGAAGGTTGTTTGGTTTAAGGAAAGAGAGAGAGAAATAAGCGCGAGAGAGATTACAAAAACCACTAAATTAATCTTTCCTCTCTCTCTTTCCTTTTTTTTTAAGCAAACAAGGCTAAGCCATTTCATTCATTAAAAATGTCGAAATACATGAGGGGATAAACTCATGCACATGGTGACTAGCGAAACATTGAGCCGCCCTAGCTAAGCTATGAGCCACACAATTGGCTTGTCTCCTAATATAACTGATGGTGCAGTTATTTAAAGATTGAAAAACAAGTTTACATTTAGTAACAATTGATCCAAACTCATGAAAAGAGGTAATGCCGCTGTGAATAGCATCAACAATCGGTTTGCAATCCAATTCAAGATCCACACATGACAGTTGAAGTTGTTGTAACCATGTGAGTGCTTCAAATAACCCAATTGCTTCTATTTCAGAAGGTGTAAGGAACCCGTCAAACCAACTGGATTTAGCACCTATAAAATTGCCGAATTGATCACGATTACAAATGTCAAACCCACATCTCGATTGAGACTCGAACCAAGCGCCGTCAACATTGCACTTGAGCCTACCCTCCATCGGCCTAACCCAATTTTGCAGTACCGTGGGGGCCTGCATCAGCTGCTGGTTGCTGGTTTTGTGAGCACACCAGTCCGAAATCATTAACCGAGCTTCATGAATTGCCACAGAAATTGGTCTCTCAGATTGATTCCATACCATGTCGTTCCGGCGCTTCCAAATACACCATATTATTGCTGCAAAATCACAGCACATGTTGCGGTCCAACGTTTCCAGCAGTGAAAAAAACATCTCAGCTATGCCATCTACAAGCACATGTTGCTGTCCTCTCTCTCTTTCCTATTTCTATTATTAACCAAACATACCAAAATCACTATTTTTTTCCTTATTCTCTCTTCCCTCACTCTCTCTCTCTCTCTCTCTCTTCCCTCTTTCACCCCAAACAAACACACCCTAAATAATCTGGAGTTCAGTCGGAAGATAAGTAAAGTCTAACTACAATTTGTTCCATTATCGGGCTCGAATTCGAAAGTCTTATTGAATCTGTCACTTAAGATGAAGTGCTTGCACCCAAGTTTGGAGTTCAATATCATCATTATATAACTATATAATAGTGATAATATTAATTAAATTAAGGTAATATTATAAAATTAATCACATTTATTTATTAATTTTTTTGAAGCAGACATTTATTTATTTATTTTTAGATAAGCAGACATTTATTTATTAATTAAAGTTGGCAATTCATGGACATGTATTTTTTTTTATGACAAACTTCATGGACACATGTATTGAATTGAATGACGGGTGGAGAGTGTTTAGACCGTTACGTTACAATCATTGAACACTCGTTAAACACTGTGAGATCGAGCTTACTAAGATGACGTGGCAACACCATAACAGAAAAACAAGCATCGAAGCGAAAACCAAATAGAATAGAAATAGAAAGAAGAAGAAAAAAGAAAGAAAGAAGAAGAAATCAATCAGACAGAACAAAATGCAGATTTCAGATTCCACATTCTCCTCCTTATCCTTACACACATTCCCATAATAAGCACTTATTTTTCACCGTGATTTTTCTTCAACATTCAAATGTCCACCCTTTCCCTTCTTCTCTTCCTCTTCGTCCTCTCGATACTCAGCGTCACCTCTTTCTCTTACAGGTAAATTCCAGAAATGCCCCTTCTTCATTTCTATCTCTCTTTTCCAAATCTGCCATAAATTGCATTGCAGTGTAAAATAAAATTAAAATATTTAACATAATTGTGATATTAATTTTGTTAATTTTTGCAACAGGAAAGAATTAAGGAACAAAGATGAAATTGCGTTGAAGTTGTTACGTCATTCAGTTTACTATTCAAATAGAATTGATCCTTCACGTGTTGTCCAAATCTCTTGGCAACCAAGGTCAGGTATTTTCTACATCTTTCTCTTCAATTTTTACCCTTTTTTTTGGTTAAATTTTCTATTTTGCACTTTTAATTTGTTTGCTTAAGATATTTGAACACTCAACATTTCTGATATATTTTGCAGTTTGAAAATGTGGTTAATTTAGGATTTAGGATATCAGGTGGTTAATATGTGAGTTACCATAAATTGACCTAAATTAAATATGAATCTGAATGTTATTAAAAATGCAGTTAATTTTGACCCAAAAAAATGCAGTTAATCTAGGATAACAAGTGGTTAAAATTTGAGTAACTATAAATTGAACTAAATTAAACATAAATTTGAATGTTAATAACCACAATTTTTCAGGTGTTTAGCAGCATGTAGATTTTGACACCTGAAAAATCATAGTGAATTGTGTTCGCATTCGTAGTTAACTTAGTTCTTTTGATGGTTAGTTATCCACCTATCAACCACAAACTAAACTAAATTAACCACGATTTTGAACTGCGTTAAGAAGGTGTCAGTGTCACAGGTGTTGGAGTTTTCATGTATAGATAACACAACTCTTTATTTCTTGGTTAATTAGGTAGCTCACGTTGTTGAGTGAAAGGGACACTGTTAGTGAAAAGTATGTGTACGGAGTTCGAACCACGCTCTTCCTTCCTGTAACAACTAATACACTAATTACTAATCACTTCACCTATAAAAAAACATAACTATATTTATTTATTACTAGTATGTGTTTTACCTTTTGCTTTTAGTTTTTCAGAGATTGATGTTTTCTTTTTCCCTCTTGCTATAGGGTCTTTCTATATAAAGGATTTTTGTCAGACAAGGAGTGTGACTACCTTGTTTCTCTGGTATGTATATGTTACAGTCTAACTAGCTTGGAATTCTTTCTGCTTTCATTTCTAAGTTTTTGCGATATTAACTATAGAAATGTCATCCTATATTGTTATATCATAACCAATTTTTTTAAAATATATTTGTACAGGTGATAGTGAACATTACAAAACTATTATTTTCAGCATTTTCTTCACAAATCGTTCAAAGTAGAGAACACATTAAAACATAATGTGTAAAGCACAGTTTATTTTTCCTCAAATAAAACAGTAACTTGTGTAGTAGTGTTTTTGTTTGTATTGGTTTTCATACTGGTTCTAGTAATTGGGCTACTTATCTTTGAATTTAACTTTTTGTTTTTTTTCTTGCTAAGGCACAATCTGTAAAAGAAAGAAATTCAGGAAACGGTGGCCATTCAGAAGAAGATGAAACTACATTGGATGTGGAAGTGAGTCTGAATTTTTTTCACACTTACTTCGATGAACTAGACTCTAGCAGATTAGGTTGTGTTTAGTGTTCATAGTTGTTAGTTATTGTTTGGATTGGATTGTGCTTTTAAAGATGTTTGCATATAAAGAATTTGTTTTCGATTGTTCTGACGTTGTTCATTGTGTTTATTGATGGAAAAATGTTGTTTGCTGTTGCTGATGTCTTTCTGAAACAGAATTAAGCTTGCTTCTTGACTTCAAAGAGTTTATTGATGTTATAGACATGGTATTTTGAACATTGTTGTGATGATTCATGTTCTACATTGTTATGTTCTAGGATGATATTGTCAAGAGGATCGAAGAAAGACTTTCGGCTTGGACTTTCCTTCCTAAAGGTACATATTTTATCATTCCAGACCAGTATCTGCTTCCTGTTCTATGTGATACACAGACTAATAGTTGATAATAATTTCCTCTAGAAAACAGCAAGCCTTTACAAGTCACACATTATGGGCTAGAGCACGATGGGAAAAATTCAGCTTATTTCGCAGACAAAACCAAATCGGAATCAAGTAGACCGTTGATGGCAACAATTGTTCTATATCTCTCAAATTCTACTCAAGGAGGTCAAATTCTCTTTCCTGAATCAGTGGTAAGTATGTAAGGCCGTTAGAGTTTGTCTTGAAAATCGATTCTCTACCTTGATCGCAGGAAAATGCACCTAATTTTTGGTGATTTTAGGCATAAAGAGGATAGAGAATACTCCCTCCGTTACAGAATATAAGCAAAAACTGGTCAACAAAAGTTGATGTATCTGGTTTAAAATTTAGACCAGATGCATCAATTTTCGTTGACCAGTTTTTGCTTATATTCTGCAACAAAGTAGTATAGAAAAATATAGAGGGAAAATATGAAAGAGAAAATGAGAGATAGAGACCCGTCCTCATGGTAGCGAATTCATATCCGATTGTCGTCTGTTAGTGTACTATCTTTTGATTATCACTTTCTTAACCTGTCTTTACTATTTAATCAATTTGAATGATTCCACAGCCCAAGAGCAACACCTTGTCAAAGTGTAGAGATAGTAATGAGATTCTCCAACCAGTAAAAGGGAATGCAATCCTATTTTTTTCACTTCAACTAAATGCATCTCCTGATAAGAGTAGCTTCCATGCTAGATGTCCTGTACTTAAGGGAGATATGTGGTCTGCAGTTAAATTCTTCTATGCAAAATCAATTAGTAGTGGGAAAGACTCAACCAATTCAGATGGTGGTGAATGTACTGATGAGGATGATAACTGTCCAGCTTGGGCAGCCTTGGGAGAATGTCAAAAAAACCCTGTTTATATGATTGGATCTCCTGATTATTATGGTACATGTAGGAAAAGCTGTAATGCATGCTGATCAGAAGTTAGTAATAGTATACTAATCCAAGTATGGAATTTCCTTAGCAATTGTTAAGGTTTCCTGATTATTCTCATGATGTTGCTTAGTTATGAAGATAGAGGACATAGTCAGATAGTTGGCTGCTCAGAAGTCAATTGGATAGCCTCATCCGTTGATAGAGATCTACTTATGGGTGTTGTGTACTAGTTGAAGGAAATTTGATATCGTTAAAGAGCAAGAACCAAAATGTATTTGCAATATTTAGTGCTGAAGTTGAATACATAGTAATGGCATTCTCAACATTATAAGTTCATAATATCATTCTATTTTTTTAAATATCCTTTCTTGATTCACTTAAATTAAGAAACCCAATTATTCAACTACGTATCTAAGAGTAAATCATCAATTTAGTCTTTAATCTTACATTCGTCTCCAAATTAGCCCCTAATGTATATAAGATAGTAAGTAGCCACTAACATCAATCAAATTAAATCCTAAAGTTTTATAAGTAGTCATTTACAGAGACTAATGAGACAAATTTCTTAAAATTATAGATACTAGATTGACAAATTTCACAAGCTTTAGAATCTATTTAATATTTTCATATACTTTAGGGATCAAGCAGAACAGAGCATGTAATTACAAAAATGTTAATTTTTTTTGGTAAGCATGCCTCCCACATTCCACGCGAGCGCCACGTGGCAGCCACTGGTTGCTGACGTGGCACCTATCAGTGCCATGTGTCAATGCTTACATGGGTGATGACGTGGCATGTCAGTGCCACGTGGCACACAGGTCCAATGATATGGTGACATGTGACAGTGAAGTCAACGTTGATGTTAGTGTCTCTTGCCACGCCACTTTTTTTTGGATGGAAAGTTAACCAAGGGGGGTAACGGTAAACAGCTTATATTTGCAAGGTATTTTTTAAGAGTTTTATTTTTACAGAGGGATATATGGATAAAAAGTATATTTGCAAGGGGTAAAATATATTTAAACCAAAATTGAAAAACATGAGCTATTACGTAGGAGGAGGTTTAGTTTATGGGGAATGTGAGTTTCTAGGGTGGTGACTAATGGTGGTCGTTGTTGTTAGATGAGCCATGATAGAGAAAGGGGGAACTAGGGGTTAGGAATAATTTGGAAAAGGGGGGATTTGGGGTGCTATTTGAGAAAAGGGAGGTGTGAAAAGTACCTTCTCATTACTTTTGCCCATATCCAATGATAGATTCATGACCCGATCCAATAAAATAACACTTAACCCTCTTTTCTTTCTACATCAAAACGCGAAGCTGAAACTCTCAAAACCCTAATTATTCCGCAAGCAGCTCCAGGTAGGTAAGGTAACTACTAGCGAAATCCTCCGTTTTCTCTTCTTTCAAATTCTTTCGATTACTTTAATTCGATATTCGATATTCTTCACATCGATCTCAGATTCGCGTTTCAACGGTACAAATTTGTTGTGTGTTTTTTGAATTGAAGTTTTTTGTTTTTGATTCAGGGAAATGGCTCCAAAGCAGCCAAGTACAGGTCTTTTTGTTGGATTGAACAAAGGTCATGTTGTCACTAAGAAGGAATTGCCTCCTCGCCCTTCCGATCGCAAAGGGGTAAGTTTTGAAATTTTAGGGCACACTTTATATTCTGAATTTTTAAATGGTATGATTTAGTCATAACAGTAAATCATTCTACTATATTGAATGTTGTTGTGTGTTTAGATTTTGATATATGTTTGGGTTTATATGATAATCTACCGTAGTTCTGTTTTGTGTTTATTATTGGATTTGTGATTAGGAGAATGAGTTCATGTTTGCTGCAATTGTGAAGAATGCACAATAGAAGAAAAACATTTGAGTCTTATTAGATACTGTTAGCTGATGCATACACTGTTTTTCCAGCACTTGGATGTTGTAGACTTTTAGAGTCCGTTTGTTACGGCTTATTTTTTTTTTTTTAAAAAAAACACTTTTTTTTAAAAAATAATCACTTATGACGACATGTTGTCCGTTTGTTACAGATTCTTAAAAAATGAAAATATGAAAATAATCTAAAAACGGCTAGTTGTTTTGAGTAGCTTATCATAAAAAGCAGTTTTTACGAATGATTTTTTTTTTAAAATAAGTGATTCTCTGATACACAAACACAAGACTTCTCATTTTCTTAAAAATCTCTAAAGACTAATCTCTAAATTATTTAACAACAAAATCACTACTTTTTTAATCCGTAACAAACGGGCCTTTAGTGTTGTGTTTTGAAATTGGGTTGAGAACATATGTTAGAATCGGTCTATCTCTCTTTATAGACTTGGACAAACTTTTGTTTGAATTCTTCTCTAACTGATTTCCAGACATTCATTTTGTAATCCTTTTTTGTTTTTAGCTAAAACCAACTTATTTGCTACTATATTTCAGTGCATATGCACATGGTTTGGTTCACGACAAAGGCTTTTGTGTAACTTAAATGTCTTAAATGATGCTGATTGGAATGTATAAAATACTGAAAAGAAAGAGATTGTTGAAGTGAACTACCATTCTAGGAGTGTATCATTTTTAATATTTTGGGCTTGCTTATCTTTAATGTCATCCATTAGTTCTAAGAGTTATGTTGCGTTGATCAGAAAACAAGCAAGCGTGTGCACTTTGTAAGGAACCTTATTCGTGAGGTTGCTGGTTTTGCACCTTACGAAAAGCGTATAACTGAGTTGCTCAAGGTCGGCAAAGACAAGAGAGCACTCAAAGTTGCCAAGAGGAAGCTTGGAACCCACAAACGTGCAAAGAAGAAGCGTGAGGAGATGTCCAACGTTCTCCGAAAGATGAGGTTGCTCTTCATTCTTTTTGTGTTTATGCATCCCAAATGTTTAATTATTAAACTTATTATTAATATTATTATTGTTACTATTTACTTCATAAAAGTAGACTTCTTATGTTACTTTTTAATTGTGTGCAGGGCTGGTGGAGCTGGTGACAAGAAGAAATAAGGCTTGTTTTATTTTCTTCTAGTTTTGCTAGATGTACCAATGTTTTGAAGAACAAGCTGTCTAAGTTTTGTTTGGTTCGATTATTTAGTGTTCTTTTCCTTCTAGAGATATTTTGTTTTGACGTTTGACTGTTTGACTATCTGGTTTATGGAAAAGTACCATTGGATTATTTTGTGATTTACTAAAAGTGAGTTAATGATCCGTTTTTCAATGCAACATTTGCATTTGTGCTGTTAACAAAATACTCCCTTTGTACCTATTTATAAGAAAAAAAATGCAGTTTTAGGTTCACTTCAATAACTTATATAATTGGTCTTATATTATATAGTCTTAGAATGTGGTTTAGGCTTGACTCAATTCCACAAAACCAGCTTGTAAGATGAGGGATACCTCTAACTTATAAACTCTTTTGAGACCATATCTCTAGTTAATGTGGAATTTAGGTTTTTTCCGATATATAGACAAGATAAGTTAATTATTCAATGAAATTAAAAAGGGATTTACCAATAATGGAAATCTTTAGAATGGCAATGAGAATTCTTTCTCAATAAAAAGGGATTTACCATCTAAGCATACTTCTTGGAATCGAAGTTACGCGCTCCAATGGTCTCATTAGAAATTTAAAATTTTTTAAAATGGTTAATGAAATATTGAATTTGGTCATAAGTATACTAAGTTTTGCAACTCATTAACTACTTATTGAACTCTATTAACTATGAATTAGAATGTGACTAACTACAATTTTCAGTGTCCAACTACTTTTGGTGTTCAAATCTCTAAGTAGTTAATAACCCCTTACAATCACCATATATATCCTCCTCTTCTACCAGTAGTACCTTGCACCATTTGTGATAGTTATCAATTCAGAAGTAGAGGAAATTAAAATAATTGCAAAAATTCAATCTGAACTTTATTAACAAATAGAACAGATTGTAGTGAATCAGAGTAATTCACTGAATTACAGAAGTAAATCTTGTAGTTTTTTGAGCGATTTGAGGTGTTCAAAGCCTCCCAAAAGAAATAAACTTCCAAAATACTTGCTTAACTACATAGAACTGAAAATACAATATTTAAACAACACACCACACAACAACGGTTATTGCCATGCAGTAACTGCTGCCAAAGTGTCAAGCAGAAAGCGTTGAGTAGTTACAGGTCAGTTACATGCCTTGTGCGTCTGATGCACCACCACCGTTATTAACCGCCCCTCTTCCCCCATTCTTCCTCCTGACATATACATTTTTAAATCTATTATTCCCTCCCCTTCAAAACCATCCTTGCCCTCAAGGATTGAAAATTCTCTTTTGATATGCTCCATTGGTTCCCAAGAGCTCTTGAGTCTGGAAGATCCTGCCATTTGATCAAGACTTCAATTTCTCCTTGTTTATTTCTTCTCGCTGTTGTGGCTGCTTCGGGAACTGGTTCCAACATCCATTCCTCATTTAAACAAGCTGGAAGTGGTTGCAAATTTTGAGTTGGTGCCATTGATTTCTTGAGCAAAGAGACATGGAAAACAGGGTGGACTTTGTTGTCCGGTGGCAGCTTTAGTTTGTACGCAACAGAACCCACCTTCTTTTCAATCTCATACAGACCATAGTAGCTTGGACTAAGCTTCTGATTCACTCTCTTAACCAAGCTTTTCATCTTGTATGGTTGAATCTTCAAATATACCATATCCCCAACTTGATAATTCACCTCCCTCCTATGCTTGTTAGCTTGAGCTCTCATGACACCCTGAGCTCTTACCAACTAATCATGTAATTCCTCCAACATATCATTTCTCTCAGCCACCAATCTGTTCACCTCTTCCACAGTTGGGGTTCACATCTCCTCTAATAATGACGGGTGGTTCCCGACCATATAGAGCATGCAATGCAGTGGTCTTGAGGGAAGCATGGTAGTTGGTGTTATACCAATATTCAGCCCAACTTCGCCATTTTGGCCACTTCTTTGGCTTCCTTTCTGCTACACATCTCAAGTAAGTCTCCAGGCATCTGTTCACCACTTCTGTTTGTCCGTCAGTTTGAGGGTGGTAGGCACTACTGTACTTCAATTTGGTCCCTGTTTGTTTGAACAATTCTGCCCAAAAAGAACTAAGGAAGATCTTGTCACGATCTGACACAGTTGAATTAGGGAAACCATGTAATTTGACCACCTCTTTCACAAAAATGTCAGCAATGTCCTTAGCCATGTAGGGATGGCTAATAGATATGAAATGAGCATATTTAGTAAGTTTGTCCACTACCACCATGATAGTGTCCTTACTTGTAGCTTTGGGCAACCCTCCTATAAAGTCCATGGAAATATCACTCCAAATTTGAGATGGTACCAGAAGCGGTTGCAACAACCCTCTCGGACTTAATGTTTGATATTTGTTCCTTTGACAAACTTCACAAGCTTGAACATACTCGTGAATTTCCTTCCTCATGCCTTGCCAAAACACAAGTCCAGCTACCCTCTTGTAGGTTCTAAAAAAACCAGAATGCTCTCCAATAGCCGTGTCATGCATTTCATTCAATATCCACTTAATTCTAGGTGAATTTCTTGGTAGAACAATTCTGTCCTCCCTGTACAATCTTCCCTTCTTCAATTTATAACCTGGATGGCTAGTAGAATCTCCCAATAAGTCTTGTACAATCTGCCTCAAGACCTCATCAACAAGTACTTCTTCTTCCAGCCTTTCCCATGCCTCACAGTGTATTGTTGTGATGGCAGCAAAATGTAATTCTCTGGATAGTGCATCAGCTACCCATTCTCTTTACCTGGTTTGTATTTAATTTCAAAATCATACCCCAATAATTTAGAAATCCACTTTTGTTGGCCCTCTCCCATGACTCTTTGTTCAGTGAGGAACCACAAACTCTTTTGATTCGTATGTATCTTGAAATGTCTACCAAGTAAGTATGGCCTCCATTTTTGCACAACAATCACCACAACCATGAGTTCTCTCTCATAGACTGATTTCCCTTAAGCTAGATCCGAAAGTGTCTGACTCATAAAGGTAATAGGCCTGCCCTCTTGCATTAGGACAACTCCTATTCATTTCCCAGAGGCTTCTGTCTCTACTACAAATTCCTTATCAAAGTTAGGGACAACAAGTACATAAATTGTGGTCATAGCCTTCATGAGGGTTTCAAATGCCACTTGAGCTTGTTCATTCCACACAAAGCTTTCCTTTTCAACAATTGAGTTAATGGCCATGCTATCTTTCCATAGTTGTTGACAAATTTTCTGTAATGACCCGTGAGCCCAAGGAAACCTCTAAGCCCTTTGACATCCTTAGGTGTAAGACATAGTAACATAGCATCTATCTTCTTGGGATTTGTCGCCACTCCTTTCCCAGATATTAGATGCCCTAAATACTTCACTTGCTCTTGGCCAAAAAGACACTTCTTTCTATTAGCAACCAACTGGTTTTCGTTCAACAATTCCAGAACTTGTCTCAAGTGCTCCATGTGAAACTCAACACTATTGCTGTAAATTAATATGTCATAAAAAAAGACCAAAGCAAACTTTCTCAAGTAAGGTCTTAACACTTCATTCATCAATGCTTGAAATGTTTAGGGTGCATCGGTGAGTCCGAATGGCATCACAAGGTACACATAGTTCCCCTCATGAGTCCTAAAAGTTGTCTTGGCTATGTCTTCCTCCCTCATTCGGATTTGGTGATAACCAGACTTCAAATCCAACTTGGAAAATATTACAGCTCCACCCAACTCATCTAACAACGCATCTATCACAGGAATTAGGAATTTATTAGGCACTGTCACCTTATTCAAGGCCATGTAATCAGTGCAGAACCTCCAGCCACCATCTTTCTTCTTAACTAAAATTTTTGGACTTGAAAATGGGCTAGTACTATGTCGAACAATCCCAGCATGGAGCATTTCTCTCACTATTTCTCAATTTCATTCTTTTGATAGAATGGATACCTGTAGGGTCGTATATTAGGTATGACAGCCCCTTCTATCATGATGATTGCATGGTCATGAGCCCTTGGAGGTGGTATCCAGTAGGGGGCTGAAACACTTCTAGAAATTCAGCAAGTATATCCTCCCAAGCACTGTCATAAGTGGTTGTCCCTGTCCCTTCTTTAGCAGCTTTAGAGCATTCTACATAGAACCCCATGCCCTCTCCTTGCATTGCTTTCAAAACTGCTCTCCATGAAGCTTCCATAGTGCAAAGTGTCGGTTCACCCTTGATGACATGATGATGATTACCCTTTTGCCATTTTGAGTTAAATTTACGAAATTTGCCTCAATATTCCCCAAACTAGCGAGCCACTCCATCCCCAATACCATCTTTGTGCCTCCTAACTCCATCAAGAAAAAATACTACTGAAATTCTACTTCCTGCACAGTGAAAATCAGATCTCTGCACACCCCCTTATTCCTCACCATCTCTCTCGTCCCTAGCTCCACCACGTATATAGGAGTATCCACCATAGGAATATTGAGTTCTTGCACCAATTTAGGAGCAATAAAGTTCTTGGTTGCTCCCGAATCAATGAGAATCGACACCTTTCTTCCATTGATCACACCCCACACCTTGAAAGACTTGTTTGATGTAAGTCATTCCTTACTTTGCAAAGATAATTACAAAGTCTTTATTTCAGCAATGGCTTCGGGTTCTCCTATTTCTTCTACATTCTCTTCCTCAAAGTCCTCCTCCACCTCACACAACACCAGTTGCATGTGTTTAAATTTACATACATGCTCTCGGTTCCATTTATCACCACATTTGAAGCATAAACCCTTATGATGCCTCTCCTATAACTCAGCAGGACTCAATCTTCTCCCCTTAACACCTTCATTCTTCTCCCCCTCCTTGTTTCCCCACTTTCCTCCTTCCTTTTTCTCACTAGGGTTTCCCCATGTGGAACGAAATTTGGAACTAGTCGCCTTCCCCTCTCCTTTGTCTCCTCATATATGCCTCTTCTTACTCACAGCCTCATTCTTCTCTTCTAGCAACAAAGCCACATCCATCAAATCAGCCAAATCATCATAATTATACAACATAACTTCTGCTCGCATCTCTTTCTTCAAGCCATTGAGAAAAATGTTATCTAGCATTACCCTTTCATTGCCGTGAAGAGGAGCAATGTGTGATTCAAACTTCTCTCTATACTCCAAAATTGTCCCCTCTTATTTTAGACTCAACAAGGGTCCCATAGGGTTGTTGAGAAGGCCTGGGTTGAATTGTCTCTTCACAGCATCCTTAAATTCATCCCAAGTGCGTAGGGGGGCTTCATCTTCCCACCATTGGAACCAATTCAGCTCCATGCCCTCCATAGCAATGACCACAACATCCAACTTGTCCCTTTCAAGCACACCATTGATGCGAAAATACTGTTCTACTCGCACCAACCAGCCATGTGCATCATCCCCATAAAACACTGGAATTTCCAATTTGCGCCTTCCACCACGATAATGGTGTGTGTAGTACCCACTGTTGCGCGAATTAGAACGTGACCGTCGTGGAGGGGTATCCTCATTAGTCACATCTCCACTGCGGGGATGGCGCCTGTTACGGGTCCTGACAATGAGTTCGTCCAAACGGACCAGAATCTCTGTCACAAAATTCTCCACTCCTCCAAATCTCTGTTCCAACGTTGATCATTACATTCTCCACGTTGCTTCGTGTCAATACCATAAAGCGCACGGGACTAATGCTTTGATACCAAATTGATAGTTATCAATTCAGAAGTAGAGGAAATTAAAATAATTGCAGGAATTCAATCTGAACTTTATTAACAAATAGAACAGATTGCAGTGAATCAGAGTAATTCGCTAAATAACAGAAGCAAATCTAGTAGTTTCTTGAGCGATTCGAGGTGCTCAGGGCCTCCCAAAGGAAATAAACTTCCAAAATACTTGCTTAAGTACATAAAACTGAAAATACAATATTTAAACAACAACAACAACAACAACAAGCCACACAATGAGCGATTATTGCCATGCGATAATTGGCCGCCAAAGTGTCGAGCGCGTAGTTACGGCGATTCTGACCCAGTCGCGATTTACGCGCTTGTGCGGTGGTGATGCACCTCCGCCACTGTTAACCGCCCCACTTCCCCTATTTTTCCTCCTCGCATATACATTTTTAAATCTTTTGCCACTTTTATTGTTGCCACTACCCAACTCCCTTCACTATTGTTGTAGTAATCTTTGTCATTGTTCTTTGTCAAACATTCTCCATCATTATTACCATCTAGCACCACACATTCTAATTTGCTTTGTTATCTAACATTCTCCATCACCATCACTTTGTGTCCATGCATCTAATACTTTTCATCATTCCATTGTTATCCGATATTCTCCATCACCATCATTACATAACATTTCCCATCACAACCGTTCTGTCGAGAAATTGTGGTCGCCACCATTCATCACCCTTTAACATTAGAGCAAGTGAAATTTTATCAGTTTATCTTATCTTCCCTTTCTACCACAAATGGTGGTCCATGAGATTCATAATAACTTTTACAAACCACAAAAAGTTGAAATGGAAATATGTTCTTGCTTTTAAATAATTTGAAAACCTAAAAGTCAACAAACTATTAACAAAAAAAAAACTGAATAGTTTCCATGTAGTGAAAAAGATTTTTAATCTCATCATTTTTTCTATAGATAATTGATAGGCCGCAAGTTCACGGTTCTATCGCGTAATAAAAAGTATCGATCCCACATAGACTTTTGTGATTACCAATTTCTTTTTTCAGTGGTGATTAGCTAAAAGGAATGATTTTAGTAGAAGACGTGATTGTTTGATCTAAAATTCAAAGATTAAAATAATCTCGGGTTATAGTTTCATCACAATAATGAGGAACCAAAAAAAATTCTTTAGACCATTCACCAAATTATATAGTAATGTATTTCAAAGACAATGCAACGAATATAACTAATGTCTCCTTTCAGAGTATAAGAGCGTGTTTTGAACTAACAATCAAGCCTATTCTCATGGTTGATTGTCACCAAAACCCGTTAAGCATAACACCTTTATGATGTCTCAAGAGTTTCAAAACTATTCTCATGTTTTGATTCACTTGTCTAATTTCATAGTTCCAACATCAAACTTCACCTCTCGGTACCTCGTTTGATGTTTAAAATAAGATTTGAAGAACAATGAAATTAGATTGAAATATAAAACAATTTGGAGTGGAGAATAGTCTTGGGAATTACTAGGGACCTATCATTGGATTACTCCCAATAACCCAAGACCAAGTTTCTACTCACTCATAATTGAAAAGAAATTGCAAGAATAATAATTGACATAATGTAAATGACTGAATATAAAGTGCAGAAAATAAGAACAGAAAACTAAAGTGCAGAAAAATTAAAGAACAATAAATAAAAGATGAAGAGAAAATTGCATAAACTTAGATTAAACTTTAGAGTAATTGTGCAAGTGATAAGATTTTTTTTTACAAGTGAAGAGAGAGCCTTTATATAGCATAGGATCAGTAGACAATCACATAAATTCACAATCATGGCCATAAAAACCCACTAAGAAGAAGAAGGGGGTCACTTTGTGGCCCGAATTCGAGTAGCGGGGAAGGTCGCGCGGTCGTGCTCAGTGTTCGCAAAAGCTATTTTCCTGATTTTTGAAGGCGCACGAGTCGTGCTATCTGGCGCACGGGTCGTGCTTGGTTTCTGACTTTTCTTTTTCTTTTTCCTCCTTTCATGCTCTTTTGATCCTTGCTATTCTTTCATCCAAAATTTCTCTTTTTCTCCACTTTTAGTCCTAAAAACACAAAACTAACATTTTGTAGCAAAATAGCTCCAAAATAGAATAAAATTCCACAAATTTTATTTAATTTAAAGGCTAAAAACACACTAAATTAGGACTTATCAATAATAAATGTTAATAAGTATCTTTTGGGTACATATTAAAGATCTTTTGTTCATCTTAAAGTGTTCGAACAATTACGGCTCCCAAGTTCAAACTCGACTCTGTGTGTCTTTTGGATAGTTTGTGTGCATAATATTTATTTACCATTTCATAATTCGTTTAAGCTGACCCAAAAATAAATTGACACAAGAAAGCACAACGAGGATTTCACTTCGACCGATCTTATATGTTGTGGTTTGGACAGAACATATAATGATCTATTTACACGAAAAAAATGCTTCAAGGACTTTAATCTAACTTATGGCCACACATTTTAGCAACTTAAAAGTCGTCACAAATTGGTACTCAGCAAGCATGTTTCAAAAGAAAAGTGTTCAGACTGATTATTACCTTGAAAGTAGTCCTTTGGTTTTATTTCTGTCCGGGCCGGCCCTGGGCCCGTGCGGGCTGTGCGACCGCACAGGGCCCAAACCCAATATCAATTTTTTAGGGCCTTCAATTCATTTTTATACATTAATATAAAATAAAATGGGCGCAAACAATAGAAAGATCTTCTTGGCGCAGCGATAGGAATTTGTTTCATTAGCAGTGAGGTTGTTAGTTCGATCCCCTCTGTATCCATTTTAGTGTTTTTGTAATTATATTCATTTCATCAAAAAATGTTAATATTTAATAAAAAAAGAAGAGGAGAGTATCTAACCTTGGTTATATACTAGCATTCGTTAAATTTATTTATTATATACTAAGAAATACACCTTTTAGTGTCGTGCGACCCGGCGGCTTATGTGCTGATCTTCGGGACGGTCGTCTCTGCCCACTCTAAGACTCTATTAGGGCTGGCTTGAAAGAAGACTCACCTCACGGCCTGGTGGTCGGCGTAACAATAATGACATTTGTCGGCTTTCCAAAGAAATAGCTTAGTAGCCACATTAGCAGCGCTTGGGATGATTTTAGGCGCACTTCAACTGCCTGACTCTAACAAGTAAGCAACTCAACTACCTTAAGCTTCACACCTTCCACAACGGCAACTACACCGGATCTCATTGTCTTCCTGAAGCCTTTTTAATCCTAAATGAACAGATATGAGATAGATGTAGAGACTCATCCTTGATTCCTATCGGTCAGACCGGAACAAGTCCTTCTTCATTTTTATAGCTTTGCTAAAAGAAAGTAAAGCGGATCACTTTGACTGTTCATTTGTAATATTCTTTTTCTCCCAATTTTATTTATTTATTTATTTTTAGAATTAATATTCCTTATATGTTTCTACTTCCACTTTAGATGGATACTCCTAAAATGCAATTTATTTTAAGTTTCAAAATTTAGGACCCCTCATTAAAATTAGTTATTCTAACCCATAATATTTTGTTTACTATCCGGCGCTCTACAATTGTGCCACTGATGCTCTTGTTAGATAGCTGCAAATATTTTTATATATTACCTTTCATTTCAATAAAAAATAAACTGTCGCACAATTTTTTTTCTTAGGAAAGTATTGTACCAATTTTTGGTATTCTCCATGACCATTATATTATTTTATTGTTTATAAAAATATACTGTTTTTCTTATAAAGAGAAACTCAATACATTAGTTGTACCAAATTTAAAGTTATATTGAGATGTTATTTAAAATTTAAATAAAGTAATTTGAGGTTTTAGTGGTCTATTTGATAAAAATATATTAAGGGCCCCCTTTTTAAAATCTGCACCGGGCCTCCAAATTGTTTGGGACGGCCCTGTTACATGATCAAAAATCAGCTACTGCAAAATGTTGAATTACAACAAAGTTATTTTATTCCTCAATTACAATTCTCTACTAGTTTCTGTCTTCACATGAATACACTGTGCAGTTATAGAAAGTTGTAACTGCCAATGTCACTGCTTCAGCATCTGGTGTCTCTATAGAAACACTAGGAAAAAAGAAACTAAGTAAACTACAGCTCTGGCAAATCAACAGCCAATAAGCTTGGAAGAAAATATTGAAGATGCAGTCTGAGAGAGATCAGGTCTTGAACTTCTGAGCAAACTTTTGTGTAATTTTCTCAACTGCTTCCCTACAATCACCGGCAACTCTTTTCGCGCCTTCTTTCACAGTAAATCCAAATTCAGTGGCACTGTGTTGTAGCTCATTGGCCGACTTGCCGGCTTTTGAGATGGCAGCTTCTCCCAATTCTTCAGCCTGCACTTTTGTTTTGGATGCCCATTCTTTCAATTTTGATATAAATAGGGAAATCATGAGGATGATTTTGTCAATAGTTTCTCTACATTTTCCTCTGACATCTGTGCCAATTCTTTTGAGCTTCTCTAATAAGCTTTCAGCCCTGTCAACTGATCCTTGAACTGAATACTGCTCCCCAGCATTAAGCCATGTAACATCAGCAGAGGATTCCTTGCGAAGATCGTCATCAACTACCACTTTGATTCCGTGCCTCTCCCAACGATCTCTAGCTTCCTCCAAGGCTCTTGCATGTTCTTTTACTCGTTTGGCTTCATCCTCTGCCCAAGTCCTGAATCCAAACAATCATCATATATTGAAAATCTCTTACTGTAGTTATAAGAAAGAGCTATGATTTTTACTTGTACAAGAGACAAATTTGCGGTTTTCAGACCTGTTTCAATTAAGTGGGATGAAAAATAACTGTCAAGATTTCAGCTTGACTTCATTATTTCTTACTGGGGTATTAAACCCCTTCAGTATTACTATTACCCTTGTCCACACATTGATGGGGAAATATGGAATGACTGTTTAATTCAATCCCATACCAAGGCAAAAAGTGAGGGATAAAAATTGCTAGTGCTTTCCGCATCATCTCTTATTTTACCATTTTTATGAAACCAAAAATGAAAGCTGAGCTGAAATATTTTAGGCTATCAAGAGTCTCGTGATTTTACCTGGCCATAGACAAGGCTTTTCTTTCGACCTCTAGCTCATATTGTAGACGGGTAATCTCGTTGTTTTCAACTTCTGCTTGCTCCCGAAGCTTTCTAATCCTCTCTTTTTCGTGTGCCATTTCTACCTTATTACTCATAAGGCTTTCCAATTGATCCTGAACCTCATTCCTTAACCTTGAAAAAACCTGCATTTCTGATTCAATGGCAGCACGTTCTTTCTCCAAGGCAACATTATCTTCTTCTCTCTGAGCTCTTAACCTTTCCAATTCAAGGTTTGCCTCTTCAGCCATTCTTTCAATGGCATTGATCTTTTCCCTCTCTAAGAAAAGCTCCCTTTCAAAACTGGCATTTATATCCTTCTCAACTTGAGCTACTAAAGCACTATGAGCAGCAACAGCATTTTCAGCAATAGATTCTGCTTCAATGCGTGCAAGCTCTTCACTGACTATATCAGAAGCATCTCCAGTAGCAAGAGCTATAGCAGCTTGGGCTTTTGTCACTGGTTTATCCGGCTGGAATAATCGTGTATAACCTTGAATACACACCGCCAGGAAAGGGAAAAAAGAACAAGTGAAAACCGAAAGCAGATTAGAAATAACTAGGAGAAAGGGAATAATAAAGAAAATTTCATAATCAAGTATATCGTAACATATTTTAAAAGATTTACGAAGAGAACACAACGTACCAAATGCAAGAGCGATTATCCCCTGCTCCCCAGTAGATAGGTCAGCTACTAGTGCAGGGCATGCATTAGGATGTATCTTATCAGTGTCTATAAAACCAGAAATTTGGTACAGCACCTGCCAATCAGTCATTGGATTTGATTAAATTCAATGCAGTTGGAATAAAGACAATAGCTAAAGCATAACAGATAAAGCAACAGGTTGAGCAACCTTTCTGTCAGCTTCAGGAAGCTGTCTTTTGTCAAGAGCCATTTTCCAGCTGACAAGATCCTGACGTGATAAAGGGCTGCAGAAATGAAATATAGGAAAGAAAGGAGATCACAATTGTAGCCTATGTCATACAAAGTTAAAAGCACATCTCAAACGACAATGCACTAGCTACGAAAAAATGTGAATATTGTAAGTTTTGATTTTTTCCAGAAAGATAAAAAGGGACAATTGTAAACAATTTTGAATAGTGACTTCACTACTGCTGAGGGGGGGAAATGGCATCTGGAAATCAGATATCCGGACAAATAGGAACATACCTTTCAGGCGAGAAGTAAAAAGGGCTATTGTCTTCATCGGCAGACAACTGTGTATCACGTCTTGAGAGCCTGCTTTCAATAAGTCCAGCTTCTGCTAAGCCTGAAAAACAATATTATTTTTAGATAATCTATCCATACACCAAAAGGTTGTACTGGTAAAAGGAGATTATCATGTCCAGTTCTGACCTTGAATGGAAGAAAAATCTGGGTCCTCTGGAGTGATATCCTCGAATGCAAGCTCAGTAACATTGTCTATATACATGGCAGGATACACTTTTGAAATTGTGTTCCTGAAAAGTAACCAGAAAGGCAAATGTAACACCAACTTTACATGCAAAACAAATAGAAGTAAACTAGTACCTTGAAAGAGCACTGCTAGCAGATACCAACCAACGAGCATATTCACGACGTGTGCATAAATCACCAGCTTGAACATCGGGCTCAATGACCTAAGGATGTGACAATTTTCAGGTGAACAAAAACAACCAAGTGAATAATAATATATATTCAAAATTATCAAACTAACATAAATTAACAATTGTCCAACCTAAATAATGGATGTGTCTATGAAGAATAAGTTTTCAGGCACATATTTCCGTAGTACTTGAATTATACACATTTTCCTTTACAAAAATAATGTTAGAACTAGTATTCTTTACATGAAAGGAAGAATAAAGCTAAAAAAAATATTAATTTTAGTAGCTTTCAAATTTTTACAACAGCAAGATGGACTATTCCTTCCATCAAATATTCATCAAGAAGATAGAGTTATGGGTTTGAAACACAACACAGTACACATGAACCAACACATCTCAAGTTTAAGTAGATACAGTAATAGTAATTAGTAAATTTGGGTATTTTTGTATTGAATTAAAACTTCAGTTAGAACTAATTCGTAACTCTTTTGATCATATGTTGTGTGTAGTTAAAATATTCGGAATAGACTTTAAAGAAGTGTTAAAAAAACATGAATTGACTTTAAAGAAGTGTTAAAAAAACATGAATTGAACAATAAATGCACACAGCATTATAGTCATATTGAATGAAACATATGAATGAGAAGAAATAATTACCTTTATAACTTGCAATGCAGCCAGTGCTTGCCCCTGAACCTGATCAACAGCTGCGGGAACCAAAATCTTTCCTGGAAGCACCTGTACAGCTGCAGAAACTACTGATGGAGCAGGAATGCCAGGAGCAGAAAAATGGGATCCAGAATTTGGAGATTCAGATATATCTTCATTAACCTCGTTATTATCATTTACTGATTTACTTAAAAGGTCATTTTCAGGAATACTCTGCTCTTCTAAGGATGACTTACTTCCCTCATCTGAGACCTGTGGAATTTCGTTTAGGTCAGGGTTTTCTTTCTTTGAAGCTGATAAGATATTCTCTTGATCATCTTCAGTTAACAACTTAGGATCTGAAATTGTGTTGTTTGACTCAGGATTGACCACAGTACTATCAGTTTCAGTCTCATTATCCACACCCAAACTAGAAGAGGTTTGAGAAATACCAGAATTCTCATTCCCATTTGAACCAGTTATTTCATCCTGCTGCTCATTATTAGCGATGTTTCCTGGTTCAACATTAAATAGGTTTTCTTTAGGATAGGAGGTAGATTCGGCTGTATCTACAGCCGGGTTGCCATCAAAATCTCTAAATCCATTAGTATTAAAAGAATCAACAGTATTTTCAGTTTCAGGTTCAAGTGGCTTTGGGTTTTCACCAGGAACAACTAACTGGTCATCATGAGCTGACTCATTCCCTAAGTCTTCTTGAACAGATAAATGCTTAGTGGTATCATCAATACCATTGGAGGTGTTTTTACTATCATCTATCAACTGGGATCCTATATCAGAGTCATCAACAGTTCTATTGTCATCGTGAATATTATCAGACTCGGGAGATGAATAGTCCCTGGATTTATCTATCTGACCTTCAATTGCATCATTTTCGTGTTCTGCCTTCTTGTCGGCATTTGCTTGTCCTGTAATTTCATCATCGCGATCATCAGAGGACAAATGCACCTCCTGCTCCGTCGTCAACGGCTTCATTTGTTGCTCCGGTCCTGTATCCAGTAACACGCATTGCAATCCAACATAGAAACCCGAAGTTAAACATACCAAGGGCAAATCAGTTCACACAAAACCAGGAAATTCCCGTCACAAATAAAATAACTTCCACATACAACATAACTTAAAGATAGTTACATGAGAGAAGCAAGCACGGATTACTTACGGGAAGCAGCTCGTTTGCCTAGAGATATAGACACAAAGGCAAGCCCTGTAACAAGAAGGACTCCAGCCACTCCTACTCCTAAAACTCCTGAAAGCAAGCTACTTCAAAAGTGTTATTAAGTAATGTGGAATTGATATCACTAACAATTAACAAAAAGACAAAAAATCTCTTCAGCAACGCTTATCATGTGTCTCAAATACCAAACCATGTCTCTTGATGCTAACATGCAATCTCATAAACAAGTCGAAATCAAGTTTGGTCATAAATGTAAGCCAACCAAGTTTCTTACTTTCCTCAACACTTCAATAATAATAATAATACAAATGCTAATGTGCAGCATCAAGGCATTAGTCAAGGAATAAAAAATTTATTAGAAAATTCAATTCAACATGTCAAATTACAGTTTAGTAACTACGCACTTATAGTGTAAAAAAAGTATAGCTTTACACATATGTCCAATCATATCTCACGATTATGCTGATCTTAATATCACTTCCTAAAATAAGTACCCAAAATCTAAATCGTGAGATACAATTGGATATATGTACCGTCATTTTACCTATCCATGCATAGTTATTAAATTCTTCAAGCTATTAATGTATTAAATGTACTTTTGGATAAATACTTTTCATTTCTTAATTCCTTATCTAAGCACTTGTAGCATAACCTTGATCTAGGTAGTCAATAGCGGCGCTATCGCGCACTATAGCAGAAAGGCAAAGCGGAATCACACCCTCGCGCTCTGTGTTTAGCCGTACGGGGCAGTTTTGGTGTAGCGGTGGAAGCGGCTGCTTTTGCAACCACAATGGCGGTTCCAAGCAGTGATCGCAGCCGCTTTTGGGGGGATCGTTTTAAATTCTGTTTTTCCCAAAATATGAAAGTCATCTTCCTAATTAATGTGTGTTAGGGTTAATTAATGGGATTATGAGGTAAATCGTGTAAATGTGCTCTATTTCTCTCCCCTATACCTATTAATAAAGTAAGTCACCTCTCATAATCGCCAATTCGTGCATCACTCTTTCTGTACTATTTTGCCCTTTAATCAACCGAATTTTTTAAATTTAAAAACATCACACAGACACAAAAAATAATAATGATGATGACGATAATCCAATCAAAGGAATTGACTCAACAATGGACTTAGTTTATATGCATACTGTCCATGTATAAATATTTCATACAATCAACCAATTACAAATTATCATGTCATTAAAAAAAAGTAAGTCTACTTATAAACTACCTTATATTATCATTCGTATCATGAACTGTAATTTGTTGCTGTGTAAACAAATTTACACCGCCGGACCCTAAGAATTAAACTCAATCAACAATTTAGATTCACAATTTAGATTCTTCAAGCTATTTCATACTTTTTTTCATAGCAAAAAGACAATTTTGTTACAAAAAAACTACAATAAACTACAAAGACGGTTAAATTAATTCACAGCATTCATCAACAAGAACTAGAATTTCTAGAATCGTTTAACAGTACTCACCTCCATATGATTCTTTCTTCTTGTTCTTATCAGGCTCTTCTTCACCGGATGAATTAGACCAACCCGAGAAACCGTCAACTTTAGAATCCGACCCGACCCATTCAGACCCTTTAGAGTTCTGTTCGGCGCGGAGAGGTCGAAGACGAGGGTTCTGGTTGCGCAACCGCACGTGTAGAGCGAGTGGGGATTTGGCGCCATTGAAAGCTAATCGAAGTTGAAGAGAAGTAGGTGAACACGTTGGCGTTATTGAAGCCATGAAAAAGGGTATGCTAGTTCTGCAGCAGCGATGGGAAGAGAGAGAAATAGAGAGGTTGAAGAGTGAGAAAGAACTAAAAGTGAAAAAGAGTGGATGGATAAATGGATTGACAACCCCCTCTTAAAAACATAAGGGTCCGTTCGGGGTGGTTCTGAGTTTTTGGTTTTTGGTTTTTGGTTTTGAAAGTCAATTTCAAAATAGAAATATATTCGTGTAAAATGGAGCTGGGTTGGTTTTTTCCTCAATTTCAAAACAGTTTTCCATAAAAACTCAAAACCACAAAAATAGGTTTTATAATTTTTGTTTCTGTTTTTGTTTCATCCACCTCTAATCATCAATATATCTGACCACCACCAACTACCACTCTGACCACGCCAACCACCACTGACCACCGCCAACCGCCACTCCGACCACCGTCGACCACCACTTCGGCTACCGTCAACCACCACCAACACCACTTCGACCACCGTCAACCACCACCAACTACCACTCTGACCACCGCCAACCACCACTCCAACCACCGTCAACCACCACCAACACCACTTCGACCACCACTTTGACCACCACAAATACCACTCCGACCACCGCCAACCATCACCACCGACCACCAACTAGTACTCTGACCACCTTCAACCACCACCGCCAACCACCACTCTGACCGCCGCCGACCACCACTTCGGCCTCCGTCAACCACTACTTTGACCACCACCAACATCACTCCGACCACCGTCATACACCACACTGACCACCACCAACTACTACTCTGACCACCGCCAACCACCACTGACTACCGCCAACCACCACTCCGACCATCGTTAACCACCACCGACCACCACTTTGGCCACCGCCAACCACCACCGACCACCATCAATCACCACTTTGACCACTATCAACCACCACTTTTACCACCGTCAACCACCACTTTGTTATTAGTATTATTAAATAATAAATAGATTATATAGTTGTAATATTTTAATTTTTTCAAACTTAATGTTATATATTGCTTTGATTAAAATAAGCTTATAATGAATTTTTATTTTTATGTTCATGTTTGAAAGCGATTTTGATTTTTGAAAATTTCTTAACTGAAAACTAGTTTTGATTTTTGAAATTTTTAAAACTCGAAACATAAACTGATTTTAGTTTTTGAAAATTTCAAAATGGAAAACCACCTCGAACGGGCCTCTATTTTTTGAAGTAGTTACATAAAAACATTTTGAAACTTATTGTTTAAATGGGTTGTGGTGACTTACATTAGTGTTGTTTCGCAAAAAGTAAATATAAATGACTCAAAAAGTCAAAATTTAGTCGGATCGTGAGTTTATGTTTTCAAGAGATCACATCGGATGGTATTAGAGAGTTTTGGAAAAATAAATATAAATGACTCAACTTTAAGATGTTTGTAATCTTATAAAGTAAGAATGTTGGGAGATGTTGAGGATTACATTGCTTTGCTGCTTGGTGTCTAGGTGTGCCTTTGAATTAGGAAGTACTAAATCGCTTTCCAAGTTTATTGTAGAGTGTGCATGGCAAAAAATTAATGGTTTAAATATGTTTTTACCCTGTGCAAATATGGGTGTTTTGCTTTTACCCCCTGCAATTTTTTTAAAAAAAAAACCCTTGCAAAATCAACTTTTTTTGTTTTAGTCCTTCTGTTAGATGGACGTTACAAAAACGTCATGTGGCGATTTTTAAATACGTTTTTCTACACTACAAATAGGGGTGTTTGCTTTTACCCCTACAAAATTTTCCATTATCCTCTCTCCCACCTCATCTCATCTCTATCTCTCACTTCTTATCACTATATTCTTCTCCATTCAACTCTTACTTCCACAATCAAATCCCTAATATTCAATGAGAACAAAATGGTCCAAACCTCAAACTTCATCTCTCTCTCTCTCTCGTTCTTCACCACCATTATTTCCTCTCATTCCAAATCTCAAAATAGAACCCATCTTCTCTTTCTCACAGAACCAGCACACAGTTTAATTAAACCACACACATTTATTAAACCCATAAAACCTTGATTTTGAGATGAAGAACAATCCATAAAACTTGAAACAAACCCTAAAATCGAATCGCAATAAAAGTTAATTACGTGTTATGCTTTCGTGGTTTCTTTGGTTCTGTGAGAGAGAGAGAGAGAGAGAGAGAGAGAGAGAAGAAAATGAGAAGATGGGTTACGGTTTTGATATGGAGCGTTGGTTTGTGTTGGAGATGGAAAAGTTGATATGAGGTTGGGTGGGTGATGAGGAAGAAGAAGGGATTTAATTTTTTTGTTGCGGGGTAAAAAGCGTATTTAAAAATGCTACATGTAGGCGTTTTTGTAACGTTCAAATAATGGAAGACTAAAACCAAAAAAAGTTGATTTTCTGAAGGGTTTTTAAAAAAAAATAATTTGCGAAAGAAAAAAAACACCCCTTTTTTTATTCTGAGAGTAAACATGTATTTAAGACAAAATTAATTCTTAGAATGTTAGATCGCTTTCCAAGGATGGGAATGAGGAGATGATAAAAGCGATGCTTCAGTCTATCCCTAGTTACTTTATGAGCGTGTTTATCATTCTTGGCTCTTTGGTAGACGAAATTCAGAAGCTTAATTATGAGCTCCTTTTTGTGAGGTAATCGGTGTGAGATGAGTGATGAAACTTGGTGGTTGTCTCGGGATAATCTGGCCACAATAAGACTGTTTTCTTTGATTTGGAGGTGAAGGAGCTATCATATGTACTTGACTACTTACATTTTTAGTTGTATTCACACTTATCCGCATTTAATTTCGTGCAGACCATATGCATATTTATTCCAATTATGTATAAGTTATTGTATTTATTTCAAAATCACCTTGTGAGTCTTATATTTCGAAAATGTTTTAAAAAATATATATTCACATTCTTCCATTTAAAAATGATAAGATATTTTTGTGGCAAAAGCATGTCAACAATTTGTTATTTTTCACATTTAATTGGGTATAATAAGGGGAACTAGAAAGTGGAGTGTTACATTGTGGTACCAACACTCAAAGTTATGCCTTGCTCGTTAATTGAGACCTACAAATGGTGATACTCATGTATTACAACTTTGTGAAGATTCTATAAGGTTTAGAGGAGTATAGTTTACTCATGTATTACAATTTTGGTTTAGTTATGTAATCCATTGCCGGTTTAGAGGGTATATTGGATCAGGATTTTATAATATTTTTTTTATGATTAAAAAGTCTTGTAGTATTAGATCAATACTTTCAAGTAATATAAAAAGTTATGTGATATTTGATTAAGACATTCAGGATTTTTTTAAATGGGAATCCAAATTTTGTGGCATTCAATCAAGTCTTTTTACATGTTGTAAATCCCTCTCCTCTCTTTCACTATCTCCTCCCTCTCTCTCCCTTCCCCTTTCTCCCTCTCTCTCTCTCTATATATATATTGTCTTTATTTATATAATATAAATTATATTATCAGTTGATATATATATATATATATATATATATATATATATATATATATATTATTAATAATAATAAGTGTAAATTACACTCACCTCCCTTAAGGTTGAGTTAAATGTCACACACCTCCCTTCTAGTTTCCAAATGAACAATTACCTCCCTTATTTTTTCTTCTTAAGACACCAACCCCCCTTCAATATTAACACCGTTTGTGACTTTCTGACTTGCCATTAAGAATACATAATTAAGTTTGAACCATGGTAAGTCCACCAGAAAACTCGATGAAGATAATGGGAATGACAATACCTCGCAACATTATTTTGTACCATATATATCTAGCCTTGCACTCATATATACACAATAGTATTGTAAATAGAAGTAAGTGTACAAACTGTATGTACTTTACTGCAGTGACTAACAAACTCAGAATGTGTATAAATACACAGCCATTGTATCACGTTGCCAATCAATGAAACAGTTATGAATATTCAATACAATTCTGTTATCAATTCTGTTAGATGAATCTTAGCATACCAAAGATGCCAACAAAGAGAAAGTTGAATTTTCTTTCTTTTCTTCAGTCATCAAAGCCCAAAGTCATTCAACCAGAGCTACACCATTGAATTTACCTATATATGCATCCAAAGAATCAACAAGTTTCAAGAATTGTAATGATTGCTTTATGAACTGACAGAAATAAAGCAAAATCAGATCAAACGGGAACAAAATTTGACATATTTTCTTGGTTTCAAATTTGAGCTTTGTAATTGCACAGGAATGGAACTGAGAACGTGGAGGAAATTTCACATGAGTGAAAACAATATTTGTGTTGGTGGGTTCAGATTTTAGTGAATGAAAATATTAAATACATGAAAGAGGAGAAAGATGGAAAGCAAATCGCATGTGATCAATTTTTTACTTTTAAACCAAAATGTCACTAACAACGTTAAATTGAGGGGAGGTCGTTGTCCGGTGGAAACTAGAGGAGATCTATGTAACATTTAGCTAAACCTTAGGGGAGGTGAGTGTAATTTCCTCATAATAATATGTTTGTTTTGAGAAACATTTGTAATATACCCGTGTTGCGTACGAGTATATGGCTAGTTAAGACTATTTGTTAGTGTGCAAGTCCTTTCAAATCCTATAAATTCTTATAATACAAATTCATTAAAATCTTAAGTTCAAAGTTTTGGAAGTCCTACAAAATTAAAAAAGTTATGAAATTCTTCCAAATCTCAATTCAATACACTCCCTAAAAGTCACCGATGGTATTCCCAGGAACACCCAAACATCCTGACCTTAGTAGTAATACCCCCCAAATTTAATATAAGAGATCTTGGGTTTGAATCTTAGGGAACACACTAATAGAGTTTTTTTTCTCAAACGTCATTTTATTTGGGTTTTTTTCCTTCCTCTTTTTCCTCGCGCGCCCTTCTTTCTCTTCTCTTTTTCAAACAGACTTCTCTTCTTCTTCTTCTTCTTCTCCACTACCATTTTCGCTTTTGTTACTTCTCCTCTAATCTCTTCTTCTTCTTCTTCTTCTTTTTACCTTTCCTTTTATTCCGCCAGAAACTTTTCGGCGGATTTATGATTTTCTGGGGGATTTTATCCGACAAAAAATTTTCGACGGATTTTTATGAATTTCCAGCGGATTAAAGTTGGCCGAAAAAAATTTTGGCGGAAATTAGGTAGTTTGCGGCGGATATAGAGTAGGAAAAATATTTTTGGCAAAAAAAAAATTTGATTCCGCCAAAAATTTAAAGTGTGGGAAATTTGAAATTCAAATTTTCGCCGAAAACAACACCATTTCCGCCGAAAACACCACCTCGGTCAATGCGCAAAATTTCTGCCGAAAATCCCTTATTCCGCCGCAAACTACACCTCGGTTGGCGTGACCTCGAATCCACCGAAAATACCCTTTATTCCGCCGAAAATGACACCTCGACTGCCGTGATATTGATTCCGCCGAAACAACTATTGATTCCACAAAGGATATTCCGACCACAACTATACAAATTTGACATTATCCACCCAAACAACGATATCCTACTCCCCAAAGAATGGTCACTTCAAAGCAGTGACTCTCACCCCATCAGCTCTTCAACATAAATAATATCGATCTTAATAAGATTGATTCTTTCATGACAGATGACAACCCACCGCGTGGTACCTATTATCCGGGAGATGACTTAGGTCGGCACACACCTTAGTAGCTTTATATTTGATTATGGATGTTTAAGTGTTTTGTTAGATTTTATTATGAATATGTGTATTTTGGATTATTGATATTTGTCTATTTTGGATTTGGTTGGTTTTGGATATTTGAGTTTTTTTTATTAATTTCTATTTTAATTTATTTCCATTATTTTTTAAAAAAAATTATAATTTTTTTTAAAACTTTTTTTAAATAATTTTTTTAAAAAAAATATATTGTATTTGCGGCGGAAATTGTGTCGTTTGTGGCGGATTTTTTTTTAAAAAAAAGAAAAATTATTATTTGCGGTGGAAATTCTGTCATTTGCAGCGGAATTTTTAAAAAAATAAAAAAAAACAATTTTTTGCGGTGGAATATGTGTTGTTTGCGGCGGAATTTTCGCCAGTACATTTGCGGTGGATTTTTGTTACATTTGTGGCGGATTTTCCCCCGGAAATTACCGGCGGGTTTTTTGGCGGAAAAAATCTGCCGGAAACACGTTGCGACGACTCATTTAGCGGGGAAAAAATCCGCCGGAAATACACGTAATTGCGGCGGATTCGAGTATTTTCTGGCGGAAAAATCTGCCGGAAAAACCCAATTTTCTTGTAGTGGCAATCCCTAATCTTCTTCTTCGCGAGTCATTGTTTCAATTTCGAACATTACTTTATCGTTGATTCTTTTTAGAACATTACGTTTTTTGGAACATTACTTTCGAACATTAGTTTATCGTTGATTTTTTTGGAACATTTACTTTATCTTTTTTTTTTGTTAAATCATACAATTGTTAAATCATTGAATGAAAATGAAAACTCTACTTTAAAATCCTGGATCCGCCATTGTCTTATAGGACTTCAAATGGTGAATAGGAGGAGGATGAGGTTCGACTAAAAAGAAGGGGAGTTATTGAGAGTGAGGCTAAATTGGATGCAAATTATGATGAAAAAAACATGAGGAGAGACATAAAGGATCGTGATTTTTATAAAGATCGAGATTAGACTAGTGTTTTCCCATTAGGAACATTTAATGAAGCAAAAAAAAAGGCTCATGTGTATTTCACTCCCCCCCTCTTACTCACTATTAAGCGTGGGAGTAGGCCAGACCGCCTAACAGGGGCTTATGTTAGACCAGACTTTTTTTTGAACATACAAGGATTAGACTTTTTACAGCAACTTTTCACACCGAAAGATCAATCCAGAATTTCCTCCTTATTACTTTGGTGTCGTGACCCAACAAATTCGTTGTTATGGAATCCAAGCCGGGATGGATTGTATTTCGTTCGTTCTGCTTATTATGTGGCTATGAATGATATGACCGATTCTTCTCATCTTCGTATTATATGTGATTGGAGTACCTTATGGAAACTCAATATTCCATCTAAGGTGAAAATCCATCTTTGGCGAACAGCCCGAGGTGTATTACCTTGTCGCTCCAATCTCAGACGCCGTCATGTCCCGTGCCCAGATGAGTCTACGACGCTCCAATTGAATATGAGCGCCATATTTTTCTTGATTGTCCGCGGGCTGAAGATGTTTGGCGCAGTTGTGGCTTGTGGCATGAAATTAGCGCTGGAATTTCGCCAACCGATTGCTACAAAGACTGCTTCTTTAAACGCTTGTCGTTATTTCAGGGCGTTTCCCGTACGTGTTTTGCTATGATGATTTGGTGCCTTTGGAAAAGAAGGAATGAAAAGGTATGGGAGAATATTTCCAAACCAGTGAGGATCTCTATTCAAAGTGCTTTAGATCTGCTCTCCTCTTGGCAACAGGCAAAGTGTACGAAAGCCTCAAACCAAATACCTTCTTCCTTGTTGCGCCCTCCTCCTATTTCTACTTGGGTTCGCCCGGCAGCTGGTATGGTAAAGTGCAATGTTGACGCTGCCTTGTTTGATGATGGACGATATGGAATCGGTATGTGTATCCGTAATGAAGGGGGCAACTTTGTGAAAGCCAAAACTATTTGGTATCATGGTCAACCCCAGCCACAGGAGGCCGAAGCCTTGAGTCTATTAGAAGCACTTACTTGGTTACAAGAGTCAAATGTCCAGAATGTGACCATCGAGCTTGATTGCAAAGCGGTGGTAGATGTTGTTCATGGTTCGTCTAATCTTGTTACCGAATTTGGAGCTATATTGCGTTCTTGTCGGCTACTTTTATCTTCTCTAAGAAACTTTCTTGTTAGTTTTACCAGGAGGCAAGCAAATCTTGTTGCTCACACTCTTGCGAGAGCATCAAGTTCTTACGCTAGCTCCCACGTTTTTGATTATATTCCCACTTGTATTGACTCTTTGATTATGAATGAAATGCTATAAATTTGTTTTGGTAAAAAAAAAAGCTTAATTAATTAAAAAGGCCAGACTACAGGCTATTGAAAGCCTTTTAGGCCTATCAGACTGACCTATTTAAGTAAAATAAATAATACTTTTATTACTATTATCATTATTATATTAAATTTTATATTTCGTGGTAAATCATATATTTGCTAATATTTTTTGTTAGTTAAAACATATTGACCTACATCAATATTTGACATATTTAAAGTTATTATAAATACAATTTTAATATTTTTGCGCGAAATAATTTAAATTGGATGTCATATAAAATAGAACTTAATTTCATTGGCCTATTAGCTTCTAAGTCTATTTATAAAACATACATCACTTAAAGGTCGTAGGCTTTTTGTAAATAAAACTAGTGAAATAGGCTTTTAAACAGAGTTTCAAACCTTGCCACACTTTCAACACAGGCCAAACCCAGGTCTTGCAAAGCCCAGCTCGACCCAGTCTATTCCCACCCATACTCACCACACACTCCCAAACCTCAAATATTCTAAAATTACCCTCACGTGGAACGCGCACACGCACACTGAGTTTGGCACTGGTGCGGTATTCAGTACGAACAGGTACCATACATTGGTACCGAGTTAAGAAAATTTAGGGCACGACACATTAGTACTGAGTTAGATCGGTACTGAAATGTCAGGTGTGTTGGAAGGGGTGTGTTAATGTATCAAACCAGTTCAGTACTAATCCATTGATACTGCTAAGACAAATTGATAAACAACAATTTATGTTTAGGCCCAAATATTCAATTATGTTATAAATAACCAAGCTTAGTATTCAATTGAAAACGTGATAAATATTCAACACATAAAAATAACTACGCGGAAAATGTGTTGTTTTAATATAAATTTGAATACAAATCCAACAAAGTATTCAACTAAACACTATTTAGTTAAGTTCACATGAACATGAGGTTCTATTTCTATTAGCAAGAACAACCACTGTTGCATGCAACCTGTAAATAGTGTGTCCCAATCATTTGCTATGACATCCCTGTTAATCCTCTATATCGCATCGGCCAGGGGAATTGGACTTCCATTATTCATAAATACCTTATAAAGACATCATATTATTTTAACTAACCTTTCACAATATGTAAATGAACTATAACTTGTGGTTGACATACCTGTACAAAGTGGTTGTCTGTGGAGTAGATGTTGAACACACAAGCACTTCTGAACGGTGCAATATGAAAGGGAAAAATTGTGAAAGATCCATTAACAGACCAACAAGTCAGTATGACCTTGTATCTATTAGTGACCGTGCATCAAATGCGGATGCATCAATACTTGTCGCGTTCCACTACTTCAACTCTTTGGTTATATAGTCTATAGCGCTGATAGCCACTAAACCCTTAAGGTTATTATATATTCTCTTTAAGTGATCATATTTGACTTAGGTCATTAACCAACTTGCATTTTCACAATTTTTTAAGTCATTAACTAAAAACTTGGGTAATTGATTACTTGGTTAATATCTTAAAAAATGAGTTAATTGTAAAGTGATTTTTAACTATTTTTGGTTAAATAACCTTGCTCTTTTGCAAAATGTCAAAATTAATAGGAGTACTAAATGTTTAAATTTAGCAAAATGAGTACCAAATTCGTGAATCAATAGAAATAAGGAGAACAAAACTATAATAAAACCATAAATCGAGCGATTCGAGCCTTATTTTCCATCAACCTCACTCCTCCTCTCTACAATTTTCCACCATCTCCCGCCCGCCGGTTTGAGAGAGAGAGCGTCGTGTGAGGAAAATCATATGCAGAGATAGCAAAATGGGAACATCAGTGCAAGTAACACCACTTTGTGGAGTCTACAACGAAAACCCTCTTTCTTACTTAGTCTCCATTGATGGCTTCAACTTCCTCATTGACTGTGGCTGGAATGACCATTTCGACCCTTCTCTCCTTCAACCCCTCTCCAGGTTTCTTTCTTTCTCTCTTCATTTCCTTTCTTGTTTATTTCCCTCAAATGGGTACTTCTCATTACAATAAAAAACAACCCTTTTCATGTTTTTGCTTTTCACTCTTAGGGAGATTGAAAAGATTGAGTTTTTTCATGTGGGGTTTCTTTATTTTCAAACCCCTTTATGTTTTCCCCTTCATTAGTTCATAATATGATGTGGTTTTCTGCTTCAAAGTTTTGGTTAGGGACACACTGTGGTGTGAATGAGAAGACAATGGTTAAGAAACAAAATTAGGAATTTAGTTTCTAGGCCTCAAGTAATCCCTAAAAGTTATGATATCAATCAAATTAATTCCTAAAGTTTTATAAGTAGTCCATCTGGGAGAGTGATGAGACAAATTTCTTATAATTTTAGAGACTAATTTAACAGATTTCATAAACTTTAGAGACTACTTGTTGTTTTATATACTTCAAGGATTAAGTAGAAGAGAAGGTGTAGGTTCACGAACTAAATTGAGAGTTCAATCTTTATTTAATTGTCAATGTTGAAGAAATGAAGCGTCGATTTTTCAGGGAGTGCACGTGCATTGTGATTATAGATGACAATGAAATTGATGTTTTAGCTTGTATGTTTGTGATTTTGTTACTTTTGATTTGTTATTGAGGTTGTGTGGCTGATATTTAGGGTAGCATCAACTATAGATGCTGTCTTACTCTCACATCCGGATACACTTCACCTTGGTGCTCTCCCATATGCCATGAAGGAGCTTGGACTCTCTGCTCCGATTTTTTCAACTGAGCCTGTCTACAGATTAGGCCTTCTCACTATGTATGACCAGTTCTTCTCAAGAAAGGTGAAACTCTCAATTCTGGTTTTTTTACTATTAAGAGGAAGAATTTTTTTCCTGCTTCTTGGTTTGTAAGCTGTTGGATATCGTGTCGTTATCTCTGAGCTTGCCTTGCATGTTTAACTGGCTAGAATTTGGAAAATGTACTCATTCTTTTTCTGTATAGCGAAACGATCTGGTTGAGATATCATATTTTCATTATTTTGCAGCAAGTATCAGAGTTTGATCTGTTCACGCTAGATGATATTGATTCTTCTTTTCAAAGTGTAACAAGGCTAACATACGCTCAGAATCATCATCTCACAGGTAGGGCATTTGGATGTGATGTATTGAAGCAGTGGTCGTATGCATTTTGTTTTACTCCACTCTTCTGGACCAAATTTGGTTCGGTCTTTTCTGATTCTGATATGCTTCCATGTTGAGCAACTTGTAAATATCCCACCTCACGTAATGTGTTTGTTACCTTTAATGACATTTTAACCGCTACTAGGAAAGGGAGAGGGAATTGTGATTGCACCACATACTGCTGGACATCTTTTGGGAGGTACTATATGGAAAATCACAAAGGATGGTGAGGACATCATATATGCTGTTGATTTCAATCATAGGAAAGAAAGGTGAACCTCTCTTTTAGTTGCCCGTCGTTAATTTGATCTGATATATCTTTTGAGAGCAGAAAGGAAGCTACTTATCAATCTAATTGTTATTAGGCATTTAAATGGAACTGTTCTAGGTTCTTTTGTGCGGCCAGCCGTTTTGATAACTGATGCTTATAACGCTTTGAACAATCAGCCTTACAGACGTCAAAAGGACAAAGAATTTGGAGGTAACTAACTTTTAAATCTTATAATTGTGCCACTATGACAGAACTAAGAGTTTTTAATTTTTTTTTTTAATTTTCTCAAATTGCTGCTAAGAGAAAACTGAAATACTTTCATGCCCGGGACATTCAAAGATGAGGCGCGCATGCAGTAAAAAATCTTAATCATAAAAATTAGAAAACTGTCTAGACTTATGTGCTTTGTTTATTTTATGATATATCTTGTTAATTATTCAGATATCTTAAAGAAGACTCTAAGGTCAGGTGGCAATGTATTACTTCCTGTTGACACTGCTGGACGTGTGTTGGAACTTATTCTGATGTTGGAATCGGTCAGTTCAGGAAACGTGCTTTTACTCTCTTTTTCCCTTTTTTTCCCAAATGCGCACACATGAGTTGATATCAGATCTTGGTGTTTGCAGTATTGGGCTGATGAAAACCTGAACTACCCTATATACTTCCTCACATATGTTGCATCCAGTACAATCGATTACGTGAAGAGTTTCCTTGAATGGATGAGTGATTCCATAGCAAAGTCTTTTGAACAAACTCGTGATAATATATTCCTTTTGAAGTAAGCAGTCTCTTTCTTAATACATCCTTATTGCTTGGCATTTGAAACCTACAATTACTTGAAGTTATCTTGTGATGTTTAAAACGGTTTTTGTCACATTATGAGGATGTTTCCTGTATATTTATCAAAGATATTGTTAACCTCCTCTTGTTTTAAATTGCTATGTCTATCTTGTGTTTTAAACTAGACTGTAATGCTTGTACCTGCAGGTATGTCACACTTTTCGTTAACAAGACTGAGCTTGACGACGCTCCAGAGGGTCCAAAGGTTAATCAATTTGGATGCTTATTTGTCATCAGACCATTTCTTTACCGACTCTGACACAAGTATCTTGTATAGGTTGTTCTAGCATCAATGGCAAGTTTGGAAGCAGGTTTTTCACATGATATATTTGTTGAGTGGGGCAATGATGTCAAAAATCTCGTGCTTTTTACTGAAAGAGGCCAGGTATACTCGTTAGAAAAACGATTTTCCTTTTTTATGTGTTTTAGTCTTGTAAATCATTATAAGCTGTAACAGGGTTTCTCTACTTAATCACTGCTAATTGATCAATATATGCTTATTAGAGTTTGAAGTCACAGACACAGTTGCATTTATATTTTAAATTTCGATATCAAGATTGTATTAGTTTTTTCTGACACCCGATGATTAAAATAGTGAGATAAAAAAATTCTGTTTATGTTTGCGGTCGCCTGATTCTACCTCTCTCATATCTCATTTTCCTCCTCCTCTCTCTACATCCCATTTCTCTTCTATATATCTTCTCATATCATGACCCCTCTCTCCCTCTCCTTCTCTCTCGTATACCCTCTGTCTCTCCCCTATCCTCTCTCATATTATTTTCACTATAATTTTCTAATTATGTTTTAATATATGCTATATAAAATCATTATAAACCACATAAAGAGAATTATAGTAAATTTTACATTTTTTTTGCTTGTACTGTTCAATGTTCACCAAGCGAGTGTCTTTGGACAACATGCTGTCCGATACTCTCTTGTCGGTGACTTACTGCATTTGCGAATCAAAGCGGACCCCAAGTGATTGGGCTTTTATCAATTGGTACCAGAGCTAGTTCCCTGTGTCTTAGAAAGGGCTACCTACGGAGGGGCTGACCAGAAAGACAAGGTTAAGCATCATAGAGTGAAGACATCGAGACGCCGTCTCTTAGGGACGGTGCTATGATAGTGATTTGGGTATTATGTGGGGCCTAAGTCCCACATCGAGTAGTATGAGATGCTTAGCATAGTACTTACGTGTCTTGGGGTGCTTATCGACAACATTATCAAGCACTCCATCTGCTGGCATGTGTTATGATTCTTTTTCCTTTTTATGATCGCTGTGCTGTTTATATGTTAGTACATTGTATATTTTCTCCCATTAGCCTTGCAGATTAATATTTCAAATTCATTTTTTATAAAGAATTGCTTTATATCTGTGTTAATGATGTTTGAGATTGTTTTACTTTTTTTGGGGGCAATGGAAATAAAATGGGACCATAGGCCATGTAACTTATCTTTATCTGTGATGAATTTTCTTTAAATACTTAAAATATTTATTTACCATCTTATGTTTCAATGCATAGTTTGCCACACTAGCTCGAATGCTTCAGGCTGATCCACCTCCGAAAGCTGTCAAAGTCACCGTGTCCCAGCGGGTTCCTTTGGTTGGGGAAGAACTAGTTGCCTACGAGGAAGAGCAAAATAGAATAAAGAAAGAAGAAGCTTTAAAAGCCAGTCTCATAAAAGAGGAAGAATTGAAAGCATCTATTGGGGCTGATAATAATAATACTACTGATCCAATGATCATTGATACTGGCAATAATCATGTATCACCAGAAGGTACGAGCTGTATAAATTGTTATGTTGGATCTAAGCTTCCAAAGTATTTTCTTTCCACTTTAGATTCCTCTAATAATAACCATTTCATTTTCTGCATTACATATATTATTTTGGGTCATGTATATTTGAAATTTTTCCATGATTATAAAGAGAATCTTCTTGTCTTCAACTGGTTGAGTCTTTTGATGTACTACACATTCTGAGTGTTAAAATAGTATCTCTTGACCAATTGCCTTGTGTTACAAAACAACCATTTAAAAAAATTAAACAATCTGAATTCAATTGTGAGATCTAACCTACTGAAGTATTTATCGTCGTTTCATGGGTGGCGTCTAGGAAGGATATGCAAATAGGTGGTTCATGGGTGAACAATGACTACACGGAAAGATGAACTGAAATATTCATATACGAAAGTTAATGTTTTTATAATTTGATTTGTTCAAAACATCATGGAAGGGAAATTAACCATCTTTTTAATTGATTTAATTAGAAGATGGATTTGTTTGCTTTCCCTCTTCTTAGATCCCAATCCTCACTCTGAACTGCTTCTTTCAACAATGTCTTTCTTTCTCGCGTTTATGTGACTCGCCTCATTTATTTTTGTTATCCAACGTGTGCACCCACGTCACAGTGGTTATGGCCAGGCGGTAGGACTTCTATTTTTTTGTTATGCTTTTGCTGAATATGAGATGAAGGTGCACTAGAGGCGTCAGAGATTGATGGTAGTTGCAGACAAGGAGGAGCAAGCATAGATGGTTTGATGATGGAGTCTCACAGTGAAGGTTGATCAGAGATGGTGAGACGAGGACGATGGAAGGGGGAGGGGGAGGGGGAGAGGGTGAGGAAGAGAGGTGTGATCTAGTGTATAAAAATTAAAAAGTATAATAGGATCTGTGAACTTGATTAATCTAACGGTTATTAATGGTCCACCCATGAACCATTTAACATAGTTCTCCACCCCCGAAGCCACCCATTTTATGAGCTTGCTCATGTGATTTTTTTTTTCTGTTTTTAGCTTGCCAATATCATAATATTTTAATGTAATTTGTATTTAACTTACGAGTTTAATTAGTATACACTTTCTTTGTAAAGTTTATTACACTATCCACCAATCACAATACATGGTAGGGATGACACATCAAGTATTCAAGTGGTTACTAATTGAGTAACTTCTTTTTAATGACGTGTCAGGCTATATTGGTAGATAGTGTAAAACTAGTATACACATGTTGTGTATATAAATTAAACTCTTAACTTATTCATGTCATATTTACCCTAAATGACAATATCGGGAATATCAATTTGTCAATGTTTTATTAGTTTTTACAATGTTTATTGAAGTCCGTTTGGTAATTTAATTTGCACTTCCAGTGGCTGGTCCACGAGGTGGAGGATACCGGGACATATTTGTTGATGGATTTGTTCCCCCTTCAACAAGCGTTGCCCCAATGTTTCCATGTTATGAGAATACATCAGAGTGGGATGATTTTGGTGAAGTAATAAATCCAGATGATTATGTAATTAAGGAGGAGGACATGGACCATACAGCAAATGTAAGTTTCCTTTTAAAAATATCAACCTCATTACTTTCCAGCTTCAATACAATTCTTTATTTCACTGTTAAACATGAAACTTAGAGTATGTTTTGATGGAGGGTTTTAGAGGTTAAAGAAAGGAAAGGGAAGACTTAGTTTCATTTCTATAGGGGTCTCTTCCAGCCTAACCAAGGTCTTGGATTCGAATCCAGCCTTAGGCATGCAACAGTGTTAAATCTCTCGAGGGAGAGTTTTGCCGCCCATTGTGGTCCTACCCGGCTCGAGGGATTAGTCTCTGCAGTTGCGTGCAGAGGATACCTGATTTATATCAAAAATAAATTATACAGTGTTTCTAAAAGAAAAATAAAAGGGAATTGAAATGTTATGTGATCAGTTCCTCCTCCATCCAAACATGCCCTCAGTGTTTATATGTTTACTTTGTTACTTCTATATGTCTTTGAAGTGCTTTTCCTTGACTTTTTGATCGCACATGACACATTCAACTTCTAACCATGAGTGGTATTTTCTCATCCAAATTTGAGAGTTTTGTTATTAGTGAATAGAGAGATTTTTGCTAGTATCTTCTCCTCAACCTGATTTATGAATAATCATACTTGTTTATTATTTTTCTACCAGGTAGGAGGTGATATAAATGGAAAACTAGATGAAAATGCTGCAAGTTTGATACTTGATACAAAGCCGTCAAAAGTCATATCTGAAGAAAGAACTGTAAGCTGCACTTCTCTTTCTTAAATTGACTTTTTCCCTTTATTGTGAATTAAATTTATACAATTGTGTTTGAATTTATTATTGCTGTATTTAAAAATTGATTGGTGAATGACTTTTCCAGTTTTACAAAAATGCTATTATCTGGTTTTTTGACATTCATACTAACCTTGAAACTGAATTTCTGTTCAAACAATTTATTTTTTCAAAGCATTGATGCAATTGGTTAATTAGGGAATCGGAACCACATACATTACATTGTTTCCTTGATTTCAAAACTGTGGTGTGCATTTTGAATTTAAGGCTGCAAAGCGCTTTTTTTTTTTACGTGAGCAAAACACATTAGACACGTGGCATTAGAATTTGAGTTGAGTCTAACTCAGCCCTACAAAATCGACTTGTAAGGTGAGTGATGCCCTTTAATTATATACTCTTTTGAGACCTTATCTCTGTTGTGGGACTAGAGTTTTCGCAATATGGTGTTGACATTGTTTTTGTCTAGGTGCAAGTCAGGTGTTCGTTGGTTTACATGGACTTCGAAGGCCGCTCCGATGGAAGATCCATCAAAAATATTCTCTCCCATGTGGCTCCCCTGAAACTGGTATGCATCTTGCCGTTCAACTAACGTGCATCATAAAATCACAAAGTGAAAGGAGTTGGGCCATTTCTGAATATTATTTCAATTATGAAAGGAGTATAGCCGCTAATAGCCTAATACAATTAAATAGTCTACTCTAAACCTAACGGACCTGATTAATGGGCCGAATACATAATTACAAAATATACACTATTTGCAACAACTTGCTTTGTCGTATTTTGCATCATGCATGACGATGAATCCTTTCTATTTTTTCCGTAAGGTTTTGGTGCATGGGTCGGCTGAAGCTACAGAGCATCTGAAGCAGCATTGCTTGAAGAGTGTCTGTCCTCACGTTTATGCTCCACAAATTGAAGAGACTATTGATGTTACTTCCGATTTATGTGCTTACAAGGTATAATGATGCCAATTTTTGTACATTCTTTAAAGAGAAATGATGTTAAGTACGAATGAAAGAGACGAATGATATGGAAAAACAAGGAGCCCACTTAATAGTTATGCGTCACTTGTATTCTAGTGAGAAATCAGAGACGAAAACCGTTAGATGTAAAAACCGTTCCATTTCCTACGTTTCGTACTACAAATTGTCGTAGTAAATAGCATAGTTTTTCTCCGAAATAGCTATCCAAGCTGTTGAAATTAATCATGTTATGCTTTTCTTATTTTAGGTTCAACTATCTGAGAAGCTAATGAGTAATGTACTCTTCAAAAAGGTAAATATCAGATGTTTGAATTCCAAACTGATTCATTTTATATAAATGTCTGTCATTTATCCTGTTACATAATTAAATAATAAATATACATTCAACTGCAGATTGGAGAATATGAAATTGCTTGGGTTGATGCTGAAGTAGGGAAAACAGGAAATGACATGCTTTCCCTGCTCCCGGTTTCCGGAACAACTCGTCCCCATAAATCTGTTCTTGTTGGTGATTTGAAATTGGCAGATTTTAAGCAGTTCCTCTCCACAAAGGGTGTTCAGGTAATTCTTCTGTTAGAGTTATAATACCGACTCAGAGAAAACTTAGGTGCAGTTTCATAGGTGTGGTTGGTGCTGTTTTCCAATCATAGGGTGTTCATGGTGTTATTGGAAAACAACACCAACCACACCTATGGAACCGCACTTAACTTTACCGATCGTTTATCGGTAAATGAAGTGATTAACACTTCATTTCCCTATCTTCAGAGTTGTAATCCTCTTGAAAACTAATGGTTTTTTGGTTGATGAAACACTAAATATCTACATTATAGAAATGTATCATGACATGATAACCTTTGCAGGTGGAATTTGCTGGCGGGGCTTTGCGATGCGGTGAATATGTAACTGTTCGGAAGGTTGGTGATGCAACTCAGAAGGCAAGTACCTCTTACTGAACTTTTTTTGGCCCTATTTAGATAAACAACTTAATTAAGCATTTATATATAAGTGCTTATGTATAAGTTATTTCTAGAATAAAACATTAAAAAAAAAGAGTCAAACTGTCATATAAGCTTTAAGCAAGGTATCTTATGATGCATTAAGTGTTTTTCTATCAAGATTCTGATCCATTAAGTGCTTTTTTTAATAGGGTGGTGGTTCTGGTACTCAGCAAATTGTGATTGAAGGTCCATTGTGTGAAGATTACTATACAATTCGCGATTATCTCTATTCGCAGTTTTATTTGCTTTAGATTTGGTTGTATGAAGAGTGTGATCATTATTCTCAGTATATTTACATATTAATCATCATAGCTTAATTATAATGGATATGAAGATTTTTATGTATTTCTAGAAAAGGAATTTTATTTGTTCTGTGGAGGCTACATATTACTTTTAAAGGGTACCCCTCTATCTATGTCCTTTCTTCTCTCACCTCTGCATGCAGTTTTTGCACATAACATTGAATTAGATAAACATACAAGGAGAATCTTTGAAGGGATTAATCATTGATAGTTTGGGTTCATATGATTGAGCTGAACAATTTTGATGTCTCTACAAAGTTTTATATTGATAATTCTCATTTCACGTGTCAAAGAATCCACGTTTTATTTCACACATTAATGAGTGGAAATATAATAACAATCATATTTTTATTTTAATTATATAGGGTTGGTTACATGTACTCAATTTTTTTTTTTAATTCAATAAAAAGTATTTAAGTATATCTGCACAGGGCACATGTATATGTAACTCACTATTTGTGGTATAAATTGGATATTCTTTGCGTACAACTGCAAAGTTCAAGAGGTTTAACACTGCTGTTTGCCCAATGCTTGGATTCGAACCCAAGACCTTGGTTTAATTTAAGAAAGAGACACTATCATCTCATCTCATCCTAGTCGGTATATGTAACTCAATATTGAATATTAATAAATAAGTACAAACAAATCTATAACATACAAGTTTTTCTTTCTTAGAAAACATTTCCAATTTTCACAATAAATTACACATATATCATCTACCTTTCACTTTGTTTCCTGTATCTAATTTTTTTACAAGAATGTAGTAAAAAGACCTTTTATTTTCACTATTTCCTTTCCATATATTCATATACAAGAAACAAAGTAATATCTTTTGGTAATTATTTATGAAAAGCAAAATAATGTTTTTTTATAGGCCAAACAGCACTATACAATAATAAAGTACAAACTTTAACTATATCTAAACCCCTCTTTACTCAATCGTCGTGCAACTCAATGATTTATCAATTGCTGAGTGATCCAACGAGTTATCATGATTTTACACCTGAGCTTTCGAGAATGGACACAATATTATGCACAACAAGCCTTATAATGTTACTTCCCGATGATCTTAAAATATCCATACAGAACATGCAAATCTGCATCACATGCTACCATAATCCATTCTTGATCATCATCAAGATACTTGATATCAAATGTACCAACATCTAATTTCAATCTTTTGGCAATTTCCTCTTTCAATTCCACAATGCAACAATTCAAAGAGACTCTAAACCTTATAATATCATCTCTATATGTTGCCTTAATAGTCACACTCTTCATCTCTTTAGAATTATTACCACCTTCAATTAGCATTCCTTCAACATTAGACATAGGATATTGGATTGTTGATTCCATTGGTTCCCTTAACACAAAACATTGCTCAATTTTATTTACTATGTTAAATACCTCTTTTGCAGCAAAATTTTCATTTAAGGGACTATTGTGGCACGAATCACGCTTAGTAGGATTCACACTTCCTTTAACCTTCTGAGTGGATTCACCTTTGTCATTTACCGCATTCAAATCATTTTCATTCAATTTAGTTTCTAATGGCCTAATGCTAAATGAGGCTTGGTGTTCAAACTTGCTTGAAGAAGGGGAATCAACAGCGAGAGGAAGTGAAGTTGTACTTGGAGAATTCAGACCAAATGCTCCTTCAACTCCATGGACTGAATCAATAGCAAATTTGAGCTTCAACAAGGAATGGTTAACCTTGTTGATCTTTCGAGACGGCTAACGCGATATTCCGTGTGCCCTACAAATGCGCTTCATTGTAGTAGGACAAACTGTAAAGAAAGAATATATCCAAAGAACAATAAGTGCGAGCTCCTACTTTTTCACCGAGGGATCTGGATCCTGTGTAGTCGCCATTTAGATATGGACCATCCAATCTTGATTAGATGGTCCAGATTTTAACTTAATGTTTTTTTTATGTCTATTTGTTAAAGTTAAAAATCTAAACCGTTCGATCAAGATAGGATTGTCCAGATCCACTAAAAGCACGATTGTGCAAAGTTGGCAACTTCACAAGATCCAGATTCATCCATAGAGATAGCTAAACAAAATATTAACTAAAACATCTAAATCACAAAGGGAACATACCTCCAAGGCTCTTTGCTGCATCCTTTAGACTTCCACTGAAATAATGTTGCAAAACTTCAAGACTAACTGATTTCTCTGCTTTTCCGCGTTTTCTATCTGACGGTTTCTGATCTATTTTTCCCTCCAAGGAAGAGATTCGATCAATGTTTCCACCAATATTATCACCAAGATCCCCTCTATCATTTATCTCAAACACATTTTTCATTATTTTCTCTTTTGATGGATCATGTCTAGCGGGTAATTTAGTAGATTGAATAATCGAAACTGATTCAAACCTCAAATGAAGTATCCCATCAATTATTTCCACAATTTCAACTGAACCATCCTTCTCAAGTTCCAAACCAGAAGCAATCTTAAGACTTAAGAAATGTTCTTTCATTGTTGCCAATATTGACCCTAACAAAGACTTTTGTTCATAAAAGTCATTGATATTAGGAGGAAGAAAAAACTCTAATACATAATCATCATTTCCAGTAAAAGAGCTTTGTAAACAGATTGAAAAGCAACTAGATAATCCAAACATGAGAGCATAATGTACTAAAGGGTAATCAGTTTTGCAGAATTCAGTTATATTTCCACAGAAACACATGTTCTTTGACAAAAATGCCAGAAACTCCTTGACCTTGTTGTAAATGATGTTTGTAACACCCCCTTTCTACCCGGTAAATTTATAATAAAATATCAGAGTTTTAAAAAATCATTTTTCACGACACCCTCAAGGGGATGCTACATTTACTTCAATAAACATCAATAAAACAGTTCAACAATCAATAGCAAAATCAACTAATAACTAGTGTTCGTTCCCCTCCTCTGAGTGCTACGTATCAGAGCAACAACACGACTCGACTAGGCGAAGGTAGACCAGCCTTCACTCACTATCACCTGCACGTTACCAACATAGGAGTAACATCCAAACAGAAGGAGTGCATCTCTAACAATATAATAGCATAAATGATAGAGAATATGCTAGAGTACGGCACTACATCAACCACTACACAACCACATCAATACATATATAACTACCACATCTATATATATATAACTACCAAGGAAATATCACAATGATATGAATATATGTATGAAATGCAACCCACATCGGGCATATGCATGAGGTACCATCATCAAATAAATTTGCCAATCGGGCATATCGCTTCTTTTGAGCATCATCATCATCTATAGCTCGAAGGCCGAAGCCTTATATCACCACTTAATGCATATGAATTGCATGCGACACCATGAACAATGCACCAGAAACAATCACCAATCATAGTCATGTAATTGACACAACCACACCAACAACAACAAATGGTCATAGACCCATCACCTCTCACCTTAGCCAAATAATAGGCACATCACCGGTTATAACATCACCAATAACACCAACAACACCAAAAAGGTTTACAGCGTCAATATCAACACACCACACCGAACCAGACAGCACAAACACGCAACACTGGGCGCAACACAGTTTTAGACACAAAACGCAGCGCAGCTTCAGACACAAGACGCAACACAGGCAGCAACACAACACAAGTGCTGAATTCCTACAGCAGTGCACCTACTTCGGCGAATTAATTAAAATAGCAAACAACATCAGATTTCAACAAAAGACCACTCATTGGAAAGCTCTCTGAGTGTAGTTTCTACCTATGATTTTCGTTTTTCAAAATAAGTATCCAGTTGGTACAGTTTTTCAAAACACTACACTGAGGTACCAAAATCGGACAGAACTCTTTACCCAACTTGCAACCAAATTTTCTTTCTCATTTCTTAATGGAATTTCGTGAAACCAGTGCCTATTTCGTAGAGAATTAAGTCTACTTTTCAATGAAACAAGAATCATTCAAAACGGAGTTCAATTGAGAACACAAAACCTTCAAAAACCGAACCTACTCACAGTTTGATTCCAGAAATTTGACCTAACTTTGGAGACTCATAACTTGAGCTACACAACTCCAAATTGAACGAAACCAGTGCCAAAACGACCGGCCTTAAGTCTATTTTCAAAAACAATTAGCCACATAATTTTTGGATCAACCAAACAGTACCAGTTTCAGAAATACCGAAACAGTGTCCAGAAACGCACAGAAACCATAAGCAAGTAAAACTCATCATGATCAATCACCAAAACCAATTATAATCATCACAAATACAATCAAAATCATCGAATAGCACATCAAACATAATCAAATCACAACTTAGGACCTAACTCCCACATAAACCCCATCATAAACCCTATTATAGAGCAAGAACCCACCCTTACCTTGGAATTTGCCGAATAAATGACTCTTCTACGAAACTCTATGAAACCACGACAACAACTTTCTCTCCTTCTCCTTCTTTCTTTCCTTGCGCCGTCTCCTCCCTCTCTCTAGCGCTCTCTTCTTTATTTTCTTTCTTTCTTTCTTTCTCCTTTACTCTCCAATTGTGTAAATAACTCTAACCCTAGTACTTATATCATTGGGCTCTAGTGTCTTAGGCCTTTTTTACCACCTACTTAGTTACTAACACCACCCCCTAATTTAATAAAACACCATATTATTATTTTAATATAATTATAAGTGATAAAATACCTAAATAATTTAATTACATAATAATTAAATTATTTGGGGCGTTACAATGTTCTACACATGCCTCATGAAAACCCCATGTGTGAGAATCTATGATGTAAAATGCTATTTCTGTTATTGACATGCAAATTTGTTCCTTACAATAATAACCATCGAAACTTGAACAAGTTTTCATATGACCGCTGCCGTTTTGCCAAGACACTCAGATGCCTGCAGGGAACCCATGTTTGTGCTAAAGGTAAATTATGAGTTTCACATACAGTTGTTAGGATTTCCAAAATCTCTGAAAATGCTTTCTCGCGATCTTCGTTACAAATCTGGTTCAAAAGAATTTTCGAGTTGCGTGAGTGACAGACAATAGGGTAAGATCTATGAACCACTGACACAGACACGACACAGACATACAGACACGGGTTTTAATTTGAACCACTGACACAGACGCAGACACTTCAATTTTTTATGTTTTTCAAATTAAAACCCGTGTTTGTATGTATGCGTCGTGTCTGTCGTGTCGATGGTTCAAATATATTACGAACGCGTGTCGACACCGCATATGCCTTATTTGGAAGTGTCGATCTTTATAGAGTGTATAGAAGTAAAAGATTACCTGACTGTATGGATGCTCAAAAATTTCTGAACTCCTCAAATTTACTGCCTGCAAGGAAACTGGCAGCAGGTGACTAAGGAATCTAAAAACATACTTGTAATGGTGTACATTTTTTAACATGTACATATTATTAATCTTCATTGTTAACATGTAATCATATACAAATTAGTAATAAGAGTTAAATAATCTAATGACATTTCTCTAATTGTCAAAATCAATCTTTAAGAACTCACGTAGTCTCAAATCGGATGTGATATAGCGCAAAAAGTGTTTATAGTTGGGCGGCATCCATGTGCCTTTTCATATCTGGTAATATAGTAATACGTATCACTGACACGTTAGGTTGAAGACGTGTTCAGTGTCCGACACGTGTTGTGTGTCAGAAATTGACACCGACACTTCAATTAATTTGATTTTTCAAATTACTATTAATATCTACTTGTCCGTGTGAGTGTCGTGTCTGGTATTCTTGATTCATTGTATGGTATTATGACCAAACATGAGCAAAGCAATAAAAACTAGTAAAGTTGAAAAGAAACCAAACCTGAAGAGCTTTACAAACTTGATCAACTTCAGGAGCATAATTAGTCTTCTGAGAAGTCATAATCAATTCCAAAACAGCAACACAATACTCTCCTCCAAAACTTTCGAAAACCGGCAAAGCCAACGTACCGCGAACATTATAATGTAAAGCATGATTTAATCTTGAATACTCTTTACTAGAATAATATTGAACATTAGGACTTCTGGTAATTTTTGCTGATAAACTCTTCCAATTAGTCCTAAAATTTCATCATTTTCTCCATCTAATGAAAACATATACATCAATGAAACTGTTCTATATTGATAGAGTAATCCATTACTTTTTGGATCAAGAACAAATGGTTGGCCTGATGTTGTTAGTTTGTATCGGTTTTCGATCTTTACTGGTGCCCAAATCTGTGCTAGAATGTTCTGTTCTGTTAACACTTTGAAGTGTCGAAGCGCTTTCGTCATTCTTTCTTTGATTAGACAATAATCTTGTGGATTTTGAACTTGATTTGAAGTTGATGTGTTTGTGTTACCTGAAAAAAGTAGTAGCTTCAATCAGAACTTCATTTAAGGTCCAGCTTAAACTACAATGTCCATGTTTAGATTTAAATGCATAGACAGTGTAAATATATTTTACACTATCATCCAATCAGAACTTACACATCATGAAAATATTTTACTTCTATCTTAATCATCTTGAAAGTCACACACACTAGAACTTTTTATTGGTTAAATGTGTAAAATATCTTTACACCGCTGGTGTATACCAATTAAACTCTAATATAAAACACATTATGTTAGATCTTTAAATTTTATATTATAAAGACCCTAAATAACGTACATTTTATACATACAGGTAGTAAAAAGAGTTTAAGGATCTACCAAAAAAGTAAAAAGAGTTTAAGGGGCATGCATCTAGATTTTGTTTTTTGGCAAAAAGGGGCATGCATCTAATGAGAGCCTAATTTCTCTTTACAAATAGATGCACGCAAAACCAATGTTGTGAGAACTGGATCGGACCATCTAGCTATATTGGGAACCGTTCAACAAGGTGGTTCAACCCCAATTTGGACTACAACACTCTGATTAAACCTCCCAAGATAGAGTTGAATTGGATGAACCCGCGAAGTGATTCGAGCTGAATCGTTCGAAATGATTTTTTTTATTTTTTTATTTACTTTTTCTCAAAAATATAATACTTATTTATTTATTAGTTATCCAATTCAACTATTGTTGGACCGAATAAACCAATTGAACCATGACATGGAGGTCTCACCGGTTTGATCTCCAATCCCATTTTAATTTAAAAACCTGGCACAAAACATGGAATATTGTTAAGTTTAGCTATTCAATTTAAACCCGTGAGGTAAAAATAAATGTCAACAAGCATAATTAAATTTGGAATTACACAAAAAATAGGAACTATTGGATCAAAACTCAAAAGTCCATCCATATTCAATTTTTTCCTTGTAATCTACTTTTTCAGAAGTCAAATAGACCTTCTAACACAGTAAGAGAAAAAATTCACTAAAGAAAGAATAAAAGTTAATTTTCTTTCAACATACATAAACTCTTAACCAACACTTTGAGTCGAAACTAATTGGGTTTAGATCTCACTCTAAGGTCAAACGAGTTTTAAGTGTAGCAAAAACTCTATTGGGAGAGTGAGTTAAATAGATTGTTTGGTATGAGAGAAAGATGATAGAAAAAGGAGAAAACTTGTTTCTTTCTCTTATTTGGTTGAATAGAAACTGAGAAGAGATACGTTAATCAACAGACAAAATTGCCCTTACTTCAAAATAAAATACATACAAAACAACAACAAAAATAGTAAATTTATGGACTATCTCTTCCTTCCCATTATTATAGGAGAAATTGTAAAAAGTGAAAAAAATTCACTAATCTTTCTCTCTTCCATACTTTTCTTTTTCACCAAACAATAGAAGTTCACTCTCTATCCTACCCTATTAATTTCTCCACAACTATAAAAGCTAGTTAGAAGAGTGAGATTTGCCCCCACTTATAATCACGTCATCTCATTCTTTCATGTAGAACTTCAAAGACACTCCTTCACGCTCTGAAATAGACATCTGGAATATAACACGAGTGACCATGTAACAAGTAACCCAACAACAAATCGATAATAGTCTCTCGTACCATATTAGAAATTTGAGATTCGATCTAATTCAACTCCAAAAGTTAGTCCATTTAACAATTTGCGAGAACAATTACACGATTGTATGAGATCAAAGATTATTTTCAAGTGGGTGATAGCTCAAAGATTTGATTCTAGAATATGATCAATCATCAATTTATTGGGCCCTTTTAAATCGTAGATTTGCTCTCGTGATAGTCGACACATGACATTAATAGAGAATACTCTGCAGTCAACAAGTCAAAGTCAAAAGTCAAATGCAAGTAACAAGTCAAGTGTAACTTTACCTTCCCCTTTGTAATAGAAGTTAGGGTAGATGCATTAAGAGAAGTTAGAAAGTTGTTGCAGCAGTTAGAGATGCAACTGAATCAGGTATAATATCTGTTATGATTCAGTTGCACAACACCTTGTATAAATTCATCATTTGTACCTTTCATTCATTCAATCAATGAAAACTCAGAATATTCACTTCTTCAATTTCTTCATGGTATCATTCGCCATTTCGATCAACCATACTTCCGCTTCCCTTCATTGATTCCTTTCTTCGTCCATTATCATGGCCGATTCATCTCAAAATCAAAGCCCCGATGGTGATGGTGTTCATTCCGGCACCGGCTCAGTGTTTCAAGGGTTATCCAAATCTTCATCAAATCAATTTGCTTCCGGTCCCAAACTCTCCGTGAAGCTTGACGATAAGAACTTTCTACTATGGAACCAGCAAGTAGAAGGTGTCGTCAAGATGCACAAATTGCATCGCCTTTTGGTGAATCCGATCATCCCTCAGAAATACGCCACCGACGCCGATCGCCTCGCTGATATTGTGTCCGACGAGTTTGAGAAGTGGCTCGTGCAGGACCAAACATTGTTCACATGGCTTCTATCAACCTTATCGGAGAGTGCACTAACTCGTGTGCTCACTTGTCATCATTCTTGGCAAGTTTGGGAGAAGATTCAATCTCACTATTTCTCGCATCTCAAAGCTTGTGTTCGTCAACTTCGCAATGAACTGAAGAACACAAAGAAAGGATCACAATCCATTTCCGAGTTTCTCAGCAAGATCCACTCTGTTGCTGATGCATTAACCTCAACCGGCGAGGTAATCACCGATTCATATCTTACTGATGTAATTCTTGATGGTTTACCGGAGGAATACAATCTGTTTGTCATGATGATATTTGGAAGGAGTGATTCTCCGTCTGTTTCACAAATTGAATCGCTTCTACTCGTTCAAGAGTCTCAATTGGATAAATACCACCAAGAATTGGCCGTTGCAAATGTATCTGCAAACGTTGCTCAAGTCACTCCTCAAGCCAATTCCAATGGGAATCAAGGCGCACAGGGAGGTCGTCATAACTTCACTCGTGGTCGTGGGCGCAATTCCGCCACGCGAGGTCGTCGTGCTCGTGGCTCGCGTGAACACCGGTCCTCGCCCAACATGTCAATTGTGTGGAAGATATGGCCATTCGGTTCGGAGTGTCGGTGCGCGCCGATGAAAGCGTTCGTGCCTCCACCTAGTGCGCCCAACCAACCTACTACGGTGAGGAAAAGAGGCCATCACTGGCGAGAATGCCACTCCCATGTAAACTGGCCGAGGCTCTGTCTCTTGACAGCACAGGTACTTTGTCTAATATTCCTTTACCTAGTGTTGATGAATATGAGGACTGGCATGGTGATACAGGTGCTAGTCACCATGTTACGGCAAATTCCGCTAATTTACATTGTAGCAAGCCTTACAAAGGAACATCTAGAGTTAGAATGGGAAATGGTGCTAGTTCATTGATAGAATCCATAGGTTCATCTACATTCACTTCACCAATTCATCCTCACATTAACCTAGTCCTTAATAACTTATTACACGTGCCTAACATTAAGAAGAATTTACTGTCAGTCTCCAAATTTGCTGCTGATAATAAAGTGTATTTTGAATTTCACATTCCTCATTGTTTGGTGAAATCACAGGACTCTAATCAAGTGGTCTTGCGTGGAACTCTTGGGCAAGATGGTCTCTATGTGTTCAAAGGATTACCTTTGCTCAAAGTTCCACGTGCTGTACCTATTACTAGGCCTAATGAAACCTGTATTGCTTTAAATACTACTGTTGTAAACAATTCATGCCCTGTTTCTGATGTAAACACTTTAAATTCTGTATCTGTAGCCTCTCTATGGCATGCTAGGCTCGGTCATGCCCACTCAAATACTGTAACTCAAGTTTTAAAACATTGTAATATTCCATCTTTGAATAAATCTACTGTTGAATTTTGCAATTCTTGTCAACTTGGCAAATCTCATAAACTGTATTCCCCTCCTTCCCAAACACTCTATACCAAACCATTTGAATTAGTTTGCACTGATCTCTGGGGACCTTCTCCCATGGCTTCTAGTGCTGGACATTTCTACTATATTTCCTTTGTAGATGCTTGTACTAGGTTCACATGGATTTATTTCTTAAAACAGAAATCTGATGCATTTCAAGCTTTCTTATTGTTTCACAAGCTAATTCAAACACGTTTTACTCGCTAACTGAAAGTCTTGCAGTCTGATAATGGGGGGGAATACATGCCATTTACCAAGCATTTAGCTAGTCTAGGCATAATCCATAGATTTTCATGCCCTTACACATCTCATCAAAATGGCCTAGTTGAAAGAAAACATAAGAACATCACTGAAATGGGGCTCACAATACTAGCTCATGCCTCCATGCCACTCAAATTTTGGGATCATGCATTTACTACCTCTGTGCATCTCATCAATAGATTGCCTACTGCTGGCCTGTCTTCTTTTATCTCACCTTTTCAGGCACTATACAACACTGTACCTAACTATCAACAACTAAGGACTTTTGGGTGTGCTTGCTTTCCTCTTTTGAGGCCCTACAACAAGAACAAGTTTCAATTCAAGAGTACTATGTGCATCAATTTGGGAATCTCTGCTATTCACAAGGGATATAAATGCTTAACTCCAGAAGGTAAAGTCATCATTACCAAAGATGTCAAGTTCAATGAGAACAATTTCCCTTATCCAACTCTGTTTCCTACCTCAAGCATGTCTACTCCTCCTAGTGAGTCACCTACATTACCTATCCCAACATTCACCTCTACAACAGCAACACCCTCTCTAGCTACAGATACTCCTCCACCAACAGTAATCACACCAGAACCACCACAAGCACCTACAGCTTCTGCAACAACTTTCTAACTTCTCTTAATGCATCTACCCTAACTTCTATTACAAAGGGGAAGGTAAAGTTACACTTGACTTGTTACTTGCATTTGACTTTTGACTTTGACTTGTTGACTGCAGAGTATTCTCTATTACTCCCCCCTCAAGCTTAAGGGGAGTCAATGGATGAACCTTGAGCTTGCTCTTAAGAGTGTGGAACTGTGGAGCTGGCAAGGGTTTTGTGAGTGCCTATTGTGACTCGGACTAGGGTAGTGACCCTGATGACAGAAGGTCAACCTCGGGGTCTTGCATATTTCTAGGTCCTAATTTGGTATCATGGAGCTCCAAAAAGCAATCCTTAGTGGCTAGGAGCAGTGCAGAAGCTGAATACAGGGGGATGGCTAATACCACTGCAGAATTACAGTGGATACAATCACTGCTAAGAGAACTTCGAGTTGAGCATCACACCCCTGTTCTGCTGTGTGATAACATGAGTGCAGTGGCAATTGCACATAATCATGTCCTTCACTCACGCACTAAACACATTGAATTGGATATCCACTTTGTAAGGGAACGTGTTCTCGCAAATAAGCTCAAAATTCTGCATGTTCCAGGGACAAATCAACTTGCTGATGCACTCACAAAACCCTTGCCAGCTCCACAGTTCCACACTCTTAAGAGCAAGCTCAAGGTTCATCCCTTGACTCCCCTTAAGCTTGAGGGGGGAGTAATAGAGAATACTCTGCAGTCAACAAGTCAAAGTCAAAAGTTAAATGCAAGTAACAAGTCAAGTGTAACTTTACCTTCCCCTTTGTAATAGAAGTTAGGGTAGATGCATTAAGAGAAGTTAGAAAGTTGTTGCAGCAGTTAGAGATGCAACTGAATCAGGTATAATATCTGTTATGATTCAGTTGCACAACACCTTGTATAAATTCATCATTTGTACCTTTCATTCATTCAATCAATGAAAACTCAGAATATTCACTTCTTCAATTTCTTCGGACATATCATGTCAAAACTTAAAAAAAAAAAATAGATAGGTGATTTTTTTGAATATAAATGAGAATCTATTTTGGCTTTTTCTTTAATATTTGGATAGAAATTTTGAAGAAAAAAGAGAGGTGAAAGTAATAGAGTAATGCTAAATAAAAAGGAAAATCTATTTTGGCTTTTTCATTTTATTTTGTTTTTCTAATGATCGGGTATCCTTTTTCTCTTTACTTTCATACATATCTTGATATTTCTCTTTTTTTTTTTTGTCGAGATCAGGGTATCCACCGCCGAACGCAGTGACTAATCCCCTCACTGAATTGGAGGCACCTCGAAGGGTGGGACACAACTGGTCAGGGATTTAAAGTTGTTTCATACCCAAGACGATGATCGAACCCTCGACACTTGGTTAAGGGAGGATGAGCCCCAAGCGCTCGACCACACCCCTAGGTTTGATATTTCTCTCCTTGATCATGTGATTTGTAATATCCCTCCCATCTTAATTGAGAAATTAATTTAAACTAAAAACTAATTATCTAAGGTGGGCCTAAAAAAAGTTAGTTTCAAACTTTAAATCGAAATTGTAGAGAAACTTGAGGGTGCATGACACTTACGGTGCACCAGTTTCTCCACGTATCACTACAACATTTTGACCCTACGGCAACGGTCAAAAACCGTCTCCTAAAGCCAAAAAACCGTTGCCAAAGCCTACGGCAACGGTTTTGAAACCGTTGTACCTGTGGCCGTTGCCTAAACTAAAGGCAACGGTTTTCTGCACCTAAGGCAACGTAAAGGAAAAACCGTTGCCATTGTGGATGGAAGGCAGCGGTTTTGTTTCACTTCTATGGAAAGCGATTTGCAAACCGTTGTCTCTTTTGGCAACATTTAAAAACCGTTGCCACCTATGGCAACATGTTAAAACCGTTGTCAAATATGACAACAGTGGATAACCATTGCCTTATACAGTTAAACAAAAACCGTTGCCACTAATGGCAACACTCTTAAACCGTTGTTATAAGACGAAAAACCGTTCCCTTTATTTAATAATCTATGTCAACAACAACGCTATAAAACTAAACTGCTGCTATTACGGACAACCACAAATAACTACCCTATTCGCATCTCATTATTGATCGAAACGATTTGTTACTAAAATGAAACAATTTAAACGACATAATGATCCTTATATTGCTACTTCAAGGACACAAAAAAAGTAACAATTCAAGGACACAACAAAAGTAACAAGTCATCGTCCAAAAACACACGGCAAAAGTACAAAAGAAATAAAACTTCAGTCTTCAACATATGTCTTCAAACTCTTCATCATCCAAGCCATCAAGACCTTCATCTCCATCATTTTCCTACAAAAGTAACAAAATTCGATTAATGCAATATTTGTACTTTATTACTCTAGTATGTGGATTAATGTTAATCTCCTTCTAATTTCCTACAAACTAGGAAACTAGAAATACTGCACCTAATTAAGTAAATTTAAAACCAGCTTCTTTGACTCTCATGTGTTTACATAGAGTTATAAAACTCTAAGCTTAAAACTCTAGTATGTCTAATAACATTTTTGATCTTCCTAGTTTCACCAGAGGATGTATCCAAAAAATAGAAGTCATGGCCTAATGACACATTAGCAGAAAGAATGCAAAGCAAAATGACAATCGGATTGGGTGCTTAATATCAGCAACTTAGAGAAAATGAAGGCAACATTGTTGTAACTGAAACACGGGATGCTATCAAACAAAAAGTTCTATCAAGCCAAAAAAATACAAAAAATCAAATAGAAAACAGAGTGAAGAGTATCTTCCTATGGTGTATGCAAAATTTAGGAAAAACTCAACACCAAGAATGTAATCTGGGCTATCTCTTGCTGATTTCATCCACTCTTTATCCATCGAGTTTACGAAAATAATCAAAACTTGGAAGGTTGAAGACTGACTAACTGTTAACAAATACATAAAAAAAAACTAAGAGTTTGGCTCTCACCATGAAATGAAATATGCAGAGTATATACAGTGAAAGCTATTAAAACCTATTTATATATTACCACTTCTATATATCACCATACAACACAAAAAGCTATTAAAACCAGAGTTTCCAGCAAAATTACCAGAACTAGCAATATGCAGACTATATCCAGTGAAAGTGGAGAACAATTGTTGAAGAGAGCATTAATCAGAAACAGGACTCAGTGTCAAGAAACTGCAATAGAAAAGCAAACCAAGTAAGGACTCTAAAAAGGCTTCAATTTCTGCTCAAAATCAATGTGGAAAGGAATTGTTAAAGATGGGATGTTGCAGTTGTACCTTTCTTGTTAGCAGCCCCTTTATTTTCTCCTTAAAAAGTATCTTCAGCTGTACATTTGTAGGTAAATATCAACATCAGTAGCCATTATTTATATTTCTAAAGAATATTGAAAAAAACAGGTCATATAAAGTGGATTTTTGCACTAAGAGCACAAATTGCATGACTAATTGTCACTTTTTTCCATCACTAAGAGCACAATTCAGTAAGATAACAAGGCACAATCAACATATAGAAGCCTTCCTAGAGAGAAATAGTATCTAGTATATTAGCCAATATTGCTACTATGTTGTATACTGGTGTGAAAGGTGAAATTAATTTTTAGAAGAGAAGTTCTTTAAGCTTATCAGTAAATGAAGGTTCCATCACTTTATAATCATAAGAATTCCAAATCAATAACTTTCAAGTTGCAAGCTATGTTAGTGCAGAACCAACAAAAAATCTTCTGAATGTACAACTAACTTTGAACAAAATTTGTAGTTAATATTTAGTAAAGAGTTAGCACTTAGCAGGAGGCAATAGTTACACGAAACCTCATAGCTAATGCTCTCTCTTTCTTACTGGAGGAAAGATCTTAATTTTTTATAACCAGGTGAAATCCACTGAGTTTAATTGCATTCTGGTGTACATTTTAAAGTCGGGAAAAAAGGTACTTAGTAGCTGTCAGCATGATACGATCAGCTAGTTTATCGAGAACCTTTTGATTCACTTCATATTCCATCTTCATATGTTCTAGAAAAGAAATTACCAAGAAATTTTCATGATTAAAAAGGTCACTTGGCAGCAGTTATCAAACTATCATATTGGGATCTACTAAACCTGATGTACTTATTGCAAAAAAATAAATAAATCCAAAGCTAACATCTTATAAAATTTGGACGCAATATCATGATGTAACAAAGTAATTGTATCAGTATGCAGTACTGAAACCTGGTAAGTATTCAAAACAAAACAAAACAGGAAAAAAAATACCAGAAGTGGCCAACTGGTTCAACAAAACGAAAACCAAACATACTTGTAACAGCCACTAATCTCCAATCGCTCTCAAATTTAGCATCTGCTTCCTACCACATCAAATACAATATTAGATAGCCACAAAACCTTCTCGAAAGTCATTATAATAAACCCAAGCAGCTTCACCCAAAAAATTGCCATGCCACAGTAACTTGTCACCGAGGCTATTATTCCACGTTAGAAACATAACAACTATTATTTAATATTACTAAGAAAATCGTGTTAGTCAACATGGTATCTATCAAATTCTATACAACAAAATTATAAAAAAATTACTGACTTGTAACAAAGTCAACGAAACCACATTTCTTTGCAGCATTAAATCAAACAAGTGGCGACCATAACCACATCGAAGTCATTTCACAACAGAATCCTTGAACATACCTCGATTGTAAGTTTATAAACTTACGCAGACTTTATACAGCGACAAGAACAGTCAACAAAGCAGCAAAGCAGTTCAGGTTCGCAGTTTGAATAGGAAGATAGTGTGAGACGGAGGCGGAGCTTTAGTCTCATCGCTGTGATTTTTGATGAATCGGTGTGATGCTTGAGAGATTGCGATGGTGTGATGTTTTGGCGTGATGAATCTCTGTGATTTAGGGTTCCCTGAGATTGCGATGGAGTGATGAATCGCTGCGATGGAGTGATGAATCGGTGTGATGCTTGAGAGATTGCGATGGTGTGATGTTTGAGAGTGATGAATCGGTGAATCGCGATGGGTTCCCTGAGAGGGTTTTTGGTTTTGGGGGTTTTTTGGTTTTTGATTTTTTTAGTTTCAGTGTTTGAGAGTGATCGATGAATCGCGATGGGTTCCCTGATAGTGTTTTTGGTTTTGAGGGTTTTTTGGTTTTTGATTTTTTGGTTTTCCTTTGCCACCAAAAATTAATCACAGCCGTTGGATAATTTTTTACTTTTTAATAATTGACCCTATGGCGACGTTTATAAACCGTTGGATAAAGTTTAAACAAAAAAACGTTGCCGTAGACCTTATGGCAACGTTTATAAACCGTTGAATAAAGATTAAACAAACAAACCGTTGTCGTAGATTCTATGGGAACGGTTTACAGCCGTTGCCAATTAAAAAAAATTTAAAAATAAATAAATCGGCAACAGGTTCAAAAAACCGTTGCCATTGTTGGCTAAGGCAACGGTTAAGGGAGGATGAGCCCCAAGCGCTCGACCACACCCCTAGGTTTGATATTTCTCTCCTTGATCATGTGATTTGTAATATCCCTCCCATCTTAATTGAGAAATTAATTTAAACTAAAAACTAATTATCTAAGGTGGGCCTAAAAAAAGTTAGTTTCAAACTTTAAATCGAAATTGTAGAGAAACTTTTGAGGGTGCATGACACTTACGGTGCACCAGTTTCTCCACGTATTCTATTGATTTTTTTAATTACTTAAAATAAGAGAGAAATGTTGGTTTTTAAAATTTGAATTGTGAACTTGTTTTTTTTAAAACACTTTCATGCCTTTTAACTTGTTAATTGATAGATATACTCATAGTTTTAATTGTATCATCTAATTGTTAGATCCGAAATAGTTCTTATACAAAAAGCCAAAATCAATCATGCTAATCATTAGAAAATACTAAAACGGAAGCGTACCTCATCTTGATGCTGATTGGTTTGATGTTTGGCCTTCCAGGTCAACACGTACTCTCTTCGGTAGAACCCTTTAGATTTATCTCTGTATCTTGCTGATAATGGGATGTCAGCTAAGAACGGCTCCAAAAGTTGTAGTGTGACCCAAGGACCATAACCTCCTTATTTATAGAACCTAATTAGGGTTATCTATTGGTATTTCTAATTTAGCCCCTCACAAAATTAGAATTACCCTTTAGTCTCTGGCCCATGCTTCTTAGAACCCCTTAACTACTCACTAGAACCCCCTTTCCTATGAAAAGTCCAAAATACCCTCAATAAAAATAGAAACTTCCAAACTCAACTCTCACTCTCATCCCATACCCTAAACTTCTAAACACTCATTACTCTCATTCTCATCACTCACTCACACTCCACACCCTTACCTCAATCTAATCTAACATCTCAAGTTGAAATCTACCTCCATTTAGTATCAACATTAAGGTATGTAGCTCAATCTATCAATTTTTAGCTTTATTTCGTGTATTCTAGTTGAATTACTTTTTTTAAAATCGTGCACGGTTCGGACCTGCAGAGGTCGAACACGCGCGACCAAACGTGCGCCGAACAATTTGGTTCGACCGGCCGTGCGCCGAACCGGCTAAAATAAAGGAGCTCTATATTGATTTTGTTCGTCCAAGCGTGCGCCGAACAGGTGCGGATTTCTGTTATCCGAACCTACCTGATACACAGAATCTACAGAATTTCTGGTTTTTAACTAGTTTGTGTGATTTTTTCCCAACTTTGTAGGTTTGAAGATGGATGAAACTGGCCCCCTATCCCTATCACTAGCTAATTCAATTGTTGTAGATCATTCGAGCTCATTCCAAACTGATCAGCTCTTTGCCACTCGTGATGATTTGTTGAATTATGTTCGGTCTGTTTGCCGTACACTTGGGATGGTTATGGTTATCAATCGATCTAAGAACAAGGTGAGGTCGGGGAAAATATTCTGTGAGCTGGTTTGTGAAAAGGCAGGGAAGTACAAGCATGCTGACATGGTTCCTACGGGGAATAGAAAATGTTGTTGCAAGTTTCGTTTGAAGGGAAAGTTTATTAAAAAACTTGGAGGATGGATATTGTCTGTTATGTGTGGCATACATAACCACACACTACAGACTTACCCTCAAGGTCATCCAAATGATAATAAATTAACAACTGAGTAGAAGGAAGTGGTTTCAAGAATGACAAAGAACTTGATTGCTCCGAATCGAATCTTGGCCGAGCTGAGGTCTACTTACCCTAAAGACGACCACTTCAATATGAAGCAAATTCACAACGTACGGTCAAGATTAAGAACAACTAATCGTCAGGGTAGGGCTGAACTACAATAGTTGATGCATTTGCTGGAGCGTGACATGTATGTTTTTTGGGCACACCCAGACTCAGTGGAGCTATTGAATACATTTCCAATTGCTTTGATGATCGATTCCACATACAAGACCAACCGGTATAGGTATGCGTTGTTTGAGATTGTCGGTGTGACATCAACGGAGCATACTTTCTCGGTTGCATTCACTTATGTCAATTGGGAGAAGAAGGGTAATTTTATTTGGGTACTTGAAAAACTGAAGGGATTGTATAGAAGACCGGAAGATATGCCAAATGTGATACTTACCGACTGTGCAACAGCTATTATGAATGCTTTGGTCATTGTTTTCCCGACTTCCGCAAACTTGTTGTGCCAATTTCACATAAAGAAGAATGTCAGGGAAAAGGCAAGGTTGTTGATCCATCCAGTGGTTGTTGCAGAGGGGCAAGAAGAGCGTTCGATGGACCGAGTTGATGAAGTCATGGAATATTTTCAGAAAGTTGTCCACTCGAAGACAGAGGCTGAAAGCTTATGAGTTGGCTTGGGGCGAATTTGAGGCGGTGTGTCAACTTTTTGACAATTTTGTTTCATATGTGAAGAAGACTTGGACCGACCCCCATAAAGAGAGATTTGTAGAAGCGTGGATAAACCGTCATATGCACCTAAGCAACACCACCACCAACCGTGTGGAGTCGGCACACTCGGTTTTAAAGAATGTTCTACATGACAGTAGGGGCGATATGTGTAAGTGTTGGGATTCAGTGAATGAGATGCTTAAGACACAACATGGTGAGTTGAAGCGACAATTTGAGTTGAGTCTAAGCAGAGTCAAATATCAACATTGGAACAAGATTTATGACGAACTTAAGGGCTTTGTTTCTTCATGTGTAATGGACTATCTCAACAAAGAGTCTAAGCGTCAGTTCTTTGGGATGACCTCTTCCGATTGCGGATGCGAGATAAAAACGACGCACGGTCTACCGTGCACATGTCAGCTTTCTAGGTAATTTATTGAACTTACTCTTTTAGTTTGATCCTACTCCCTCACAAATCGAGCAACCAAGCCAAACAACAAGTTCCAACCTCGCACTCACTCAAATTCAGGGACTAACACTAAACCCAACCCCTCCCATCATTCGGTCAGAAGCATACAATTCATTCATAGTTTATATGCCGAAAGAGATGCATCGCTTTGTTGAGGATATAGTGAATGTGCAAGGTGACGATAATTGCGGGTTTCAGTGCTTTGCTAGACTACTTGGAAGGGGTGAGGACGATTTCTGGAGCGTGAGGAATGAATTGTTTGAAGAGTTACAGAAAAACATCGATTTGTACACCACGTTGTTTGAAGGAGGGATATCCAGAGTCCACCATATTATGAAGGCTTTGAAGAAACAACATAGGGAAGTTACAAGAGCAGAGAATTGGATGACTTTTCCAGAATGTGCTTATCTGGCTGCAAATAAATACAAGGTCACGTTTGTTTCCTGGTATCGTGCTCTTCCCTTTTCTATTTATCCATTTCTGATTGCACCAATCAAGACTGCACCAGTCTTCCACATATTGTTCACGGGTAACCACTTTGTTACGCCGGTTATGAAGAGAGGCTCCCCAATGCCAGGAACAATTATGCCATGGACAAATAATCGGAAAGAGATAGCAAAGGATTGGCCCAGGCAATATACAGGACCTTTGCAAAAATATAAAGCTTTAAACCCCTATTCACATGCTTCTCAAACTGTTGATTTGAGCAAAGATTGATTTTGATGTATATTTTGTATTTCTTTGTCAATTTCATGATTCCGTTATGCATAATACAATTGTATTAAGATAATATCATGTTTTATTTATTTTAGACGTCAAATTACAAGTTTTTTGGAAAAAACAGGTTGATGTCCATAAAGTAACTGTTTCTGTCAAGTATCAGGACGGTTCAGCCCTCACATAGTCGAACATGTTCGCATTTCATACAACCGAACAATACAAAACGTAGGATTCGATGGAGGTCCAATCGAACCGTCTATTTTACATTGTTCGATGCAGGTCCAGTTGAACCTGTTCGATTAGCTGTGCGCCGATTAGTCAGTCACATGCTTTTCTGTTGGAAATTTCAATGAATTGTGTGAATTGAAAAAGTCTCACATTGCTTGGAATAGACACTATGTGAGTGTTTATAAGTGGGAACCTCATCCATTGGGTTGGGCCCCAAGGGGTACCCAATTTTGTGGATGAGTGAGGACACACACAAAGTGACCACCACACACGCGCGCGCGCCGCCGCCATCCGGCCGGCTTGGCTTGGCTTGGCTATGTGGTGTATTATTTTATTTTTCGGAAATAAGTATTTTAAAGAAATAAAATTAATTTTATTTTGACCGGTTTGACCAAGTCAAACCGTGACATTTTCTTTCATAAAACCAACGTTTTATTAATTGGTTAATTGGGAGGTTTTTTTTGAGAATGAATGACAGAGCCGTTGGCTCTTCAATTCATTTCCAACAGTACATACCATTTTTTTCCTATATAAGGAGTGAATCAAGACTTTGTGAATCAAGAGTTTTCTTCACAAGTTTTCTCTCTTCTCCCTTATAACATTCTTCTTCTTTTGAAAGTTTGAGATATTTCCAAGCTAAGAGTGGTTTTCATAACCATATAGAGTGGTTTCCATAAACCATATTGAGGGTGTATTTCTAGAGTGAATTTCTCACAGTGCAGTGAAAATTCGTAACAGTGTAAGTGTGCTGTTTTATCCTGGGGACGTCGTGGTTGATAGCCTACTTGCACCTTTGAGTAGTGTCATGAAACGTCTTAAAGAGAGCGACCTAGTCCGCGACTCATCCCAGTAATATCTTCGGTTTATTTATTTTTTTAAAAATAAAAACTTAAAACACTGTTATTTGGGGAAAGTTCTGGCTAAAGAAAGACTTGGTATTTAAATGTGTCCATTATGACCCACCTCTCTTTCTTGGGAACCTACTCGGATTAACATTTTCACGTGAGGGCATTTTGGGATTAAATCGGTTTTGGGGGTGTCTAGTGAGTAGAGGGGGGGTTGTACGAAGCATGGGCCTAGTCTCTACACATCAAAGGCCCACACCCTATTAGATACTCAAAAGCCCACATTAGCCTAACCTTATTAGATTACTTTAATTGGGCTTAACTTAAGTGATTGTCCACGATACATAATTATTAACATGCAAATAGTAATGAAGATAATGACACTAATGAAGATTATAAATTAATTTTCGATTGATGAAGTTAGTGTAGATATTAAGTGTATGAATTTGATTTCATTGTAACTTTTGAAATTATTGCAGGACTTTATGTTTTTTAAATGTCAATGATACTCTTAGATTGACATTTTTTTACTTTGTAAGTCGATATGTTTGTAAGACTTGATGTTAATATTCACTACTAAAAAAACAAAAATTAGAGATGCCCAAAATCCCTCTCTAAACAGCCAAAATCCGTCACTAAATGATTTAGAGAGGGAATCTGCGACGAACCAAGATTAAATCGCACAATTTTGGCGTCACAAAATTTTTAGAGAGGATCACGATAATCCTCTCTAATAGCGAGGAGAAATCCGTCGCTAATGAGAGAGGAAACAGATTCAGTCTCTAATAGCAAGGAAACAAACACGCGTCTCTAATAGAGAGGAACACACATGTAAATCGCTAATAGTGAGGAAAATATCACTCGCTAATAGAGAGGAATATTTTCCGTCGCTAATGATGAGGAACAATTTCCTCTCTAATATTGTGATTTAAATGAGAATTATTTTTACAAATACCAATTGTTTTAATTTATCTATTTCCATCAAATACCAATTATTTTAATTTATCTCTTTCCACCTATATTAGAAAACCTTTTGATCTCAAAGAAGTGGCTCTTTTAAAACATAGGCTACAAAATTTTTAAAAAACACAAACATCTATTACTAATAATAAAGCACTACAAACATAAAATTCCACCAATTTAAGTTATACAAATTTCTTAAAAGTAACTAGATAATTCAGAGAGGGTCCTTATGCTGCTAAGTTTCCTCACGAGTTCCTCGGATATGCGTGTTCTTTGCAAAATTCTCACTGGTATTGATTAAATTTCACATTCTGAGTTAGGGTTTTGCAATTGCAACAAACTAGAATGTTAAACAATAAGAAGAGATTATCATACCTGATATTAAAATCGTCACCTGAGAGAAGCAGAATCGCTCAAGAGAGAAGAAGAATCGTTGATGAAGGGGAGAGAATCGCACTTCGCAGAAGAGATTTGCATTCACAGTTCTAATGAAGAGACTAAAACGTTAGGGTTCAAACATTAGGGTTCAAATAGGTAGGGTTTTGGTGGCGACGGTGAGTAGTTGGTGGCGACGGTGAGTGGTGGTGGCGACGGTGAGTGGCGATGGCGAGAGGGTGAGGTTGAGTGCGGTGGCTGAGAGTGAGAGCGAGATCGAGAGGGTGAGGGTTTTGCGTGAGATTATTGTTGAATAAAGAAAAGTAAATAAAAAAAAAAGTGAGTCAGTGGGTTAACTAAAAAAAGTAAAAAATAAATAAAAATTGTTAGTGACGAATTTTAAGTTCCTCACTGTTAGTGACGAATCTTTAATTCGTCTCTAAACTCCACTTTGAGATTTTGTGATGAATTAGTGACGAATTTCAAGTTCCTCACTATTAGTGACGAATCTTTAATTCGTCTCTAAACTCCATTTTGAGATTTTGTGACGACTTTAGAGAGGGAATCTTTAGTGAGGGATATTTTTCATCCCTACATTCGTCACAAAAATAAAATAGCAATAACTACATATTTTCCTAGCTAAATCCCTCACTAATAGTGAGGAATACTTATCCATCTCAAAAATTCCTCACTAAATATAACTTTTCTAGTAGTGATTTAATATGATTAGATTTTTTTATTGTTACAAAAATATATTTATTTAGTTTATTTTGTATTCAAGGGTGGGTGTAGCAAATTAGGAGGCGTCACTAAAACCAATAGCGATGGAGATTCAGTGGAATGTATAGCAATTAAGAGTGTTGTAAAACCTATACCAATGGAAAAGTAAGCGTGGGTATAGTTCTAAGGTTTTGTTCAACGGTCAGAAAATCGTCACTGTAGGTTATAGCGACATACTTCTTCCATGGGTGTAGCCAAATAAAGACCACGGAACGAACCATCCATTGGTATAAGTTTTCAGTTCTATACCTACAATTTTTAACCCTTGGTTCACAGATTTTTGTCGTTGCTATATGTCAATTTTTATATATGCTATTTTAGCCTTGAAAGTTTCATGTTTGGTTTCGCATTTGGAGATGCAAACTTGTAGTTGTAGGAAATTTTCCGGCGAAAAACTCGCTAAAGTTTCAAATACTAGCTTCTTGGTTGTTCTCGATTTTGGCTGCAGTTTTGACTTGACGCAAAAATCTCGTCGCTGATCCAAGCAAACACTTAATCAATCTCAATGAATCCTCAACGCTCAACTCACTTTAATTTTCTCATAAAAAAAACAACCTAATTAAACTTGTTGGATACATTGCAATTTGTAATTGTAAATACATTAACTTGTAATACTTAGTATCTGCTATATATACAGTTTAGCAGTATAGCAGTACAATATCTGATATAGCAGTAGAATAGTATCTGATATGGTTAGTTTAACAGATATAGATATAGTTATTTTTCCTTTCTTTTCGGTTAGTAACTGATGCATTCTGTTACATCAGTTATTAGGTAGTTAGAGTTACTCCTCTCCTACTATATAAAGATATATCGACTGTACATTGTATTCAGTAACTGATTAATGAATATCATGAAACAATTTTCATCATCTTCTTCATTCCAATATACCAGTATGAGAATCACCAAAATCAAGAAAACTAACCCATGGTTAGAAGCAAGAAATGGTCTTTTTAATAATGGAAGGTGCACCACTTAATTAGCAATAAAAGTACTTGATTAAAAAATCTAAACACTAATTAGTCAAATTTGATCAGATATAAAAAATCTTAATTTGGGTCCATAAATATCATTGAATACTGAATATTTAAAAAGTCATATCCTAATATGAGAGTGAAGCTTTGTCTGTACGGGGCCAACATCATATTCTATGTTTTGGCTAAAGAGAAAGGGAGTTGCTTGTTTATTGTAAGATGATAACAGCGACTAGCAATAATAGTCAAATACTATGGCGGCATATTTAATTATACCGTACATTATCATTGTGAAATACTTGTACTATAAGATGATGTTGAAGACGTTAAGCAGAGGTTTAAATTTGCTTATATAGGATACAAGATTAAAAAGTAGGGTGTTTATTCAATGATACTGAGACATAATGTATTACGACTAAGATAGGATGGTGTTCCTTCAATGACACCAGGATGTATTACCACCAAAGCAGAATGCATGTTAGGTATCAGAGTCAATCCAAATTCGTTGGGTCATCCGCTATCAAGTCACTCAGTTCATGCTCTAGTTGTCCAGTCCTGGGCGTGAGGAGTGTATGTTAAGAGTCCCACATCAAATATGATATTGCTTGAAAAAAAGTTTATAACTGAGAGACATTATTCACTCAGGGTTGTCCCAAATAATTTAGAGGCTATAAAATTGTAAATGTCAGCACAAGGATTCGAACTGAGCTTCTAAGCTAGCGCTGCGCGTTCTTTGTCGTTGTACCAAGAGGAATTTCATGCCAATAGTTGGAAAACAACAGTATATGTATATTTCATAATTAATTTTGGGCCTTAAAAAAATGGCATACGGTTGGGGCTCTGTGCGGTAGCAAAGGCCCAACAGGCCCAAGGCTGGCCCTACATTCGCTCTACATGCAATTTTTGTAAGGTTAAATTAGACCCAACTCAAATTCTATGGGAGTGGGGGTAAGTGGGAGTATTGGTGTTGTGGTGAGAGATGTTGACAGTGTTGTTATTGCCGCTAGTTGGTTACTGGTATGTCCTTTCAATACCAAATTCAAAGGTAGCAGAAGCTTCTGCTAAGGAAATATTTGGAATTTGCATAACATATGTTTCTTCTAAATAAACCTCATAGAGGAATCAAATGCTTCACACACATGGTTTTAGCGTCAAACGCTCATGAATAGTCTCTCACCTATGTTGATTCTATTATCGATGATTATATTAATTATTAACTCGAGTAGGTCCCAGGAAAGAGAGGTGTGTCACAATGGACACACTTAAATACCAAGTCTTTCCTTAGCTAGAACTTTCCTCAAACAACACAGTTTTTTTTTCAAAAAACAAGCCGAAGAGATCACTGGAATGAGTCACGGACTAGGTCGCTCTCTTTAAGACGTTTAGTGGCACTGCTGAAAATTGTGCAAGTAGACTACCAACCACGACGTCCCCAGGATAAAACAACCCAGTTGAAACTGTTACAATTTCCACTGCACTGTGAGAAATTCGCTCTAGCAATACACCCTCAAAAGTGAGGAGAAGTTAGGGAGAAAAGAGAAAACTTGAGGAATGATTTATCGTCAAGTTTGGTGTGTCTAAAAAGTGAGGAGAAGACCTCCTTTTATAGGCTTCAAAAGGATCCGTTGGAAGGGAAATAAAGAGCCAACGATTCTATCAAAAATCTGTTGCAAAAAAGAACCGTTACAATTTTATGATAAAAAAATCCGTTACGGATTGATCTTTGACTCGGTCAATAACGATTAACACAATTAATAAAAAATATTTTTCGAAAATAATATACACCACTGAGCCCAAGCCCATGCTCGGCTCGGCTCAGACACTTTTTCAGTGTTTCAACTCTGATAGTACACTTCGTATGGAAAGACTCTTCTTTTAATTTGTTGATTGAGGTAGACTTTTTCTTTTGTCGTATTCTCTTTAACTTCTGAAAATTGGAGAAACCTCGTACCGTTTATTTTTCTTCTTCTATTGGATGCATTTAAGAATGTCGTTGATAGCTTTAGCATATGCTCTTTCATCCTAGGTAATAAAACATTGACCGGGTGCTTCGTCCAAAGACACTTTCCTTCAGACAGATGCTTTTATACACATATGTGTTGTGTGAAAACAGTATGTGCAAGTATACACAGTCCAACAAGTAGTAAAGTGATTAATAGAGATCGTTCCCACTAGGATTGAAGTTTAATATATGCTTAATTTGGCTAACAAATTAGTGATGCAAAACAAAATAAAAACAACAAGTTTTGAGATCATCATTAACAATAAAAGTAAAGAGACGTGGAAATCAAAGTAGAGAGCAAGTTGGGATGCTTTTGCTGTATAAATTCATCAAAATATATTATTGCTGTATCCGATGCTGTAACATTAGATGCTGCAGCATTGGTTTGTACTTTTCTATTACTTTTCACTAGGGTTTTGCTACAAGAGCTTATGTCTAACTCCTAAATAGGTCCACTCTAGGCAGCTACGCATGTACAACATTCACCTTATGGGATTTGCCCTCCTATGTCTAGGGTTTAAGCAAGGATAATTAAATGTCTTTAAATAATCACTACCCATATTATCTTTTGAGAACAATTTATAAACCATGTCTGAATCTATAAATGATACTTACATTTAGGTGATCACTTCTAAAATAAGTTTGGAAACATTTTCGCACAAAAGATAAAATGCTCAACATCAAATAAACTTCATTAAATATACTAAAACTTCATTACACAGGTTATAGCATCCCAACTAAGAGTGATTAGCTCAAAATGAGCAAACAAGACAAGAAATACGACTTAAACATAAATGCTATAGTCGTAACTCAAAATACAAGAGAGAAATGATACTAGAAGAGGGAGACCGAAGGTAAACTCCAAGTGTTGAAGCATGGAGACACGAAATCAGCTCCCAAAGATAGAAATCCTTCAAGTAAAATCAGCTTCTGGAATTGTTGTAGCAATACTCTTAGCAATGGTGCTCCTTTTAGTAAATTTGAGGTAGCTTTGGTACAAAAATGGAGGAAAACTATTTCTAAACTTTCTTCTTCTAACCAAGCTCTGAAAATTAGGAAGATAGGATGCCTTAAATAGTCCTAGGGTAGATGATCCAAGAAAACCCTAATTTGGAGGCACATTTTGTCCTTATGTGTGCCCAAAAGCGCAAGGTGCCTAACAAAATCCTTTCTATCACGTGCTGGCCTCAATAGTACAATGTTCATCCTTATCTGACAGCTAGCAGAGCACAAAATCCGCGCACCCAACTTTCTCTCTCATCTTTCGCAAAATACACCTGATGCTGCTGCTGCACTAGAATACACACATTAAAACCACATGAGGGGCACCAATGTGCTAAATTTGCATAGACTTATTTTGGTTTTGTTAGATTTTTAGTGGTGTTTTTATAATTTTTTTGATTAGTTTTTACTTTTTAACGAAATTTTAGTAGCTTTTTAGTAAAATAAATTATAACAAATCATTAAAAAAAACAAAAAAAACCCATCGTATATACGTTTTGAATACGTATATACGATTGGACATAAAATAGCCATCGTATATACGTACTCAAAACGTATATACAATTTATTTTATTTTTGTTAAAAAATTAGTTTTCAAAGGAGTATTTTGGAGTTTTCAAATTTGGTGGGGTATGAGGGGAAAAGGCGAGGGAGTATGAAAAAAACTACCCATCAATCTATCGAATTCCAATACTTATAACGCTTAAATCATGTCTTATCTTTAGACTACTCATCATATGATTTTATTTCATTAATCTCGTACCCAATCACATCCACCTAACAACTACTCTCCTCATTACAGAATATAAACAAAAATATCAACAGAAATTAATGTATCTAATTTAAAATTTGGATTAAATACGTTATCTTTTGTTAACTAATTTTTAATTATAATAATTCTGTAACGGAGAGACTACTGATAAATGAGGAGTTTATCTGTAATTTCACAATCATTCATACTCCCGCACCACCAAGGCACCCCAGCTATCACCATTCACCGTCGCCACGCTTAAGTCCCCTCCTTAAATTACCAAAACAACCTCACCTCCCTCCTTACACAATTCCAAAACCATACACTACCATAATCAAATTCCCCATATTACCCTCCAATCTCATCATCATCATCACTCCCAAGACGCTCACACATGCATACGCAACAAAGCGATCACGGAGAGAAATATATTTGAAGTTCGAAAATCATCACCACCGTAAGAAGAACTTCTGGATTTCTCATAAGGCAATGCCTTGCTCTTCTTTCAATTCTACGAGCGCTGGCGATAACAACAACAATCTGAAGAAGAAAAACGATGATTCTTCTCTCCGTGATTTCAAGTTGAATGAATCTACGTTTTTGGCTTCACTCATGCCGAAGAAAGAAATTGCCGCAGATCGATTCATTGATTCTCATCCTACCTACGATGGTCGTGGTGCTCTCATCGCTATTTTCGGTATATACCTTACTCCGTTGACTTTCATTTCATTCTATTTTTCTTGTTCATTTTGATTTTTCTTTGGCTGTTAAATGTTGAATGATAAGAAGTGAAATAATCTCGAGTAAGCAATGTTTTAGTGTGTATTTGTGTGTGTTTGGAGTTGGAATTTGGATTAATTTATCGTATGTTAAATAGATTTGAAATTAATCAAAATGAAACTTGCTTTTAGTCTCTCAGTTTCGAAATAGTTGTGTAATTGTTTTGCATGAGTGAAATTGTTTTGTATGAGTGAAATTGGTGGAGTATAAGTAAATTGATCGTGGATTTTAATTTGTTTTGAAGAATTGCTGAAATTATTGGAGTTAGAATTGCTTATACTATTGGAGTTCGTGGTTGTTAGACAAGAAAGTAATGTAGTTATGTTCTTTTGTAATGGCATGTGGTTTGACTTCTGATGTTAGTATTTAGAGTTGTGCAAAGAGTAGCGAGAGAATTGAAGTGGGAGAACCTATTGTATTGACTTGTTTACTCGTTGTAAATGGATTGATTAGGATAATGAAGTATTTTTAGTGCTTTGGAAAGTTTTGTTTGTGAGAATGTTGGTGATTTTTTTGAGTAGTGTCAATATTCACATATTAGTGATTTGTTGCCTTTGAGACTTTATTTGGTTTTGTTACACTTTTAGTGATGGAGATGCGTGTGTGTAATGCATAGTTATCAAAATCGGGATTCTACTCCAGATCGGAGGGGGGGTAGCAAAATCGTAAATCGTAAAATCGTAAGTAAAATCGGAAGATTCTACTAAAAAAAAAGTGTATGAATTTGTAGAATCGGGGAGGGGTTAACAAAATCGTAAATCGTAAAATCGTAAGATTTTAATAAAATGCATACATTACTATTAAATAATATAATGCATAAATTCATAAGTCTTGATCAAAATTAAACAACTAACAAGCAACAACCAAATCATAAAGCCTAAATCACAGAGAGTGAAGAACTGAAGATGATGATGATTGATGAGTGAGAGAACAGAGAGTTGCGACAGAGATGGAGTGAGAAATGGAGTGAAGATGATGATGGTTCGTGAGAAACGGCGAGCGAGAGCGAGAGAAATGGCGTTGAGAAACTGAGCGTGAGAGAGAGAGAAAGGCGTGCGTGAAATATAAGCACACCGGGTCAGAATCGGGTCAAAAAAACCCGGCCCAAATCACAGTGAAATTAGGGTTTCAGTACCACTTCAATTTGCGATTTTTAAGTGGAATCGTTACCAAAATCGTAAAATCGCAGGATTTCACTCAAAATCGTGGGATTCCACTGCAATTTGCGATTTTTTTGCAATCTTGAATCGTTGAGGCTTCGTAAAATCGTGGGATTTTGGGATTTAAATCCCGATTTTGATAACTATGGTGTAATGTATACCGAGCAGCGGAAAGATCTTATAGTATTTTTAATATTATTTTCTTAGTCAGAATTGTTGTACTTCATTTTTTTTGGGAAGGGTTCTTGGTCATTGTTTGCTGTCGAGTAGAGCCTTTTAAGGAATCTAATTTGCTTCCAATAATGAATTTGATATAAGTTCTTATATCTAGGATAGTGTATCTCACCAAAAAAATATGCAGGATAGTGTAAAAGTAGTTTAGTTGCAGACTGCAGTCTTGAGTCTTGACTCTATTCTGCATTGGCTCGGTGACCATCTAATTTGCTTTGACTAAAATGTTATTTAGAGTAATGAATATATCACTTGTATTCTTACGTGCTATGCTGTATTTGTATTTGTATTTGTTTAGTGGTTCTTAAACATTACAAATTTGTTCAATCATTTTTTCTGCATGTTTACAGATTCTGGTGTAGACCCGGCTGCTGATGGATTACAGGTTACCTCTGATGGGAAACCAAAAATTCTTGACGTTCTTGATTGGTAAGTAAAAAGCTATTAATATTGGATTTTTAGTCGACAAATCTTTTGAGTGTTGTACTGGTTTTCTAACAAAGATGCAATATTTTTCTTTCTTCAGCACTGGGAGTGGTGATATTGATACCTCAAAGGTCGTGAAGGCTGATGCTGATGGTTGTATTTGTGGGGCATCAGGTTAGTTCTAGGGAACATCCAGTAAGCTGTAAATTCAATTAATTATGGTGAGACACTCTTCAATACAATGTAGTAATTGCTTGTAACGGGGTATGCTATGCATTAAAGAAAACAACATGCAAAGCTATTGAACCCAACAGGCCCCGAAGCTTTCGAAACAGTTAATTTTTTTTAATAGGGAATGCGGTTTTTCAAAACATAAACCAAACAGGCCCTATAGTTTTCCGCTTCCAACTAGTTTGACGAAGGATTTCTTTCTTTCTATTATCCCTTTCAATATATTTTTGTTTCTTAGCATGCACATATCTTCAATTTTTTGAGCTTCTTCTTTCCTTTTTTTCCTCCTTCATTCGTGTTGGTTGAGACCTTTGAGTTATTTAGAGTCTGTGCTTAGATGCTCACGAGAAATGCTTTACAGGGGCATCTTTGATAATCAATTCCTCATGGAAAAATCCTTCTGGTGAATGGCATGTGGGTTATAAGTTGGTTTATGAACTCTTTACGGAAGATTTGACCTCTCGTTTGAAGGTAGCGACGTAGCGTTACATTTCTATGAAATAGTTTAGTTCTTTAGGACCCTTAGTTACCTTTGGCTAATAGATCTAATTTCTGTTTTCTCCTCCTGAAATTTTCATTGGCAGAAAGAAAGAAAGAAAAAGTGGGATGAGAAAAACCAGGAGGAAATTGCAAGGACTGTAAAACAACTTGATGATTTTGATCAGGTTCATTGCAAAATTTGATTGATTCTCCTTAGTTCTTACATATGCCAGATTCGTAAACCTCAAATTACATATTATGTACTCATAATCTTTTTAATATGTTGTATATAGGGGCAAGCTGTTCGTGTGTTTTCTTTTTGTTATTGCATTTTTTTATCTTAGTATGTTATCTTGTGTCCTATAGTATTTGGATCAAGGTAATCAAAATCGGACTGGACATTAGACCGGTGTAGGCACTGGTTCGAGGGTTTGACAGGGTGTAATCGGGATTGGACCAGAATAATTAAATATATTGTTCAACCTTTTCTATATTATATATATAAGCATCAATAAACAAAAAAACCATAATATTCATAACTTCACACTATAGAAAATTAATCTGTACTTAAGAATGTCACAAGTCAACCTATAACATACAAAATTGCATTGGAAATTAAATCAAATATGACATAAAATTTAAGTTTAAAGTACTACTACTTATAATAATACTAAAAGAGAATTTATTTTGTTGTGCACAAAAAATTATGCACAGTGTTTTAAGCTCTATATTTTTTGTTTGTCTGTAATAGAGAGCAAAATACCTATCCATCAGCAATTTCAATGTTTGAATTTATAATTTTTACAGCATGGGTGTTCTTTACGTCTTAAAAAGTATTCATAATGCTTATACCCCTCAACGGCTTAGTGAAGACATTTTCCAATTTGCCATTTGAATTTGCAATGCCAATGGTAATGTCTCTTGATAATATCTTCTCCTTAATGAAATGAAAATGTATCTCCACGCGTTTGGTTCTCTCATGGAATATTGGATTTGAGGTGATATCCAAAATGGCCTTATTATCCCAAATGAGTGTTATTGTCATCTACACAGCATTCCCAAATGGCTATAGGCATAGAATCAACTTCCTTAGTGAGGTTCTTCATAGTCTTGATCGATAAGCCCGAGTTTGATTTTGGAAGTCTCTGTATCATTGTTGCTTTCATCCAACTTTTTTTAAGAAGCGGGAAAGGGAAATTATTATTAATTAAAGTGGCTCTAATGGCCATTTTAAAGCTGTCTCCTAAGGGATTTGAACTCATGTCTATTGAGGTTCTAAGGTCAAACTCTTCATGACCGAAAGTGACACCTCTTGGACAATTGAGAGAACTAATGTAGATGGTGAAAATGGGAGGACTGGTGTTTGGAGAGTCTAAATTGGGAAATGAGATATGAGATGTGTCTTTGGAATCTGAATGTTTAAATTATACACCAAAAAGAATGTTATATATATATATATATATATATATATATATATATATATATATATATATATATATATATATATATATATATATATAACTGAGCGTATCGGGTGAGAAGTACTCTTGTTTATTATGAGAAATGAGAATTGTTAATCATAACCAGTTTGATTAAAATTAACGGCTCATATTATGTCATTAATTACAATATCTATGATTGTTTCCTTTTTAATTAAAGACCACGTGAGAAATTAATTAATGACATAACTGAGCCGTTAGTTTTAATCTACTGAGTTATGACTAAAGTTCTCACTTCTCATAATAAACTAGAGTTTCACCCAACACTTCCTCTATATATATATGTGGAGCGTATATAATGGGAGGGTGAGAGGAACAAATTGTGGCCATAGATCATATCATTAATGGTTAATATTAAGAGAAAAAGTCCCGTGACTTTTTTAAGTGGTTATGTGATCACTTAACAAGTTTTAAACATGACCATCCATGTATTATTATACGATCCTGATGTACTCCTATCATCCTCTCATATTAAAACTTGTCTTACTTGATACACCCTCTCTCTCTCTCTCTCTCTCTCTCTCTCTCTCTCTCTCTCTATATATATATATATATATATATATTGTTGAGAATTCAAGTGTGAGTGGTTCGTCCCACATCAGCTAGGAATGAGCTAAATGAATGATGCATAAGAGAGGAGATTCATATACCTAATGCCTTAAGGTTTTGGGTGGAAATGTGATGTCTAAGTCTCTTGGTGGTCTGCTTCATTGACTAGCTCATTGTTGCTCCCAGTGCTCTCCCGGACTCCCCAACAAGTGGTATCAGAGCCAGGTTTGGCTTGGTGGGGGAGCTAGTAGTGGATCCTAGTTTGGATCAAGTCTAGCGAATTGGGTGACTCACACTTCGGGGGAGAATGTTGAGAATTCTAGAGTGAGTGTTAGTCTGGCATCGGCTAGTAATGAGCTAAATGAAGGATATATAAGAGAGGAGAACCATATAGCTAATGCCTTAAGGTTTTGGGTGGAGATGTGGTGTCCAAGTCTCTTGGTTGTCCGGTTCATTGGCTAGCTCGTTGTTGCTCCCTGTGCTACCCAACAAGAAACCTGTAGGTTTCAGGGGGATCTATACAGTCAAGCACAAATCAGATGGAACCCTTGATCAATACAAAGCTAGACTAGTGGCTAAAGGATACACACATACGTATGACAACGACTATGTGGAGACTTTTGCTCCGGTTACTAAAATGAACACTGTTCGGATCCTGTTATCTCTTGCTGCCCACTCCGGATGGGAATTATACCAATTTGATGTCAAAAATGCATTCGTTCATGGAGACTTAGAAGAAGAGGTGTACAGGAGATCCCACCAAGATTTGGTCCTACATGTGGAACAAGCAAGGTGTTTCAATTGAGGAAAGCCCTATATGTACTAAAACAGTCTCCTTGGGAGTGGTTTGGAAGATTCACAAAAGCAATGGTGTACTTAGGCTACAAGCAGAGTCAAGGAGATCACACCCTTTTGTTTAAGCACTCGCATGAAGGAAAACTGACTATTCTTCTTGTTTATGTTGATGATATTATTATTACAGGAGATGACTTGACAGAGAGACAATTGCTAAAGGAGAAGCTATCAGTAGAATTTGAAATGAAGGACCTTGGGCAACTCAAGTATTTCTTGGGAATTGCCTTGGGCCTAACTCGACCCTACAAAACCGACTTGTAGAGTGAATGATGCCTCCCACTTATAAACTATTTTTCATGTCATATCACATTCAATGTGGGACTCTCAACACACGTCCTTCACGCCTAGGACTGGACAACTGGAGCATGACCCAGTGAGTCGAGCAATGGTGGTGTGATGGGTCTCAGATAGACTTTGATGCCACCTTAGAATTCAGGTTGGGCCTAACCCAACCCTACAAAACCAGCTTGTAGAGTGAATGATGCCTCCCACTTATAAACTATTTTTCATGCCTTATCGCATCCGATGTGAGACTCTTAACACACCACCTCACGCTCAGGACTGGACAACTGGAGCGTGACCCGAGTGCCCCAATGGATCTTGGATAGACTCTGATATCATCTTAGAATTTGGTTTGAGCCTAATTGAACCCTACAAAACCGACTTGTAGAGTGAAGGATGTCTCCCACTTATAAACTATTTTTCATGCCATATCACATCTGATGTGGGACTCTTAACATATATATATACACACACGCGTGCGCACACACAAACAAAGATTTACTGTTACTTTAATTATTGTAATTTCATAGAATCAGCCCATAAGTGCCCTATTTCTAGCTTGTGAGATGCACTATTATTTATTTTCAATTACTCTGTTTCCAAGGTGAGATTCTTACTTCATTACTTTTTTTTTAATAGACATTTAGTTAACAGATCAAGTTGCAGATAATATTCCTAATTTTATAACTACCATCATGCTTCTCTATATATGATGTGGTTGTTTGCATTTTTTATATTGCATCTGCTTATTGCTTATAACTCAAAACATCGTACATTTTCTAGCAACACATCAAGGTCGAGGATGCAAAAGTTAAGAGGGCTCGCGAAGATCTCCAAAATAGGCTTGATGTTCTGAGGAAACAATCTGAGGTGGGTGATTAGTATGTAACATTTCTTTGTTGCTCTTGGGGTATTGCTGCCTTTTCAGTCCTCAAAGTAGGAGATGAGTAATTTATTTTATTTCTATTTAGCTGTAGGACTCAGGATGTGGAAACACCATTTCCACTCCTCTGCAGATACAATGAAATTCATGTTTCCCCCTCTCTCACTCTTATGTCGAACACTCAAACTAAAAGAGACATTTATGCTTATGTTTGTGCTCTTTCCCAAAATTTTGTCAATTGAAATCCCTTAAATTGAAAAAAGAATGTTGTGTGTTCCAGAACTATGATGACAAAGGACCCGTTGTAGACGCCGTTGTCTGGCATGATGGAGAGGTCTGGAGGGCTGCCCTTGACACACAGAGTCTTGAAGATGATCCAGATTGTGGGATCCTTGCTAATTTTGTGCCGTTAACTAATTATAGGTACACTTAGTTTCTGGTTTTAATGTTTCTTTTATAAATGTCGCAGTTGATAGTTTTGGTGCTGAGATGTCAAGTGAAATTGGTTGTACTTAGTTTATACAACAGATTTCCTACCCTAAGGAACATTTCTTCATCTCTTAGTCTCACTGCATACAGCCCCTGGTTTGAAAACCATGTTGTCCTATTGATTCACAACTTGTTTTCTTGAGTTGTTCCTACTATAACAAAGAGCTTCAGTAAAGGTTGTGTATACGAAGATGTGTGGCATATCTTGAAAATAAATCTTATGAACAGTTTTAATTATTTTATGGCTGTACAATCTTGAATAGTTTAGATGACATTCTGCTAACAACACTTTCTCAATATATTGGTTTCTCTACTCTTTTCTTTTTATATTATACAGTTTTATGTATAACTAAGAAAGATCACATAGATAATCCTATTATTTTTCTAGGAAAGGAGCAACCTAACTAGTAAGCAGGAAGAGCTCAGTGATTCCCCACCTTTTTTCATAATTGAGATGTATCTGAATTAATTTGCTTTGTCATTGAAGGAGTTTAATATTACACATTAAAATCTTAAATGATGCAATGCTAACTATGACAGCATTTTCATTCAGGATTGAGAGGAAATATGGCGTCTTCAGCAAATTAGATGCTTGTACATTTGTTGTTAATGTTTATAATGCTGGGAATGTCTTAAGTCTTGTAACAGACTGTTCCCCCCATGCCACCCATGTTGCTGGTATAGCTTCTGCTTTCCATCCAAAGGTAGATAAATAATTTGATCTGGATATTGCATTTGTTATGAGGGATAGTGTGCCTTTTTGATATATGGTATTGGTGATAGGAGCCCTTGTTGAATGGTGTTGCACCTGGCGCACAATTAATATCTTGTAAAATTGGGGACGGTCGCTTAGGTTCAATGGAAACTGGAACTGGTTTGATTCGAGCGCTGATAGCCGCTGTGGAGGTGCTTAAAATGTTTATTTTTCCTCTTGAGCTGATTATCCTTAATATACCAATGAACGGAATTTGATTTATCTATGCTATCTGTGTGTTCGCCGAGCTTTGTTAATGTATGATATAAGCGAGACTTATGGGGGATTGCTCCGCGTTTATTTTTCAGCATAAATGCGATCTCATCAATATGAGTTATGGTGAAGCAACTTTACTGCCAGACTATGGACGCTTTGTTGACCTTGCGAATGAGGTACTTTCTTGTTCTTTGATTTTAACTGGCTGGTTGTATCTTTTCATTTTCTAAGTTTCAGATATTTTGGTTGTTTTAAATCTAGGTGGTGAACAAGCATCGTCTGATTTTTGTGAGCAGTGCTGGTAATAGTGGTCCAGGACTAAGCACTGTTGGTGCACCTGGTGGTACATCTTCAAGTATAATAGGTGTTGGTGCATATGTTTCTCCTGCGATGGCTGCTGGTGCTCATTGCGTTGTTGAGCCTCCATCAGAGGGGCTTGAATACACTTGGTATATTTGCTTCTATGGAAACCTTTTAATTGGATGATTTCCTACCCCCCTCCATTTTTAATTTTGTTATTATTCTGGTTTTGCATCATTTTCGTTACAACGATTAATTGGAGTAACTTTGCAGGTCTAGCCGAGGACCAACTGCTGATGGAGACCTTGGTGTCTGTATAAGCGCTCCTGGTGGTGCTGTTGCTCCTGTTCCTAGATGGACTCTTCAACGGCGTATGCTCATGAATGGGACATCAATGGCATCACCATCAGCCTGTGGAGGAGTTGCTTTGCTCATAAGTGCAATGAAGGTATGTGGTTGTGGTTCTTTTGTACCTTAATTTATTTGGTTTTTAGGTACTACATTATGCACATATTTATAGTTTTCTGATGTGTATGATCTTCATGCAGGCTGAGGGAATTCCTGTGAGTCCATATAGTGTGAGGAAGGCTCTTGAGAATACCTCCGTTCCCATAGGTGACTTACCCGAGGATAAATTAACCACTGGACAAGGGCTTATGCAAGTTGACAAGTTAGATAATTTTCCCACTCATTACATTCATGAAAATTCAGTAAATGATACTTTAGTAAGATTTTTATCTACTTACATCATATACTCCATGACAGGGCTTTTGAATATATACAAAAGTGTCAAAATTTTCCATGTGTTCGGTATCAGATAAATATCCAGCAATCTGGAAAAACAAGTGAGTTTACATTCTCCTATGAATGTTTTCGTACTCCTTGCATCAAAAGGTTTTAATGAGGCTCCTACATTTATTTACCCAAAAAAAGAGACATCCACAACTGACGTTAGGAAAACAAAAAATTTTATATTATGAAAGTTAACATGTAACTAGTATGCTTTTGAAACTGGCTAGCTTATGTCCTTTTGTATGATTGTTAATTGCAGATCCTTCATCACGAGGAATCTACCTTAGGGAGCCTAGTGCTTGCCGACAGTCTACTGAGGTGAGATCATTCATAAATTTGTGAGATCATTCATAAATTTGGTGTGCATCACTGCGTTGATGATCACAATGTTTGAGTCAAAACTTGTAAAAGATTCTTGAGATGCACACTAATTCCATCTATTTTAAGAATCTTGTAAAACATCAACTTTGGTCCTCCAGAGATACATACAACTTTAGATATAAGGAGATGCGAAAATAAGAAACTCTTGAAATATGTAATATAATTGATAATGATCTGATGAAAACTTGGTACCAGCCTTAACACTAATCCCTATTTATATGAACACAAGACTCCTAATCGTAATTAGATAGGGAAAGTAGGAAGAAATTCATGATAGTAATTAAGTAATATGGAAACTAATCCTAGTAAATAATCTAAGATACTCTAAGAGTAAAACCCCATCTTAAAACCCCGTTCAGGGTGGTTCTAAATTTTTGGTTTTAAAAGTCAAATTTGAAAAAAAAACTTGTTCGGGAAAATAGGGCAGAATTGATTTTTTACTTAATTTCAAAACGTTTTCAACTAAAACCCAAAACCATAACAATTGGTTTTCTAATTCCATTATTCAATTTTAAATTAAAGTTTATCTCTCTCTCTCTCTCTCTCATCAAACCTGTATGTAATTTATCTTCAAAGTTACGGAATGCAACTTTTTATTTAAAATTATGAAATCAAACGAAGATTACATATTTTACATTAAATTCAAACAACGTCAATAATTTGATGTTCTATTTACACATTAGAATTCAGAGACTTTCAATTACACGACATTGACTACATAAACAATGTGTGTATATATATATACACACACACATAATGATTTTTTCCTTTGTCGTTATTATTCATAACTAATTTTTGTCAAGTCACCGTGGAATACATTGTTAGGCACCTAGCCTAACGTAAACCCAAAATATGGAATGGAAACCTTAGAATGTAGATTAACGAAAGGAGAAAGAGAAAGGAGATGAAATGTTATTGATATGAAATGAGGAATACAATTTGGAGAGGTAAGGATCCCCAATCCTCCGGCCTAACCCGGACTCCGACCTAACCTAAGGCCACTACTAAACTTTAGTTAAATGATGAATGATAAGAGATCCCCTAAAGGGGGGTGGGAGCCTTTATTTATAGGCTTCCAATACAAGGGATAGAGGGGAATAGGCTAACCAATTAATAACTACCCCAACAATTATAACAAACCCCTCTAACAACCTAACTAACTCTAACACCCTATAACTACTTCCAACTAACATAACCCCTCTTATCAAGGGTCTAACAATACCGACCCCTTGAAAACTAGACTTGTCCTCAAGTGCGGAAGTAGCATCGTGTTCATTTCCTCAAGTGCATCTCCCACGAACCATGAGCTTTACGTTCTTGATTTCCCCTTTTTGTTTCACCTCGCGGGCTTTCGACAAAACCCCGCCGCAATCTTGGTCAATCGGGTTGCGAGAGAGAGGAATACTGAACGCCACAAGAGTACGCGAACATCACACGGCGGTGGAGTTGTAGACGTCGCGATTCCCACCGGGATCAAAAACATGAATCTATGCTTTGGAAACCTTGCGAATATCAAATGCGCAAACAGCGGTTCCCAATCAGATTCGTGCTCAGCGGGAACGAAACCAAAGCGTGAACCGATGTAGGCGGTGGATCCAACACGCGTTCGGCGCCGCCGCATGTTGTAACCGTTGTCTTTTGAAGCTCACTTTGGGTCGAACGAGAAGGATGAGAATCTTGAAGGTTTTGTGAAGATGATCGCCTCCGTGACGTAAACCGATGTTGGTGATTGAATCTCTTCTTGAACCTTCAATTCGAGGCAATTTCTTGCCTTTGTGTTTGCCATTCGCCGCGTTCCTTTGCTTTTCGCTTTGGTGTGATTCCCTCATCTTCAAAGCTTGTGCAATGTTTTCTTTCGACCCGATTTGTGGATTACATTTTTTCTGTCTTCACCCCACGCTTCTTCTTATCAACATTTTTCTTCTTTTTGAGATCGAAGCGTGTTCTGTATATCTCGAACTTATTAAGTGAAAGCCATTTTGAAAATTTCCCATGTAGCATTCGGATAGCATCCTCCATAGAGATCCACCACCCATAGGTCCCTAAATTCAAAAACCATGCCGTGAGCTTCGAACCACTTTCCGATCTTCATTGACACCGTTGGCTTCAAAATGTCGCTCGCATTGGGTTAGCCACTCGCGGGCATCTCCGTGCCATCGAAGATATGAGGTTTCTCTTTAAACATCGCTAGTTTCCTTCGCAAGAAGATCGGTGGCTTCCTTCAAATCCCGCAAGTCGGACCAATTGTTAGGCACCTAGCCTAACGTAAACCCAAAATATGGAATGGAAACCTTAGAATGTAGATTAACGAAAGGAGAAAGAGAAAGGAGATGAAATGTTATTGATATGAAATGAGGAATACAATTTGGAGAGGTAAGGATCCCCAATCCTCCGGCCTAACTTGGGACTCAGACCTAACCTAAGGCCACTACTAAACTTTAGTTAAATGATGAATGATAAGAGATCCCTAAAGGGGTGGGAGCCTTTATTTATAGGCTTCCAATACAAGGGATAGAGGGGAATAGGCTAACCAATTAATAACTACCCCAACAATTATAACAAACCCCTCTAACAACCTAACTAACTCTAACACCCTATAACTACTTCCAACTAACATAACCCCTCTTATCAAGGGTCTAACATACATGTTGACCCATATATTTAGATTCTGATTCACCAACGTTTTAAGTGCCTTTTCTCGTTGCTTCTATTTTACCTAGATCACTCATATCCTAATCTTTTCATCAGCTATCAGTAAATTTTAATGTATGTCCTTGTGATTTCAATTGGCAGTTTTTTCTAACTTATGGTTGTACTTGTACTTGTTCACAGTGGGTTGTGAACGTTAATCCAAAATTTCATGAAGATGCCAGCAACTTTGAGGAACTGATTCCATTTGAGGAATGCATTGAGTTGTATTCTACTGAGAAGTCTGTTGTGAAGACTCCTGACTATCTATTGCTCACTCATAATGGTCGCACCTTCAAGTTAGTTTGCTTTGCTTCACCATTGTGTTTTTCATCCTTGTATATTTCCATAGTTTTACATAAATAGTGTTTGCTGAAATAGTTTTTACCCTCATAAGTTTTTGTGACAAACTGAAATTACTGCATACTTGATCATTGTTATAGCCTATAGGTTTCGGAGATGTGGAATTATGGGTTTAGAGCTGTTGAAGTTATAGGTTTCAGATTAAGAAAAGAAAGAACAAAGACTTTACATTATGATTATTGTTTGATACTATTGAAGTGATTAGAATAGAGACGAAGCATCGAAAAGGAGACACGAGATTGATCATGCAGTTCGGCCAAGTGTTGCCTACGTCTGCGACTACAGAGCAGCTGTAGTTCCGTCTTATTGATTGTATATTGTGTGGTGAGTACAAGCACTAATGAGTTTAAATAGGCTACTCTATGTGTAAACCTAACGGGCCTGGTAAATGGGCCCAATACATATATAAGTAAATCTACTATTTACAACATATCTCAACACTCCCCCTCAAGCTGGAGCATATAGATTGTAGGCATCCAAACTTGTCACATATGTAGGTTATCCTTGGTCCTCAAGAGCTTTTTGTGAAGATGTCTGCCAATTGATCATTAGAACCAACAAATGAAGTAGCAATGTCACCGGACACAATCTTCTCACGAACAAAATGACAATCAATTTCAATGTGTTTGGTTCGCTCATGAAAGACTGGATTGGACGCAATATGAAGGGCTGCTTGATTATCACAAATGAGACTCATAGTGCCTACTCTACAAAAGCGCAACTCTTGAAGAAGATGTTTCAGCCATGTTAGCTCCTGAGTGGTAAGTGCCATAGCTCGATATTTAGCCTCAGCGCTGGATCTGACAACAACATTTTGCTTTTTACTTTCAATGAAATTAGATTTCCACCGATAAGAACACAATACCCAGATGTGGACCTTCTATCAAAGGGACAACCAGCCATATCAGCATCTGTGTAAGCAACAACATTTGAATCACCTCTATCCGTGTAAACAAGACCTTTTCCAGGAGCTCCTTTGATGTACCTCAAGATTCTAACCACGACATCCCAATGACTGTCACAAGGGGAATTTAGGAATTGACTCACCACACTAACATCGTATGAAATATCTGGCCTCGTCATGGTCAAGTAATTCAACTTCCCAACTAGCCTCCTATACCTTCCTGGATCTGAAAAGGACTCCCCTTGATCTGGTAGAATCTTGACATTAGGATCCATAGGAGAGTCAATTGGCTTGCAATCTAGCATGCCGGTTTCTTCTAAGATATCCAAAACATACTTTCTCTGAGAAATAGCAATCCCTGCCTTAGAATGAGCTATCTCAATGCCAAGATCTTTGACCTGAAAGTGATGGAATAGGTGTTGTTTAAGTCCTGCAATCCCATCATGATCATCACCTGTAATGATAATATCATCGACATAGACAACCAGATAAATACATTTGTGAGAGGAGAACTTATAAAAAATTGAGTGATCAGCTTCACTCCGAATCATGCCATAGTCTTGAACGACACTGTTAAATCTCCCAAACCATGCTCGAGGGGATTGTTTAAGACCATACAAGGCTTTGTGAAGTCGACAGACATACCCACGACACTCCCCCTAAGCAACGAAACCAGGTGGTTGCTCTAGATAAACTTCTTCTAGATCTCCATGGAGAAAAGCATTCTTGATGTCAAGTTGATACAATGACCAATGTCGCATTGCAGCCATAGAAAGGAATAGACGAACAAAAGCCATTTTAGCCACCGGTGAGAAAGTATCACTGTAATCAAGATCAAAAACCTGAGTATAGCCCTTAGCCACGAGACGGGCTTTCAGACGATCAATACCTCCGTTTGGACCAACTTTGACAGTATATACCCAACGACACCCAACAATAGATTTACCAGGAGGAGGTGGCACAAGAGTCCATGTCTGGTTAGATTCTAAGGCTGTCATCTCATCAATCATAGCTTGTCGCCAACCTGAATGAGAAAGAGCTTCCTGTGTGGATTTAGGAATGGTGATAGAAGAAATAGCAGACACAAATGTATAATGTGAAGGTGATAAGCGGTGATAACTGAGGAAATTATAAATAGGATGAGGGTTACGAGTGGAACGGGTACCTTTACGCAGAGCAACAGGAGGGTCGTCTGACTCGGTAGGCGGATCCGGAGTAGGAGAGGAAACTGGGGCAAGAGATGAGTCACTAGGATCTTCTGTAGGCGGTGGGTTGACAGGAGGGAGACGAGCACGACGCTGATAAGTCTGCAAGGGAGGAGGACTAGGAGGTTCCGTAGGAGAAGGGTGATCTATCTGATCAATGATGGGTGTAAATGGAACTACCAGGTCAAGATCCGGAATAGGTAATACTTGAGAGATGACTGCACTCGGACTCAATGGGAGAGATGAGAAGCGGTGCATCTTCAAAGAAGGTGACATCGCCAGACATATATAAAGCGATGTGTGGAGGGACAGTAACATTGATACCCTTTTTGAACTCTTGAATAACCAAGGAAGACACACTTAACTGCACGAGCAGACAACTTATCAAGTCCCGGAGTAAGATCATGAATAAAACAAGTTGATCCGAAGACTCGAGGAGAGATACGGAACAAGGGTTCATTGGGGAACAATATGGAATGAGGAACCTTATTTTGGATAGCAGAGGATGACATTCTTTTAATCAATTGCCCTGCAGTGAGGACAACATCCCCCTAAAACTTCAAAGGAACATTAGCATGAATAAGCAAAGTGCGTGTTGTTTCAATTATATGACGGTTCTTACGTTCAACAATGCCATTTTGTTGTGGGGTATGGGGACAAGATGATTGATGTATGACACCATTCTCAACCATAAAAGAATTAAATGATGCAGAAAAAATACTCTTTTGCATTGTCACTGCTTAAAGTACGAATAGAACAACCAAATTGATTTTTGATTTCCTTGAAGAAATTTTGAAAAACACCAAGAGGTTCAGATCTATCCTTAAGTAGGTAGATCTACGTACATCTAGAAAACTCATCAATAAAAGTGACAAAATATCTATGTCCTACAACTGAAGTGACTCGACTTGGTCCCTATACATCTGAGTGAACAATATCAAAAGGAGAACGAGCTTGTGGATGAGTAATCGCTAGTGGAAGGAAGGAAGAGCGAACATGTTTCCTAAGTGACAAGACTCGCAATCTAATGAGTGCGCAGTGAGACAAATGAGGAACTATAGCTTTGAACTTGAGACTTGGATGACCTAGCAACCGATAAATGAAGAAGACTAGGAGACTCTGTAGTAGAAGTAGAGGCAAGTGTAGATGAAGGTTGGGTAGACTGGAGGTAGTAAAGTCCATGTGACTCGTATCCTGTACCAATCGTCCGATGTGTACTCCGATCCTGTATAACAAAGTAATCATCATCAAAACGTACAGAACATTTAAGACGTCGAGTCAGACGACTAACTGAATAAATTAAATGGACAATTGGGTACAAGAAGAACATTGTCAAGAGGTAAGGATGAACGAGGAGTGGCTTCACCAATGCCACTAGCTTTAACTTTTGATCCGTCGGCAACAGTAATATAATGTGGGGTGTTAGGTTGGGATATTTTGGATAAAGAGGTGGATTACCACGGCCACACAATCGGAAGCTCCGGTGTCCATAATTCGGGAGTTAACAGTGATGATTGAGAGAAAGCGATGTAGAATTACGATGAATGAGCAAGCTATTGGCGATGAAGAAGCACAGGAAGTCTTATACTGCAGGAATGCCTTATACTCCTCATCAGAAAGAACATTTTGTTTAGCATTTTTCTGTTCAGAATCTTTAACTTGAGTCACATTTACTGGTTTCTCTGGAAAGCCATGAAGGGAATAACACTTGTCTTCAGTATGACCAAGTCTCTTACAATAAGTGCACTGAGGACGTCCTCAACACGACCTCCTTGACCACCCCCACAACCACGACCACGCCCCCTACGACCTGCAAAATTAGAAACAAGAGCCGAGAATTCTATGCCTGTTTGGGAGACATTGCCCCCAGATCCTTCTAGACTAGTAAGGCGTCTGATAAGATCCTTTGTGGAGGGAATATCTGATGCAGAAAGAATGTTGCTCCGGACTGACTCATACTTTTGATGAAGGCCATGAAGGACATAGATCATGCAAACATTGTCCAGTTTCTCAAGCATTTTCTTTTGTTAGTTTGTTACAGAAACTGATAGAGAGAAGGAGAAGGAAACTCGTAACAAATTCTTTCTATTTCTGTTATGTTTAACTATTACACTGAGAGAGCCATTTATGGACTATCTAAACGTGTACAGCTTATATAACACAGGCACACCTTTACAGAATATTAACCGAATGCTATTATGCTATATGAAGCTAATGTGCAGATGCAATATACTACTCTTACACACCCCCACAAGCTTAGGGTGGTTGAGAGCGAGCACACATTAAGCTTGTCTCGGTAGTGCGATGAGAGTAGCGATGAGAGACAATGGCTTGGTGAGAGCATCATTATATCGAAATTGGCACGGAATGTGAGTGACACTGAAGTTGCTTGACCGAACTCTTTCTCTCTCTGAAAGAACAGATCTATCTCCATGTGCTTGGTCCTAGCATGCAAAGCCGGATTATGAGCCATAACAGCGATGCTTTGGTTGTCACAATGGATGATAGAAGATAAAGTCTTGACATGAAGTTACGCGGCGAGTGTTTGAATCCATAGAATTTACGATGCGGTGTGAGCTAAGCTTCGATATTCGCGCCTCAAGACTGATCTAGCTACAAGAGATTGTTTTCTTGACCACCATGACACAAGAGTTTAGTCCAAAGTAAATTGCACTGCCTGATGTTGATCTCCTATCATCCGGATCAGATGCCCAATTAGCATCACAGAAACTAGTGAGAACAAACGGATCTTTGAGTGTTTTCGGTTTGAAAAGAAGTCCATGATGAGCGAAGTACCGCCAGATACCTAAGGATTCTCTTTCTGGTGTCAATGTTCTCTCAAAGGAGCTACCATGAATAGCGGACCTTATTTACGAATAACTCATTCAGTCTTGTCAAAGTTGCATATATTGAAGTGCTCCTACAACTGAGCGATATAAAGTGGCATCTTTGAATTTAGAGGAATAGGAGAAGAGACTGGTGAAGCATCTCGCATATTAGTTTTGACCAAAGCAGTCACGTATGTATTTAGATTGTGTTAATAATGAGAGTTCCGATGGTCGCTTGTGAACCTCAATGCCTAAGAAATAGTCAAGAGTACCAAGCTCTTTAAGTGCAAATTGTTGATGTAGTCTCTGTGTGATGACTTAAGCAGAGAAGCAGCGTTGCCAGTCAAAATAATATCATCTACATACACTAGGAGGTATGCAACAGTGGCTTTAGCTCTGAAAATGAATAGAGATGGATCACATTTACTACTCTTGAACCCGATAGTGAGGAGAGTTGATGTAAGCTTCTCAAACCATTGTCTAGGAGCTTGTTTCAACCCATACAAAGACTTGTGTAGTTTACACACTAGAGAGAGATTCGAGGAGATAAAACCAGGGGGTTGCTCCATATATACTTCCTCATGTAAGGTACCATTGAGGAAAGCATTATTCACATCGAGTTGGTGAAGAGGCCAATTGTAAGTAAGAGCTAAGGTTAAAATAATCCTGATTGTTACAGGTTTAACCACCGGTGAAAATGTTTCATGAAAATCAAATCCTTGAACTTGATGAAATCCCAGTGTTGTCAAATATCCGTTATGGCGGCGCCATAGCGCTATGGCGTGGCGGAATTTGGAGAGGCCGCCATGGAAAAACGGTTTTATTGCGTTGTGTCAATGGCGGTGCCATGGCGGCCGTTATACGCGTGGCGGTTGTGGCGGCGTGGCGGTGAAAGCGCGGACAAAAGCAGATTTTTTCAATAATCGGGGCGAAATCGCGATGGATCGGGTGGAATCTCACCCCTAAATCGTAAAATCGTGTGATCTTTTGTGTTTTTGCGACTCTGCATGCATTGTGTGGCCGCTCATGGCTTCTGGTTTTGTTTCGCGCGGCGCTCGCGGGTTATGACGACACCGTACATGCGGTCAAGATGACCCGGTTTGGGACCCAGCTTGTTTTTAAAATTTTAGGGTTAGTGTTTACTGGTAAAAAAAAAAAAGTTAAAGAAGTTTGTTAAATCAAACGTTTCACGCTTCCTCTTCCTTGTTTCTTCGCACGCTTCTTTTCTCCTCTACCCCGTTTCTCCTTCCTGTTGCTTTCTTCTTCTCCCTTCATTGTTCTCGCTCTCTCCACCCAGACGCGACGGCCACCACCAGCGATGGCAGCACCGCTCTCTTCTCTCTTCGTAGCCTCTCTTCTCTCTTTGTTCGCACATCGCGAGTTTCCTTTCGTTCTTTCTCTTCGCATATCTGTTTCTCTTCTATGCATATCTTTAATTATTTTTTTTGCATTTTTGTTTTATTTTTTGTTTCTGTTTTAATTCTTTTTGTGTTTGTTTTTTTTTTTTTTCTTTTTTGTTTTAATGCATCTGTTTTAATTTTTTTCGGTTTGTGGCTTTGTGCATCTGTTTTATTTTTGTTTTAATCTTAGAGGTTGGGGTTGGGAAGAGGATTAGAGGAAATGGTTTGTGTTTTCATTGCTTTTTATAATTTTGTTGTTATTTTGATGTCTTAAACTTAATTTGAAGTGGTTCTTAGTTGCTTATGACAATTTGATGAGACTAATTTGAAGTGGTTCTTAGTTGCTTATGACAATTTGACATATATTGATAGGCTTTTGGATTTTTTTTTAAATTTTTATAGTGTTTTGTGTATGTGTATTAGTATGTATATCTTTTAATTTTTATAAAAATTGGTCCGCCATGGCGTCCGCCATATCTTGAATTCGCCATCCGCCATATGTTTATGGCGGTTTTTTGGGTCTCCGCCGTAAACTGCCATCCGCCATTGACAACACTGTGAAATCCTTTGGCCACTAATCTAGCTTTATATTTGTTAATGGTTCCATCAACATTTTCTTTGACACGAAATACCCACTTATTGCTTTCCTATGGGATGGGAGAGGTACAAGTGTCCAGGTTTGGTTCTTTTGAAGTGCTGTGAACTCTGCTTGCGTTGCAGCCAGCCAATTTGGGTCTTGAAGGGCTTGTTTTGTTGTTTTGGGTTCAGTGGCGGTGAGGAAAACAGAGGCAGGTAGCTTAGGTAATGAAATTCCAGACTTGCTTCTGGTTTGCATAGGATGATTATTGGGTGGAGGCATGACTGAGAAGAGATAAGCTAAGGTCAATAATATGCCTATGTTTTCGTTCAACTATTCCATTTTGGTGATGAGTGTGGGGGGCAATGATACGGTGTTGAATTCCTATGTCAGCAAGATAGGTGGAGAAAGGTCTGAATTCACCTCCCCAATCGGTTTGAAGAGCTTTGATGGGTAGGCCAAATTGTTTTTCCACAAGAGCTTTAAACTGTTTGAAAACTGCAAGTGTGTCAAATTTGTTTCTTAATAAGTATAGCCATGTAAAGCGTGTAGCAGCATCTACAAATGTGACATAGTATTTGGCTTTATTGGTGGATTCTATTGGTGCAGGCCCCCAAAGATCACTATAAATAAGTTCCAAAGGTGTAGTGTAGAGTGTTTGGGAGGGGGGAGCATAGAGTTTGTGAGCTTTGCCCATACAACATGCAGCACAAAATTCTGAAATATCTTTATTAGAAATAGGAATGTTACATCTTTGAAATACATTGTTCATTAAAACATGGTTGGGATGGCCTAGTCTTAGATGCCATGTTGTCCTAAGACTAGGGGAGGGGGAAGTTAATTGATGGAATTAACTGAGAAACAGAGGTATTTCTAGATTGTAAAGTATTACATGATGCTGACATATTAGCGGAATTTGAAGAAAGCAGGGACGATGGTGACTTGGATGGAGGAGGACTTGGTGATGGTGGAATTTGAATGGTGCAAACTCATAGAGACCATCATCACGCAATTTGGACCATGGAGGAGTAACTCATTGGTGTCACGAGAGAAAACAAGGCAATCTTTAGCATGAAATTGGAAGTAGACACATTATTATCATTTGCATGAAACCTATCGACACTAATCAAGTTTTTAGTAATAGAAGGAACATGAACAAGGTTTTTCAATACTAAAGACACTTCGAGGATTAATAGGTGAAGAAAAACTAGATGATCCATGAGTTCTTAACAGACAAACCTTGACCATTTCCAATGTAGATTTGGTGCGGTCCTCGAATGGTGATTGTTGATGGATGTTTTGTGGATGGTGAGTGGCGTGAATTGATCTTTGCAGATGTCCGGATGCCATGGTATTTGAGCATTGTTGGTGGTAGAGGAACAAATGTAGTCATCAAGGCTTGAGGATAGGGAATTGTTGAGTCTTTGTTGTGAAGGTCTTGATGGTCTAGGATTGTAATTTGGTCGATTCAAGTGTTTTGATATAATGGTTGAGGTGATGGATAGGCATAGGCAAATGGATTTGCTTGTTGGTTGAAGTAAGTGTTGTTTGGGGTAGGGAAGCTTTGGAAGTCAGTAGGTATTTGTGCCTGAAAATTCTGATTGAACCTATGATAACACATAGAAGCTAGATGTCCAAATTTAAAGCATACTTGGCATTGTACATTGCCAAAGCGTCCTCTGCCACGGCCACACCACGACCTCCACGGCCACCACTACGCGCGGAATCCACCGGAGAAGTTGTTATTTTGAAAAGAATTATCAATTGAAGCATTATTAGTAAAGGAACATGATTACGTAAGTATTTTCTTTGAGAATCGAGTTTTTTGTGAGATGTAGGCAAGGTGTTTGTCAAATTGATTGTGAGTTTCGACCGAGACTTCTTTTTGAACTTCGGAGCAAAGTTCATGCGCGCCAAACAACATGAGCCTCGACCTCTTCCAGTTGATTTGTCTCGAATTTACTCTCAATAACAGAGATAATCGGCGCATACTCCTCGAGAAGACCTTCTAAAATGACATCGATGTGTTGCTCAACCGAAACCGGATCGCCGACAGAGGCGAGATTATCCACGATCGATTTAATGTGGAGAAGATACTCGTCAATGCTTCACGATTCAAGAGTGGTAGATCGGAGCTCCGTTCGTAATTGCCGTGCCTTTGTGCGCGTTAGTTTCTGGAAATGATCCTGTAATCGCTCCCATATTTGAAACGCGTGATTACAGCCGAGAACACGAGGCATTATTGCGCTCGAGAGTGTAGACTGAAGCCACGATAGTAACCATTGGTCCTGCTGGAGCCAATTCCGATAGCGTGGATTCTCTCTGTGAGCAACGCGATCGCCGGAAGTGAGAAATTGTTCTGGAATATCTGGAAAATGAATGAAGCTCTGCAAGTTGTGAGCGTTGATCATCGGTTCAACTTGTTGCTTCCATATGAGAAAGTTTTTCTCATCGAGTTTGTCCGATATCTTCAGCGTGAACGTGATGAGAGGATCGATCGTGTGCTGGTGGAAAGCGGAACCACCGGTGGAGTATGCGGTGGCGAGCCACCGTGAGAGCTTTCATCGCCCATGGAACGCTAAACTACTAATACCATGTTAGTTTGTTACAGAAACTGATAGAGAGAAGGAGAAGGAAACTCGTAACAGATTCTTTCTATTTCTGTTATGTTTAACTATTACACTGATAGAGCTATGTATGGACTATCTAAATGTGTGCACAGTTATAGCTTAACCTGTGCACACCTTTACAGAATATTAACAAAATATTAACTGAATGCTATTATGCTATATGAAGCTAATGTAACAGATGCAATATACTACTCTTACATCTTTGAGTCGTTGTCGGATACAAGGAGCTTGAACTCGTTTTGAGCTTTGTTTGCATATGTCATGATGTTGCTTTCTGTCATTTGAAGGGTGGCTAAACTATGAATAACATCATAAAGACGCTAAATATCATTAGAATACACATTCTTAGCTTTCTGCCAAATATCATAACAAGTGGTGTATGAGCGATAATGAACCAACAAAGAGGGTTCAATAGTTTGCCACAAAAGAGAGACTAATTGACAGTTTGCTTGTTCCCAATCTTCACGCAGATCTTTTTCAATGTCTGAAGAATTCTTAGTAAGGTGATCTGAAAGCCTTTGTCCCAAAAACCACATTTTAACGGATGCCGACCAATTCAAATAATTATCACCATTGAGTTTCTCCGTTGTTATAGATGGATTACCGGAGAAAACATAAGACACAAGATTCTTACCTGAGGATCCAGACTTGTCTTTTTCTGAAGACGTACTCATTTTTGATGATGATGAGATAACCAAGAGCAATAAAAGCCAATAACACTAAACTTGAGTCAAATAATAACCAAGAGCAGACCAGCAACAAGAGCAGACTAGCAACAGAGATCGAACAAAACCAAGTGGCTCTAAGAGTACCCAAAATATCAAAGTGCTCCAAATTGAACACAGACCCCCAAAACAGAAAGAGGAACCTCCGATCTACAACCTGTCCCAAAGAGCCACCGCGAAAAAAATGCCTGTAAGGCAGCGCGTGGGGCACAAACGCCGGAGCAGTGGCGGCGCGTGGCAGCGCGTACGGCTTCTGATGGCGGCGAAATTTCACATGGTGGCTCGGAATTTGATTCCGAGAGTGATGGTGAGGGCGGTGAGAAACAAATAGCAGCGTAAGGTGGAGAAACAGGCCAGACAGAGGGTTTTCTGGTTTTTTTTTTGACCTACGTGACGGCTAGGGTTTTTGGGAACTTGACCTACTGACTAGGCTCTAGATACCATATTGAAGTGACTAGAATAGAGACGAAGCATCGAAAAGGAGACACGAGATTGATCACGCAGTTCGGCCAATTGTTGCCTACGTTTGCGACTACAGAGCAGCTGTAGTTCCGTCTTATTGATTGTATATTGTGTGGTGAGTACAAGCACTAATGAGTTTAAATAGGCTACTCTATGTGTAAACCTAACGGATACGATTGATGATTTGTTTATTTTAATACAATACTAATATGGCTGTGCACAAACCCTTGTTTTTACTAATACAATATTCTAATCCTGATTAAACAGGGAAACAAATCACAATAAGCTAAGAAATAGGGTAACTAATTTTAAGAGATAATCTAAGAGATTTTAAGATAAGATACTAATTCTCTGAGGTAATCTAAGATCTCAAAGGTAACATCAAGATATTAACTAAGCTTTGAGCAAGTTAAAAATAAATCTTTCATGGGGAGGGAATTTTTTTAATAGGTGGAGGGGGAGGCACTTGGGCCATACAATATGTCCCCTAGGGGATTTAAATACAGTCCCTTAGGCTAGGCAGTTACCACTGCACTAGTACCCTGGATGTCATGAGGACGAGCTCACTAAAGCAAAATGAGCGTATCTATTCTATCAAGTTTCTGTTGAATGATGTTAATCTATTGTTTTCTTTTTACAATGACTTACATATTGTTTTCTTCCTCTTTCAGTGTAGTTGTGGATCCTTCCAATCTATGTGATGGTCTTCATTATTTTGAGGTCTCTGGTATTGACTGCAAAGCTCCATGGCGTGGTCCTCTTTTCAGAATTCCAATTACCATAACAAAGGCCAAGGCTGTAACTTCAGAAGTTTCATTTTCAAATATGTTGTTCCAGCCAGGTTTGCAATTATCAGAGTTAATCTCTATGCCTTTTGATGGTGTCCTACTACTAAGTTTTAAACTGGGGTCAACATAATATGCATTCTGACCAAAGAATTTGAACTGTTGCCCAGGGACCCTTGTTTTTCCACCCATACATCTAATGTTGGAAATTGCAGTGTCTTACATTCTTTATCACCTTGCATTCACAACTCTGGTGTAGTTTTTCTGGTATTTGGTGTTGTTAGAATATATGTAAAACATCAGACCGCATCATTATTCCATTTTAAAATATGTCGAAGTATTTTAGATTATCTCCTAAGATTAGTTTGCATATTTTCGTATATACATTGATGAATCAATGCTTACTATTTGTGTGTGTGTAAGAGATGTTTCCAACTTTTTTAGTTATTCTATCTATTATAAAGATACTATTCATGTTAGACTAGAGTGAGTGCAAGTATGTTAGAAGTGTCCTATACATATGGCCAGTCATACTTATGCTAGCCTAAATAGGCAGGTGCATAATACAAAGTCTAACACTTTCAGTTATTTGTTTTATATTTATTGCTTCGTTAGGCCATATAGAAAGGAAATATATAGAAGTGCCACAAGGTGCGTCTTGGGTTGAAGCAACAATGAAAACATCTGGGTTTGACACATCTCGAAGGTTTTTTGTGGATGCTGTCCAGGTAGAACTTGCAGCCTGAAACTTTCTTAGATTATGGTTTTCCTTTTTGACATGTTTTCTATGTCTAGATATGCCCATTGCAAAGACCTCTGAAATGGGAAAAGGTGGTAACTTTTGCTTCTCCGGGTGCCAAAAGCTTTGCCTTTAAGGTAGTAAGCGGTCGGACATTGGAGTTAGTTGTTGCTCAGTTTTGGTCAAGCGGCATTGCGAGTCATGAGACTGCCCGTGTGGATTTTGAGGTAAGCTGATTATTATATTTAAAGGTGAATTTTTTCCCGTCCTTTTATTTGGATAAATATTGCTGTTTCTTATGAAAAAGTTAAATCTTCGTAGTTTTTGAATTGCAAGGCATATGATAAGTTGCAACCACATTGCGATGGGCGCGACAGTCAAAAACTAATATTAAAAATCAGAGAGTTGCTACTTAACTTGAGGGAAAACATTTGTAAAGCCTTTTAAAAGGAATTTGGTCTTTCAAACTAAATCCAGCGTGCAAGAGTCAATCATATGTCGAGAAGATATTAGCACCTTACAACATCCGTATATAAAAATGGTAACCTATAGTTAATTGTTCAAAATTTTATTTAGCTTGATAAGTAATGAACTTTGGTTCTACATATCTCTTGGGGCAACCGGGAATTCACATCTATTAGAGTTCTTGTAAAAAACATTTTTGTGTTGGTAAATTTTAAAATTTATTTTTTCACATTTTTATTTAAGAAAAGAACGATAATAATAACAATATGAAATTTTTTGTGTATTTACTTTGAACTTATGCTGAAGAATTTAAATTACTGCAATATTTATTTTTAAGATTATTACTTCGTCAAATTTATTATTATTATTGTTATTATTATTATTATTAACTACTATCAATATTATTTATATGTTTGTAAAGCCAATACTTTCAGTAAACAAGCATAACAAATTAATCACAAAGGAAAAAAGGCAAAAATATAAGTTAAATAATGATGATCAGTAGTCAGTAAAGTAATATATTTGTCAAGAAACATAAAGTGGAGAAATTAAAAAGAGTAGAAAAATGTGATGTTAAAAAACTAAAGCTTTTATATCTGTCAAGGGATTCCTTTGTACAGATAATATAAGATGAGAGCTAATCTCTAAGCAATTCAGTCACAAAATTCTTCCGCATAGCCTTAGTACTTTTATAGTTGTTCTTGAATATGGTTATAGCCTCTGAAGCATAATGTGATTTTCTTCTGTCAGTGTGCGTGTGTTGAAAAGCGGGGTGTGATTTGTTATTTTATTCCTAATTGAAGATGCAATCTTGGTGTTAACATGAATTCCAGGTTAATTTTCATGGGATAAAAGTCAATCAAGAAGAAGTTTTACTTGATGGAAGTGAAGCACCAGTCAGAATTGATGCTGAAACTCTACTGGTATCTGAGGAACTTGCTCCAGTAGCTGTTCTAAACAAGGTTATCCTTTTATAGCTTGCATACTTTTTCATTTTGTGCTATTCCACTATGCTGATGATATGGGGATACTGATGAGTTAACCCGTTCTACTAATTGATATGAAATATGCAGATTAGGGTTCCATATCGACCTATAGATTCTAAGATTTGTGCACTCTCAACAGATCGTGACAGACTTCCCTCTGGAAAACAGATACTGGCACTGACTTTGACGTGCGTTATGAATTTAATTGTGTGTCATTTGTCTCTGAATCATTTAGTTCTTTTTTTCTCAGTATTCTGATGTTGCAGCTACAAGGTCAAATTGGAAGATGGAGCTCACTTAAAACCTCACATACCATTGCTAAATGATCGGATATATGACAATAAATTTGAGTCTCAATTTTATATGATTTCCGACTCAAATAAGGTATATGAATATACAATTTTTTTTTATTTGTTTTGAAAATTAGTGGGATTGTTTCCATTTAGAGTTGTCCCCCTCAGTCCTATGAATAATAAGTTGCAAGTAACTTATGCTCGTACTTATGCATGCTGACCTTTTTATATTACTTACTATACCATATTTCAACTTGGCTAACAAAAGTGTTAGCAACACACTCTATCACACTTTCCAACACTAATTAAATTCACGGAGATCGCATTAAGTAAATACGTCCAAATAAAGAGGGAATAAGACACATAATTTAGTAGAACTGATAAGCACCTATGAGCTTGGGGAATCCCCCCTTAAAAGCTAGTTGTTAAGGGAGAAGGATCAAATCACTTAAGTGCTTCACCAAGCATTCGATATTACTTTATGTGGGACTTAGGCATCCCATAATACCCAAGTCCCTATCATAGCATCACCCTGAGAGCCGACGTCCTTGATGGATGCATAATCGCGACGCTTTAATCGGTGCCAGTTTGCTCAATTTCCTTTCCAGTCTGTCCAGTCAAAAGAACCCTTTGTGGGTAGCCTTCTCTGAGGCACTGACAACCAGCTTTGTTACCAATTGATAAGCATCCAAGCACTTGAGGAACCCTCTCTTAAAAGCTAGCCTCTAAGGGGAAGAACCAAACCACTTAAGTACTTCACCAAGCATCAATACTGCTAGATGTGAGACTTAGGCACCCCATGATACCCAAGTCCCTATCAATAACCCAAGTTTGTTGCTAGTTTTTTTTTTTTTTTTTTTTTTTTTGAGTAATTGAATGCCATGGTAGTCAGGGATTACAATTAGTGGTATATATAGCATATTGGATGATATTCTGTGTTAATTAATAAGAGGCATGGCTTAGTTTTATTTGCTCCATATTATCTTTTGAGAAAACATATTTGTACACCTAAAATACTTGACCTTCAGTTAAACCAATTCAAACTCGTGGTTAATGCAGTTTTGTAGGTGGTTAATCGATATCCTGATATTGTACCCATTACCCACGTTGACGCCATTACAAACATGGTTATTGGTGTGTAAATGCATTGTTAATTTAGTTGTTTGGATGGTTAATGAGTTACCCACCCATTAGTTACTGATCTGCATTAACCACGATTTTGGGCTGTGTTTACCCAATCGCGCAAAACAACACGTGTTTTTTTTTCCACATAATGGTTTTCTTTCTCTGACTCCAACATGTTTTGTGTTTCGTTAGCTTCGTATGCTTCATATATTAATATCTCTTTTGCTTTTCACTGTTCTGTTAATAGCGTGTATATTCATATGGAGATGTCTATCCAAGCACTTCGAATCTTCCCAAGGGAGAATATAATTTACAGCTCTATTTGAGGTACGTGACTCCTTCTGAGCATATATTTTGGATTAGTGAACATGCATGTTTGTCCCTTTTTTGTAAACATGCATATTTCTTGGATTAGTGAACATGCATATATCTTGGATTAGTGAACATGCATATATCTTGGATTAGTGAACATACATGTTTGTTCCCTTTTTTGTAAACCTGATGAGTGATGACAGTTTTTAATTTACTTTGAATTCATGGGTATTTGTGGTCACTAAAACACCTAATATTGTTTAGAGGACTTGGAAGCTTGATTTATTTATTAATACTCGCAAATTGCAATAAGAAGCTAGCATATGTATTAATTGCAAGTGGAATATATTTAGTTTGCTCTTATATAGTTCATAAAAGATTTATGCACGAAGCACCTTCAACTTATTCCTACATTCACAATAATTTATTTGTTTCAGGCATGATAATGTGCAGATTTTGGAAAAATTGAGGCATTTGGTGTTATTCATTGAGCTAAATTTGGAGGATAAGGTAGGTAGTTTATTGTTTCAATTTTATGTTTTTCTCAAATGATTATTGCTGCTAAATTCTACTGTCGTTCAAGGTTTTTAAGTTGACATTATATGCTTTATACGACTCTTTTTTAGGCAAATATCAGTGGTTAATTGTTAGGACAAGGGAAATGTTAGTTTTGGACCCTCTTCTTATACTCATATATGTTGGCCAAAATTTGATGATATGAATTCTTATATTTATTTGAATATTTATTGCTTTTGTTTTCAGGATGTCATTCGGTTAAATTTTTTCTCTCAACCTGATGGGCCACTGATGGGAAATGGTTCCTTCAAGTCCTCACTATTGATTCCAGGGTATGCTAGTAGGTTTCTAGTCCCAATTCACTAAGTATTATGTCTTCTTGTGAAGTGGTGTTGACTTTTTCATGTTAAATAGTCTAAAAGAAGGATTATATCTTGGTCCACCACAACGAGAAAAGCTTCCCAAGGTACGTTGTTCTCCCTTGTTAATCCCTTAGATATTACCACTGATAGTACGTAATGGCAATTGCAATATTTCTGCAGAGTTCTTCACAAGGGTCTGTATTGGTAGGAGCAATTTCATATGGAAAAGTACCATTTGCTGATCAGGGGGAGAATAAAAATCCAGAAAAGCATCCTGCTTCATGTCAGATTTCTTACATAGTTCCTCCAAATAAGGTTACCCTCTGTTTGATAAAGTTACCTTCCTTAATATCACTTGTATGCTTAAAAATAATTGCACGTCATGTGCTGGTAAGTGGTTTGGTGTCAACAAGTACCAAGCTGGGCTGTAGTTGAATCTACTATCATGTGATACATGATGTAGATTATTGTCTAATTACTTTTTTCTTCTGTTAAAAGGTTGATGAGGACAAGGAAAAAGGTTCTTCATTGTCTTCCAAGAAGACTGTTTCTGAACGTATAAAAGAAGAGGTATGTGAGTCATACTTTATGTTAGAGTCCCACATTGGATATGATATGGTCTAAATAGTGGTTGTAAGTGGGGGACAATCCTCTCCCCATGAGCTAGCTTTTGGGGTTCACTTAAGCCCAAAACCACTCTAAGATGGTATTCAAGTCTATCCAAGACCTATTTAGCCAGATATGTCCAACCTTGCATACTTTACGCCCAGATGTCCACTCCTAGGCGTGAGGGAGGGGGTGTTGAAGTCCAACATCGGATGTGGTATGACCCAAATAGTGGTTATGACTAATTATAAGTGAGGGGAAACCTTCACCTTATGAGGTAGCATTTGGGTTGAGATAGACCCACACCCAAAATGTTATGCTCTCTGCATTTATTTTTTCTTACAGCAATTGCATTGTTTCCATGTTTTGAAATGTTTTATACTTGAAAAATTGGATTGCTTGAATATTAGTTAAAAGGCTGTGATAAAAAAAATTACTCAAGTTTATTATGTTGAGATGAAATTTGCCAGTACTCCTTATGCTGAATTTTTTTATCATTGAAGTATCATTGTCGATTCAATGCCATAGCAATATATAGAACGTTTTTCTATATATTGAAATCTTTTATCTTTCATTGGCTTGAATGTTAATTTATATATAGGCATTTTCTCCAAAAAAGTATGTTTTGTTATATAAATAAATTAAAGGACATAAATTCGCTGTTTTGAGTGGATACTGCATGCTTTTGCACATTTTTATTTTATGCATTTAAGATTTATGAAACAAATCAGTCACTGTGGATTTTATCCTTTTGTATATTTTATGTATGTATAATATAAGATTTATGAAACAAATAATCGTGAGCATCTTCTTGTGTACTTTAGTTATGCCTTGATTTTGTTATCATAATGTAGATTTTCTTCTATAATTTCACATTCAAAATGTTTATCTCTAGTCATCTTGATTCTTTAATTTTACCTTTGTCCATCAGGTAAGAGATGCAAAAATAAAAGTTCTAGGAACTCTAAAACAAGAAACAGATGAAGAGCGCTTGGAGTGGAAAGAGCTAGCTGCCTCGCTTAAAGTCAGTATTTGTGGTTGCCTTTGTAATGTTTTCTTCTGCAAGATTATGGATATTATTTTCTTTTTGATGTTTTTCAAAATTCTGATAGATGTAGTGAATAATCTATAGTCTATTTTGTGCATTACATATTATTAATACATACATGCTGTGTTTCCTTGTAGTCGGAATATACAAAGTACACTCCATTGCTTGCAAAGATTTTGGAAGGTTTAGTTTCTAGGAGTAATATCAAGGATCAAATCCATCACGATGAAGAGGTACCTGTTTTATGTACCAAATGATTAATATGAATTGTTCCCCCCTATCCCCTTTTTCCCATTCTTTGATTTTTCTTCCTTTTCACAAATTTTGCAGTTTTTTCAAAAACTTGCATGCTATAAAGCTGATCCTTGGAGTTTTTGGATTTCACTATTGGATTCATTTTTATTTTTTTTTTATTATTGAGAAGTTGAAAAGATGTATTCCGTAATTTCATATATTTTAGTTATAATTTAATGAGTTTAATTTGCATACACAATAGGTGTATGGGTTTTTACAACCACTACCAATCACAATTCATGGAGTGGGTGGTTACTAGTTGACTAATTGGTGGTTACCAATTGACCAATTTCTCTTTAATGATGTGTCACAATGTGATTGAAAGATAGTGTACAACATACATACACCTATTGTGTATATAAATTAAATCCATTTAATATTATTGAACATTAAAAGAGTATAAGATAATTTATAATAAATTTGGGAGCATGATCTACATGATATGAACTTTTTATCCAACTACGATTGTAATAGAACTTGGTATTTTATCACAAAAATTAGGATTGAACCACAATTACAGTGATCACAGGTTCCTCACTTACACAAAAAGATAGAAACAATATTGCAGAGCTTTGAGGGTCTCCTAACGCCTTCCTCACCAACTTAAGGCCTCGCCTTGCCTCAATTCACTATTAAATAACTACCTAAAGTTTCTATCTCCCCTCCCTCCTTTTCATCCTTTACTTTAGCAGATTTACACATCACTTCCCACCTTCCCCACTCCTACCTTTTACACGTGCAGGGTCATTACAACAACATAAATTCCCATCTTGAGTCACCGATGCAGCTCATCAATGCTACCTTACTATTTTTATCTTATTAATCATTTGAGGCCCAGCTGGTTTTCATGAAATGTTTATCCTATAAAAGTTTGTACTGGTGTGTATATAACAATGAATAACTTGATTACATTTTGCAGGTGATTGATGCAGCAAATGATGTGATTGACAGTATTGACAGGGAAGAGTTAGCGAAGTATTTTGTACTAAAAAATGATCCAGAAGATGAGGAAGCAGAGGTGCTCAATCTTGTCCCCGATTTCATAGTTATTCCCATTGTTAGTTTTAGAGAAAGTAAAGGGGATCTATTTTCTGAAAGTTATCATGTGTATTACACGATGGGCATTAACAGCTGTCAAGAGAGTTTAATGCCATCTCTAATAAATCTAACAAACTAGCTAGCTGCACCTGGGTAATGGTATGATACAAATAGGTCTACATAAGTCCTATTAGTAACTAAACGGGCTCACTATACTCCAAAACCCACCACCATATTCTGAAATGCTTACTTAATAAACTGAAGATATACAGAAATTATATTGATACAATGGTGTTGTCAATGTGGCTATTTGGACATTGTTGGCATTTATTGATCTTTTAATCTCACTGCAGAATATCAAGAAAAAGTTTGAGTCTACCCGAGACCAGTTAGCAGAGGCACTTTACCAAAAGGGTCTTGCGCTGGCAGAGATTGAGTCTCTAAAGGTTAGAATTTTTATTTATATCTGATCACCTTTACTGTAGAGTTTTTGGGAAATTTCACCAATTATAATATGAATACGTGCTAAACAAGGTGATGATATTGCAAAAGTCTGTTTCAGTTGTTATGTTTGGTTAACAGTGAACATGTTTTACCTATTAGCTGTTTAAACTTAGTAGTGTTAGGAAACTAAGGCTTTAATGCTCCTTGGAACTAGTCATTTATATTACTTAATAACTTGTTAATTTCAAACACACACTTGTGGTGTTGTAAATAATTTCTTCGATCTAAAATTGTTATGATATATTATCATAGTTGTTGCCTGCCCGTACCATTTAATTATTTTGTACCATCAAATAAAAGTTGGCAGACATGTCTTGGTGTATATTGTCAAAAGACGTAGATAAGTCCTCAGACTTGACTTGGTGTATATTGTCAAAGGACGTAGATAAGTCCACAGACTCGGCTGCCACAGAAGGTGCGAAAAAGGAAGTGGACAATGAGCAATCTACAAATGTTGGCAGTCATTCAGACTTGTTCGAAGAGAATTTTAAAGAACTGAAGAAATGGGTCGAAGTAAAGTCATCTAAATATGGAATCCTCTTAGTAACACGTGAGAGGCGCTCTCAAAGGCTTGGGACAGCTTTGAAGGTATTTTCTTTTAAAAGTGATACTGAAACATATCATAACAAGTTTTCATCTGATACTTAGTCGTTCGGTCCAGTTTTCATCATTGCATATGATAACATCGGCTTTTATTTTAGTGTGTTTTAATTGGGCTTGTAGCTTTAGGACTTTTATCTTATTGGTCATTATATATAATCTCCTAGGGTGTGTTTGGGAGTTTGGAGGGGACGGGAGGGGAGGGGAGGGGAGGGCATGAGACTAATAGTGTAAATTCTATAGTGATAGGGAGAAAAATTATCCCCCTAAACCCTCCCAAACCCCCTCCTAGTTCATTTTTGGAGTCCCTCCAAAATCCCCTAATTTTGGAGGGTTTTGGAGGAGATCCAAAAATGAACTAGGAGAGGGGTTTGGGAGGGTTTAGGGAGATCATTTTTCTCCTCATCACTAATAAATTTACACTATTAGTCCTATGCCCTCTCCTCCCCTCCGAACTCCCAAACACACCCCTAGAGAAACTCATAAAATCACTCAGATTAATGAAAAAGTCTTTTATTTTCTATTAGCTAGCTTCATCTTTTATGCTTTCTTCTCCCATGTTTGGTTAACTTTCTGCTAGTTTTCAGTAAAATGGTTACAACTGTCTATCATACTACTAGTGGTTAGATAGGTCATTAGGGCCCTGTTTGGAAGAGCTTATTTTTGAGCTTATAAAAAACAACTTTTGGGGATAAACAAGTTTTTATGTTAATTTACAAGTTCTCACTAACAAAAATTGTATCTCCATAAGCTGTTTTTTCATAAACTAACGTGACAAGCTTATGAATAACACATGAAAGCTTATTTATTTGCATAAGCTATTTTTCATAAGCACAAGAATAAGGTCAGGCAAACAGAGCTATTCAGGCAACTATAATTCATGATGCAACTCTCTTGCATGTTTTCCATGCAAGATTTTGATGATGAGGGAGGATGGGGAATGGGACATTGGTTAGATAAATTAACATTACCAATCTTATCTAAACCTCTGCTTCTCCTCATTCAGGTACTGTGTGACATAATTCAAGATGATACAGAGACTGCCAAGAAGAAATTCTATGAACTAAAGCTCTCATTGCTTGATGAGATTGGATGGACACATTTAGCTACATATGAGAGACAGTGGATGCTGGTTCGTTTCCCTCCAACCTTACCCCTTTTCTAGGGCCTTCCAATTTGAATTACATTGGATAGCAATGTTAACACTTTGAAGCCATATCCTCCTCAATAATTTTTGGGAGGATAAAAATGTAACATTATTCGACCTTTTATTTATGACCTATCATTTCCTCTTTGTACACATCTTGACCCTAATAATCTCTGGTGTTGCATCTTTGCCATTCCAGTTTATTGCTAATCTTTACCTATGGATGCCATATCAGGGGATCGTTAATCTCCTTTACAATAATTAATTACGTACTACAGAATAAAGGCAGTTTTCACTTGTCTAGAGATTGTTGTTCCCAGAAGCATTTTTTTAGAAAAGCTAAAATAAAAATGTGTCTAGGGTGATCCAGTGAAATGTTGAATTTGTTTATTTTGATATTGTCTCAAGTGAGATTAATGATCACTACCTTAAAATTATAGCACGAAATCAAATAGATGGGAAACAAAAACTTTTGTTATTTTTGTTTCTGCTGTATTAACTTTTGTACCATAGTGCATTCGGCTTTGTCATCTCATTCTCTTTGGGGTACTATTTTTCCTCGTTTTTTTTTTCATATAGTTTTGGCTTAGGGAGAGTTTAACGAGGCCTCAAGTAAATTTACGGGTCAGAGTACCTCTTGTACTTCCGCTTTATAATATCATTTTCTTATAAAAGAATAGATGGAAAACAAAAGATTCGATCTTACACATTTGTAAAAATTAAGGACTAAGTTAATATATTATTAATATAAGAGATTCAATTGAATTTTTATAAAGTTTTGGGGATTAAATTGACTAGTAACTCGAACAAAAATTCTAGGGAGCGGAGAGAGTCTTGTGCTTGTAGTAGATGGGCACATAAACATTCTACAATGGTTGAACTATGAGAGGAAGCCCATAAGTGGGTCTTAGAGACAACATAATAGTAGGAGCATGATGATAACCAGGGGAAAGTTTAAACCTAAACCTAGAGAGAAGTAGGATTAACACTATCTTATACTCTTAAAAGGTAAAGTTTCTACCAACACATGCTCTCCCTCCAACCCCAAAAGGCAAGTAACCCATGGTATGGTTGCATCCTCCATTGGCATCATTAATGAACCTCTCTAGTTTGAACTTGTTTGCATCATTTCCCCAAAATGTCGTGTCATGGTGCATTGCTACAACATCAATCCAAATGTTGGTCCCCATTAGGCACTATTAAATTATCAACTTGAATGTCTTCCTTAGCTTGTCTTTGCACATTTGGTGATGGTGGGTAGAGTCTAAGAGCTTCATTCATCACCCATTTCATCTGCATGTATAAAAAACATGCATTACACTTGAGGCCATGTTGTAGGGACACAGTTAGCCCATACTCCCTGTAGTAGAATATAAGCAAAAATTGGTCAGCGAAAGTTGATGTATCCAGTCCAAATTTTGAATCAAATACGCCAATATTCATTGACACATTTGTGCTTATATTCTGTTACAGAGATATTTGGGAAAAAGATAATTTTGACTCAGATACTACATAACTTGACCCCATTGGAACATTCAATACAAATCAAACATCTTGCATTTCCAACTTCATTTTCGGCTGGTCAACATGTAAATGTCAAACCTCAAACTAAACGAAACAAAAGGCCTAAATGTAGCAAAAAGCGGTGTTTTGAATGATAGTTTCATGAAAAAAAAATCAGTGTAAACCAGTGTAGTAAGTATCACACATATCACACGATACGTATCGCGATACAATACGAAAACAGCATAAAACGATACGAATCACATGTTGTATCGCAGCGTGGGCCAATTGCCGAAGCAGGTCGGGTTTTGCGACCCGGTTTTGAACAGACATGTTTTAATGCTTTTTTTTTTGTTTTTTTTATTTAAAATCTTAGGCCAGTGCTTTCCCCACACCCCCTCCTACTTATTCACACCCCATCAAAATTTTAATTCCAAAATTACCCCCATAAAAAAAACAAAATAACCCACACCCCTCCCCCCTTCTCCAACTCTCCCTCGTCTCTCATTCTCCCCTCCCCTCCTACGAACCCTATTTTCACTTTCCCTCTCACTCACCTTCTCCCAACTCACTCAATCTCACCCAATCTCTCACTCAATCTTCTCCACCAACACTCTCAAGAGCACCTGGTTTATTTTCGCCTCCTCTCACTCTCTCTATTCGTTCCATTTTCATTCAGGTAAGCCTTTCCCCCTTCTGTGCATTTGGGTTTTTTTTTTTCTGAAACGCTGAATTGTTCGAACGAGGTCCCTCGAACACGTGAAAACGAAGGTGTTCGAATGAGGTTGTGCGAACACCGTTCAACAACCTCATTCGAATCTGTTGTAATTTGTAACTAGGAACCGACTTGTTCGAGCGGGGTTGTCGCGAGCGTAAGGTTCGCATGATGTACCGTCGAACGATCGTTGACAAGAAACTTTCTCGGCCTTTTTCTACGTTTTGTTACGTTAATTTGATTTAATTGGTTCGTTGATTGTTGTTTGAGATATGGTGAGGAGCGAGAGGTGGTCACGCAATTGAACCATCTCACCTTAATCTTCTATTTATTTAAATAATAATGTTATGTTATTTGGTTGTGAGATGCTACAGAGTGTTGGATTTGGTTGATGACATGGATGGGGCCATCGATGATCATGTCCTGAGCCGGTGAGGAGCATGTTTGGCGCATCAAGAGGTCATTCAACCCCTTCCGTGGGTTTAGGAGGAGGTTTGGGAATGTGTATGAGAGGAGGAGGAGGCGCAACACCAGTAAGATATGTCATAGGGGGATATATGTTTGGATTTTTTGTATAATTTAACTACTTTGTTTCATTTGGTTTTTTAATTTGAAATTCCCTTTACGTTGGTGCAAATTTATTGTCATTACGGTAATAATTACGGCAAAATTAAAAGTCAAACAGAATTTAATACTAGTTAAGAACAGAAATGAAAAACACAAATTGCAAAAATACAAGGATAGGAAATTTAAAATGAAACGACAGGAAAACATAATACAACCTAGTTCTAATTCAACCCAATCCTACGGCGGATGGATTGGACAGATTCTTCTGTTTCGACGAACAATTCGAGATAAGGTTCAATGAAACCTTGGAATTCTTCATGTTTCTCAAACATTTAACGAACGTCTTTGTCTTTCTTGATAGGCTTGGGGCACATCCGAATACGATTACGTGGGGTCATTCTACAGATGTAGGGGGATTGACATTCGATACTTTTAATTTCTTGCTCCACACCATCTAGTTTCACATTTTCTATTAGTTTTTCTTTCAATTCTGCGAATGTTATGTTGTTCTTAAGCCTGAAATGTTTAGTTTGACGACCATGAATCAACACACCAGCATGCTCCCAGGACGTGTTAGTCATCTGATACTCAACTTTACATGGGTGCGTAAGTATGGGTTGTTGTGGTGCGCGTGGTCCTTGTTGAAGAAGATGAATGATTTCTTCTGGAGTGCGTCTTGTGTCCACGTACAGCTCTAATATTTGTCGCCCCATCGGAACATTAGCTAGATGTTCCATCATTGCGCGGACGTCGTCGTCGCTTTGGATCTCCATGACCGAATCTTTGGGCGATCCTATCATCTCTACAATTGAACTTTTTGAAACGTATACGCTCCACGTCTTTACGCCACGCTCCCTCTGGAAGAATCTTCCTCTGAGCTTTTTCCTTCAGTTGGGCGAAGGTGATGTCCTTACTCATCCTGCAGAAGACATGGTTAGGACAACGAAACACAACACCATGTTCTTCGGTGGTAGACAAATCCCATTGTGGTGAAGCGGTTGTTAGGAATTTGTCGTTTGAGTCTTGGGTTGAGCACAATTGCCATTCCATTTCAATTTGGGTTGGGAAGAAGGAGAGAAGGTTTTGGTGGTGAAGAAGCGGTGGGTTGGGAAGAAGGATAGAAGGTTTTCGTGAAGAAGCTGATTAGGGTTTGGTGAAGAATGTCCGAGGATGTGAAACCCCTTTTATAATAGGCGTGGTGAAATGTCACCGTTGATTTCATTTTTAGATCACAATCGAGCCGTTTAAATTCTATCCGATTCGGCACATTTTCCAAAGGATTTACATCCACTCCTTTATCTAACACATTTGACTGATTGTAAACCGTTGATTAAAACTGTCGGTGGAATCTGAGACGATCATTGCCTGTCATTCTGCAGCAATTCTGCAACACTTGTTCGAACGACATCTTGCGAACATGTTCGAATGGACCCATTCGAACCTGTTCGTATGACTCTATTCGAACAGGTGAAAAAACGCACAAGGGGTGTCTGTCCATATTTAACACACTCGAACGGCCTCGTTCGAACCTGTTCGAAGACCCGTGTTCGAACAGGTGAAAATTTCTGAAAAAAATAGGTCTTTTGGTCTTTTCACACCCTTATGGAGTGTGTTTAGAGTAGGAGGGGGTGTGGGAAAAGCAAGAGCCAAATCTTATGCAAAAAAACCCATTTAGACTTTCTGACTTCCTCTGTTGATAAAGAAAAAAAACTTTCTGACTTCCCCTTTTAATTATATAAACAATCTAACGTTCATTTCTCTCAGAAATATGAAACGTTTTCCTTCTAGTTTCTTCATCTTCTCTTGCTGTTCTTGGGATATATGAAACGTTTCTGAGTTACCCTTTCCATTATATAAACAGTGTTTCACTCTCCTCTCCTAAGCCTTCTTTATACAGTCCTTATTAAATCATCGTATCAGACTTCCCCTTTCCATCACGTTCTGAACTTCTAATGGCAAAGCCTAAAAAGAGAGAGGTTGATATCACTTCGAGCCATTGTGAATTGTGAATGTGTTGGAGATGGAGATGGAGATGAAGATGAAGAGAATGAAATATATGAGGCTGTGGATGAACTAAGTGATGTTGATTCCAATGAGACTAGAAACTAGAGCTTATTTAGGATTGGAAGTATTTGTCTTCTTATTTATGACTTGAGTTTTCAAGCATATTTTTTCGGTTTTTGGTTTATACATGATATATTTCATGTGGTTTTGAGACTATATCTCTATTTAGGATATAAAACATTGGTTTTTTTTGTTGATGACTTGTGTTTTGAAGTATTTTGGAGTTTATCTATGATATATTATATCATATTGTTTTGCTTATGCTATTTGTTTTTTACTAAATTTGTCATTTTTTTATTGTTCATGTATCTTACGATACAAGATACAAAAAATTGGCAAAACGATATACGATACGTATCCCAATTTAACTACCATGGTGTAAACAACTACAGGAAAACCAAAAAGAAAGTCAAACTATTTTTTCTCTAGACAGTGATATTTTTAGATAAAGTAAAAATAGTTTTTTTTTTCAAATTGAAATCTTATACACCCTCCAATCCTATTTAAGAGAAACAGAAGATCAATTCATCAAGAATATGGCAATAAATTTAAGGGTATACTAAGGAAATATCGATAAACTATAGGACAAGAGGTAAGTGTGGCTTAAATCTTATCCACCCATTTAGTTTTTTCATAAATAGAAATATGATACGTGTGTGTATATGGGTCGGCCGATCCTAGACAGAATGTAGGAGATAAAGTTTGATCGATAATAGCCGCGTCCGATGTTGATGATTCGATCTGAGGTGAAGGGTACCTGCAAAGTCACTCTGATGCTGAAGTCATGTGTTGGAGAGTTAATTGCAAGTATTAGTGAGTAATAAATGCTTACCTTCTCTCTACATTGATGGTGATATTTATAGAGTCAAAGGATGATGATTGGTGTTGTCTGAGGCCGTTAGATCTCAGACTTGAATCCTGACCGTTGGTGATTGGACCTTACTATGCTAATGGGCCTTCCACTTGTAAGCCCAATGAATTGATTTGTTATGAGGGTGTAAATAACAATAGAACTTTTACCCCATAACAGTTGCCCCCCAAGTTAGGTCACTTTTTAAAAGCGGGTTTACTTGATGCTATGTGGACGATGTTGATTTGTCCGATGTTAAACTAGGCGGCGTTTGAGTTGTCCGGGACTAAAATGGACGACGTTGGTACACCAAGAGCGAATAATTTAAATGGCGTCTCTTCAGGTTCCAATAAAGATCATAAATGATCCAGCGTGTCGAGGTGACTTTTGAGGAACTCAATGCGTTTCGTAATGATGACGCTTCGATTTTTGTGCAGTGTCATTAAATGACAATTGATTTGACGCGTCGTTACATGTGTCACCGGTTGGGATCCTGAGGCCCACTATAAATATAGGTCACCCCAGTCCAATTCTGCGCTTTCTTTCTTAGTGAAATTGCTCTGACTCCCGATCTTAAAGATTTCACAAGTTAGACGCTTCCTTAATTCACGAAGTGGCGCGGACTCATTGGTTCCAGTGGAGTGAAGTGAGTTAGATTTGTCAGCAACTTCGGATCGACAACAATTGTACCCGAGGTTAGTACTCCTTTATCTTTTTCCTTTTTGCTTCTTTTTAATGACTCAGGGTTGGGAATTTTCCCCCAGCCTGTCCACTTTTCGTCAGGGTGGGGGTTGTCAGGTCGGGTTCCGACCTTGTTGCGAACCCTTTACTACGAAAACTCCTGATTTAAACGCCCCCATTCCTGTAGGTTAGTACTGACGAGGACTAAACAAACTACTCGCGCCGAGACTCTTAGACTTATCGACCGTGCCCATCGCCCAGACATCGGAAAACTCATGGCTGCGCGAAAGAAGAATTAGAGAAATTCTATCATTATCCGAATTTTATTCTATTGTATATAGAAAATAAAAAAAAGTGTTCAAGAGTCGAGCCCGATACCAAATGAAGGGGAAGAGGTTCAGCATATCGGTGGTCAGGTCCCAATTAATGTTGGAGGAAGAATGGATCATGAGTTAGAGAAGAGCTTCGATCTGGACCGGTTCATTCCGATGAGGAGTCAACTTCCTCGATATGAAAAAATGGTGATTGTAAGCTCAGATTCCGATTCATTAGAGGAGTCAGATACTGAATCAGAATCAGAGGTGGAAAAAATGGATGTTAACCCTCTAGGGGTTCCAGAATAAAATCAAACCGCAAATGATTCAGAGATCGAAGTGGATGACGAACCCCGTCGCTCGGGAGATGCTGCCGACGGAGTCGATGTTTTTTATGGATATCAGGACACTGGGGTTGCTTACGCCGATCTCCCCATTGATCCGCCTCTCGGAACCCCTCGCGACTACTCGTGGGTTGCTGAAGAGATTCGTGAAGTGGGATCTCTTTTTAGAGAGGAGGAAGACTGCAGCCGTCATGCAAAGAGGATTTACTGGAAAGATCCTCAGAGATGGCATACTTATGGAATGAAGGTCAGAGAACATGTCGCCACCTATCCAGATCAGATGAAGTTCGTTATTTATCACACAACTCTGGTCCATATGCATATTCGTCCCCCCTTCACCCGGTTTCAACAGTCAGTGCTAGCGACCCTGGAGCTTGCCCAATCTCAGCTTCACCCCAATGCATGGGCTTTCATGCGAGCCTATGAGTTGGTATGTATCCATTTGGAGAGACCGACATCCCTTGCCTTATTTTTCTATCTCTTTGAAGTAAACCGGAGGAAAGAAGATAACAGCGGCGACCTTAGGCGTCAACTGCATGTTAGCCTCCGATCCAAGAGGGGAGTAAAGATCTTCCAGCCTTATACAGATAGTTTGAAAAATGAATGGAAGAATAAGTTTTTCTGGGTGGAGCCCGTTACTGCCGAAGCTGTGGATCGAGCCGGTAAGTTCAATGCTGAGAAAGATATAGTGTTGACGACCAAGTTTCCTCTAGGATGGACTCTTCGTCACTATAATCGGGTTACCAAAGATTATGCTGTAGCCAAGAACAAACTTAATCCAGCCAACCTTGCCACTTTGGCCATGATGCAATACTGTGCTGATAGAGTCGGGACCAACGATCTTACTAAAGGTCGATGGGGCTTTGAAACAAGAAAATTGGTGGAAGCTCTTAAGAGGAGTAACGTTGAAGCCGCCCTTGGTAGGAAGAAAATAAATTTAAGATCGGTTTCTTCCATATTCTCTTTTATGTTTTTAATATTTGCTTTTGCTTTTCTGCATTTTTCATAACCACAAAACATAGAATAATTAGCCCTCGATTCATTTTAACAAAGAAACATATATATATATATATATATATATATATATATATATATATATATATATATATATATATATATATATATAATACAAATCAAGTTGTGTATTTATCCTGGGTGGCCTTGTGCAACTCAAAGAATAAATGATGATAGGCCCCGCTTCTTACTTTGTAAAACGAAACACATTTTCAACAATTGCTAACTAATTAACTAATGTAAAAAACATACAGATATTTAAAATAATTTATCAATCGAAGAGAATGATGAGCCTGGTTGATGGACCCACAACAGTGAAGTGAGCCACCCTTTTCTGAGTTTCTATTCTTCTTCGCCTTTTCAGCATTACTCTTGAACTTCGTTGTTTCCCAATGTGCCTTGAAGGCATTCCAAACATCATCACTCATGTAATTCAGCCTCACATCTGCATGCTGCAACTTATACAGCAAATCTGACAATTGAGAGCCCATCCTCAGAAAAAACATCCTAATAACATATATCAAGTTAGTGGCATCGATATGATCTCAGTGGAGATGATTTCGAGCCGAATATGGGGGTCAAGGATAGCACAAAACCCTTTTCCATCCAAGTAGTAAAGGAAGTTATTTCAAACTCTCAACCTTACCGTTGTTAGTACCATCTCGTAATTATCTCAATGGAGATGATTTCGAGCAAAATATGAGGGTGAGAGACAACACCTCACCCTTTTCCATCAACAACACACAATAACAATTATATCCAATATAGTCATCTAACCTAGGGTTCATCACAACATCAAAACAACAATTTCCAATTCTAATTAGACACTTTTTAATTAACAACTTAAAAAACATACACTTTTCTATTAACATCTTTAAGTCTCTAACAACATACACTTTTCAATTTCAATTTCAATTAGACTTTTCAATTTCAATTTCAATAATTTAACACAATGTCAATTAATATGTCTAACAATTTTCAATCTCACCTATCAACATTTTCAATCTAACTATTCTCAACAATTTCAATCTAACCCATCAACAATTTTCAATCTAATCTATCAATATCTAAAAATGAAAATAAAAAATTATCTAACCGTTATGAGTAAAGAGAAACGATTCCAACGGTCTCGTGGCGGTCCGGTGATAGTGCGCATTGTGGTGCGGTAGTGAGACTTCAAACACCAACAATTTCAATCCTAACCATTTCAATTTCAAGCAAAAAACACATAAATCAATTCACTATTAATTTCAACATCAATTTCAATAAACAACTTAAATTTCAATTTCAATTTCAATATACAACTTCAATTTCAACTTCTATTTTTTATTCAACACAATTTCTACAACTCCTATTCTTATTTTGTTCTTCTAAAACCCTACCCAAACCTAAAACTCTACCCAAACCACAATCAATCAAATTGCTTCTAACATCCTACCCAAATCAAATAGCTTCAATCTTCTAAAATTCTAAACCTATTTTGTTCTTCTAAATTCCTACCAAATCATACAAGTACTAACAAAACAAGTTTACAAAAAATTAAAATCAAAACAATTTCATAAAAATTAAAATCAAAACTTACAAAAGAGAGAGCTCCAGTGGTAAAGAGGTAGAGCTCTAGTGGTGGTGAAAAGGAACAGCTCCGATGGTGGTGAAAAGGGAGAGCTCCGGTGAGAGAGAGAGAGAGAGAGAGGAAAGAGGGAGACGCGTAGGGGAGAGAGAGAGAGGTGGTGGTGGTTTTCGTGGTTGCAGTGGTGGTCTGGTTGTGGTGGTTCAGTTTTGGATGTGAGAGAGAAGAGTGAGGGAGAAATGAGCGAAAAGCGTTTCTGTTTGGGTATAACAAGGGTTAGCGACAGATTTTGCGAGGGAAAGTAAGTTGTTAGCTGTCTCGGTATTAGGGAGCCTCCAACGGTAAGAACCTGCAACAGTCAAATTGGCGCCTAATGGTTTGCGAGGGACATTCTTTTGCTAACTGCCAAATATCTATCGCTAATGTCAAGTTAAAACAACAATCCTGATTTCCTCACAAGTTCTCTCGCAAACCACAATTTTAGCGACTGAACCCTATTCCCTCGCTAACGTCAGTCGCTAATGCTTAATTTTTTTGTAGTGAAGGTTGACTCAGTTGGTAAGGGTTGGCTCGTTCCCCGCAAGGGTGTGTGTTCAACTCTTGCTGCCGGAGTAGAGACCTCTTTAGTGAGTGATCTTTAAGTACATCTATAAACGTTCAAAGAACCATAAAGTCTGTTTTGACTCTGATAAACCTCTGAAGCCCAACTCACCTAAACTTTCTATTACCAACAAAAAAGACTAACATAGCTTTTTTTTGCTACTACAAAACACAACCAGCATTTAGCCGCAAAATAGTCAATGCGTTCAAATAGTGAAGTATAAGAACCAATTAATTAATTAACTATCTTTATCGTTTTACCTCATCTAATTATTCTAAATACTTCAAGTATAAAAGGGTATTAAAAATCGGCTAAGCTAGGACACATTTGGAAATAAAATACTAGTTTCATGAAAATGAAAATTTCACGAATATCAATGTTCCGACCAAATTAGATTCGTCTAAAAAGGACCAAATGAGTGAGAAACACAAAGATGTGGGCCCAAAAAGGTTTAAATTAGCAACCATGTTGTTAATAATGTTCAAACGTAGCTAGCCACTAAGGTCATTTTCATGGTCAAAAAGTCATACACATTTCTCTTCTTTTCCTACCCAACAATATTTCACTCTATAAATACCCACCATTTTTGCACTTAGCTTTTCCAAAACAAATACGTAAACAAATCATTGAGCTATAGATATAGCATAAATATATTTCTTAAGATGAAGATTTTGATGCTTCCTTTAGCATTTGCTTTGTTTGTGATATTGAGTCTCTTCTTGTTTTTGAAATTAATGTTTTCTTGGTGGATTTTACCTATGAGAAAACATTATAAACTTCAAAAATGTGGGTTTGGAGGTCCATCTCCAAGTTTTCCACTTGGAAATATTCAAGAGATGAAGAAGAAGAGTAGTACTAATTCTTCATTTGGGTCTTCAAAGCTCATCCATGATATACACTCCAATGTGTTTCCTTACTTTTCGCGGTGGCAAAATTCTCACGGTTAGCTTTCTAATACGTACTTATTGTTTAGATATTACTAGAAAAAGTTGAATTATCGATAAAAATTAGATAGGAAAAATAAATTATTTTTTTCAGTTTGTCGTTGAGTATTACAGACGCTAAAATTTGAAACATAGTTTTTTCTCTAATTTTCGTTGTTGATTTAATTTTTTTTCCTAGTATATAAAACAATATTAAAAGAGGTTAAAATAACGATAAAACTAAAGACGAAAAAAATGCAATTCTCTGAAACATCTCTAACACTTTTTTTTTTTGCAAATAAATTTATATAATAATATTAATAGCCTCAGCATCATTGACACAAACTTTCCCACCTTCTATGAAGCTTAGCAGAAAAAGTAGATGAATATTTTGTTTTTTGTCGATATTTCAATTTTTTTTCTAGTATAGTGTAAACTAGCTAGCATTTATATTGTGTAGAAAGAATGAATAGACATAACTTTGTTTCTTTCTATGATTTTTAGGGAAGGTTTTCATCTATTGGTTGGGCACAGAACCCTTTTTGTACATTGCTGACCCAGAATTTTTGAAGAAAATGTCCAAAGAAGTTATGGCTAAAAGATGGGGAAAACCTAATGTGTTTAGAAATGATAGAGAACCAATGTTTGGAAAAGGTTTGGTGATGGCTGAAGGCAATGAATGGGTTCATCATCGACATGTTATAGCTCCAACATTCTCTCCCATTAACTTGAAGGTTTTTGTCTCTTCTTCTCTAGCTAAACATTGAGAACTAGTGAAAGAAGATGAAATAGCGGTTGAAATTTAGATACGGAAAATGATAAAATTTGTCTCTAATTTCGTCTCTTAGTGTTAACGATGTCAAATTCAGAGATCTTTATATCTCTAATTTTCACCGCTATTTCATTTTTTCTGATTACGTCCAACATATCACGATGAGTACGGAAAAGGATTTAGCTATGCTTAAATGACCAAAATTTTAGAGAATAAAGGACTTAAGTTATAAAAAATATCTAATATTTCAAGTTATAAAAAATATCTAATATTTCAACATAGAAAGTTTATGTGTTTAAAAGATAAAAAAAATTGTAAGAAAAACATACAATATAATTTTTTTGTCTACTTATAGTTGAAATGAGAAATAAACACCACACACACTACAATAGTTCACACCCGAGTTCGAACTCGAGAGTCGACGTCCCCATGTTGAAATTACCAAGGTAACCAACAGTGAGGGACAACATACAATGTATTTTAAATGCAATATGAGGGACATTATTATAAAGACAAGTACAAGAAAAATAAAGATAGGTGATTTCAATTAATTCTAGACATGCCAAATATGGATATACAACCCAATTTGGTCTTTATATGAACAAACCATTTCCCATCAAAGTCAAACAAACAACTGCTAAATTTATTGCACCTTATAAAAATTAAGTTTCTATATGGTCCACCAAAAATTTCTATGTTAATGAATCATAAAATTTCTTCTCATAATTTAATACCAGATGGAAAAAATTATTTGCATGTTATCATTAGTGTCACAAATTATGAAGCAAGAATAAAGTTATGTTCATAATTTATTTCTAATACATAAAATTAATGTGTATTATATTATAGGCAATGGCAAGCATGATGGTAGAATGTACAAACCAAATGATGAGTAAATGGATTACCCTAATCAACTCCGGAAACCGCGAAATCGACGTCGAGAAGGAGATTATCGCAACAGCGGGAGATATTATAGCAAGAACAAGTTTTGGTATAGAAGATGAAAATTCAAGAAAAGTGTGTGAAAAATTAGGAGCCCTACAAATGACACTATTTAAAACAACAAGATATGTTGGTGTTCCATATGGAAAGTGTTTGGATATCAAGAAATCTATGGAAGCAAAGAAACTTGGGAAAGAGATTGATAATCTTTTGTTAAGTGTTATAAAAGATCGAAAGAAATTACTTGAAAGAAAAGGTAGAGAAGATTTATTGGAATTATTGTTACAAGAGAATGAAAAGACAATAAAATTGAGTACTAGAGAATTGGTTGATGAGTGCAAGACTTTTTTTCTTTGCTGGCCATGAAACTACTGCTTTGGCTATTTCTTGGACTTTGATGCTATTAGCTATGCATGAAGATTGGCAAATTCAATTGAGAGATGAGATTAGAGAAGTGGTTGGTGATAAAGATATTGATATCAACCTTCTTGCGGGTCTTAAAAAGGTACGTATTGCAAATACTAACAATACCTACTTATATATATATATATATATATATATATATATATATATATATATATATATATATATATATATATATATATATATATATATATATATATATATATATATATATATATATATATATATATTATAGGGAATTAAAATATTATGTGTTTCAACCAATACTTCACAATCAATTTAGAGAATAATTCTTTATAGTTGTGCGTAAAGGATTATCGATTTATACCCAAAAAAATTATTTTCGGTGTTCACACAACATTAAATAGATTTATTGGTTTGATTGTGTCTCTCGAGAATTATATTAATGGGTTTAGTTGATATGCGCTGATGTTGTAATTGTTTTATACCACCAACCAATCAAGTTTCATGATATGAGTAACTTTTAAGTAGTTGAGCTGAAATCCATCACTTTTTTTTGTGTTTTTATTCAAAATATAATATTTAATGTATAATTTTTTATGAGTTTAATTAGTATACACATTATGTGTAAAGCTTATTACACAATACATGGTAGGCATAACACATCAAAAGCAGTTCTTAATGAGAAAGAACTTCTTTTAATGACTCACAAACTATCATTGGTAGATAGTGTAAAACATGTATACACAGTTTGTGTATATAAATTAAACTCATTTTTTATTTTATTTTATTAAAATAAATGTTTAATGTTAATTAATTTTCTCTTTTAAAAAAGAGAATGTTTTTATTGAGGAATGTATTCATGCATTTAATTTAATTTGTTTCGATCGAGCTTTCTAAAGATGACTTAATTTAATTTAATTTAATTTATATTTAGTCATTACTTGGAACAAACATTAATTAGCTGGTTATGTTTGGTCGTTACTTGAACAAACATTAATTAGCTGGTCATGTTCACATCTACAGTCCATAAAACGCAATTAATTCAAAATAAATATTCATGAATAATTAAATAAAAATAATTGATGTGGTCCACATGACAAAAAAAATAGAGTTAAAGCTTGTGTGAAGCTACATGTAGACAAAAAAAAAGCTGCAACATCTGAGTCTTGTTGCCCCCTGTGAACATGTAGTAGGAATGTATGTAGGATCCTTGATTTTCAATCATCATTTTGACCCTTAGGACTTGGTCAATGGATTGACTTTGAAAATCTCCTAAATTTCTTTTTATTCCTTTATATATATATATATATATATATTATTTTTGATAGAAATAAGTTTTGGTGAGTTGGCTCGGGCAGAGTGAGAAAGAGAGCTTCACTTACTTTGAAATACCTGCAGAGAATCTTCATGGATCACCCACCAAAGTGCCTTCACGCCCAGTAGTGAGAGTTGAACTCACGCCATGCGAGAGATGAGTCAACTCTTTACCCTTATGAGAAATGAGTCAACTCCTTACCAAAAGACTAGTTAATTCATCTTGTCTTTTAGTCCATTAAATAATTTTACTATAGTTATATTGTCATATTATATACTCCCTCCGGACCTATTTATAAGCAAAAAAATCACTTTTTAGGTTCATTGGAAAACTAATGTATTTGGACTACATTATAGTCTAGATACATTGTTTCCCAATGAATCTAAAAAGTGGTTTTTTGCTTATAAATAAGTCCAGAGGGAATATGGACAATATCATTTGATATTTTGAAATGTGTGTGTGAATTTGGAATTGGGAGATCCACATTCTTGGTTGCATTGACAATTTCAATAACATAAAAGACTTCCTTCCGAGTTCGAACTCGGATGTGACCATTATATTGGTAGTGTGTGCGATATCTATTTGTCAATTCAGTAATTAGTCGCATAACGAGATCAAAAGAATCTAAGCTATGGGAATATTTGAAGTGGCCACCAAAGTCAAAGACACTAATTAATTACAATATGTCATAGAAATATATTTATGCATGTGTTTTTTTTTTTTTTACAAAAACTTTATGCATGTGTAGTTTCAATATATATTAATTAAACATGTGCATGTCTTTTATTATAAAATATTTACAGATGAATTGGGTGATGAATGAAGTTTTAAGGCTATACCCATCAGCACCAAATGTACAAAGACAAGCAAGAGAAGACATTCAAATTGATGATTTAAAAATACCTAATGGAACAAACATGTGGATCGATGTTGTAGCCATGCATCATGATACATCATTATGGGGAAAAGATGTGAATGAATTTAAACCAGAAAGATTCATGGATGATGTGAATGGTGGATGCAACCATAAGATGGGTTACTTACCATTTGGATTTGGAGGAAGAACTTGTGTTGGTAGAAACTTGAGTTTCATGGAGTATAAGATTGTTTTAACCCTTTTATTATCTAGGTTTAGTTTTAAGATTTCACCAAAATATATTCATTCACCAACTATTATGTTGTCCCTTAGGCCTGCTTATGGACTTCCTCTCATAGTCCATACCCTTTAAGTCATTAGTGCTTTGACAATTTCTTTACGGGACAAACCTGTTCTCGACAATTTTTGGGACAAATTCGTTCTTGAGATTTTCTATATAGGGACAAATTAGTTCTTGACATTGGATGGGTGGGGGACTAAAATGTCCCCATTTTAAAAATGTCAGAGACTTATATGTCTCAAAAAATTATCAGGGATCAATTTGTCTCATAAAAGAATTGTCAGGGACTTAATTGGGTCTTTAGTCAAAAAATTGATATAGAGCTAGCTAGTCCTTTTTGTTGCTAGACAATTGATTCATGATTCAATAAGATGTAATATTTATACATAATACATGGTATACAAATCCTTGCCATGCATGAAAATAATAATAAATAAAGTGCTATTTAAGTTTTGTTTATGTTTCATTAGAGTTGTAATTCATTTTCAATCAAATTAAGTATTTAATGGAAGATTTAATTAATTTCATACTTTAGATTTCATTAATTACTTGCTAATTTATTTTTGAATTCTAAGATAAAATGGAAATTAATGTATAAATAAAATAATATATATATATATATATATATATATATATATATATATATATATATATATATATATATATATATGTATATGACACAAGTTTTGACTAAGCTAGTTTTTCATAATCAATAAAACTTATTAGTTTAGACTTATCAAATTATATACTAAATTTGAAATACTTGGATTGTTATTTAGAATTATTTCTTAGTTTCCTTTGCAATAAGTTATGAAAGTTAAATTAATTTAATTATAAAATTTCACAAAGATATACATGACAAATATACACGAGTTCATTTTAATTAAGATTAATTTCCAATTAAAATTTGAGGACAATATGACACAATATAAAAAAATAACGTAAAAATTTAATTCAAGACACAAGTCATTTGAAATAATTTAATAATGATAAAATAATATTTAAAATTTTGAAAATCATTTTTTAATTACTTCTACATAGTTGTATAAAATTAAGTTAAAAATATTTTTTTCCAAAAAAAAAAGATTGTTATGATAGTAAACAAACATAAATCAACTTCTAATTTTCTTAAAACCTCTAAATTATTCTAAGCTAAAATCATTTTTTTAATCTGTAATAACCGAACGCTAAATCTGATCTATCTGTTTTTCTTATTTGAAATTTTAAGCTTCAAAAGTGTACTAATAAGGTATTTTTTTATTGTGAAATTTTAAGAAAATAAATAAAAACGGATTTAAGAAAGTAATAAGTAATGCAAAACTTTTGTAGTTAAAATAAGGGAAAATATCTTTCAAAGTTCTTAACTTATTTTCATGTAACAAATAGGCCACTTATGTTTTAAAATCATTACATCGTTTCCTTTTTTGTGATTTCTGTTTAACTTTATTAAAAAAAAGTTTAAGTGGCTGACGATTTTTTCGAATGACTGACGGTGCTGGCGTGGATGTCGATGTGGCAGGTCCTTTAAAGATTTAAATAAAAGTTAAGGGATCTATTCGTTACCTGAAAATAAGGTAAGAGACCTCAGGAGATATGAAATAATTATGTAATCATGTAAAAGAGTTTTAGAAAATTTTTAAAAAGAACATTTCAGTTATTTTTAGTTTTAAATTTTTCTATTAGAATGAATACAATTTTTATCAATTAAATCAGTTTTTCAAATTTTAAAATAATTTATGTCTCAAAAAAGTATTTTCCTAGCACAGTGGAAAGAACTAGTCTTGTTTCCTCAATGTGCTGGGTTCAAATCCCCTTAGAGACAGTTGTAAAATGGTCATTAGTACCACTTTGATTAATAAAATTTTCCCTTCACCAATTTTCTTTTTAAAAAAAAGTATTTTCTCAGAAATGAAATTATAAAGGCAGGCGACATTACTAAATTTATTTTGATTAATAAAATGGTGGATGCAATTTGTATGATATTTTCAACTCACTTTATTTCCCCACACATGATGGGTTGTCTGAATATCAGGCAACTGTCTAATGCAAAGTTTGAAATTTGAAGATCTGCATAACCAAAATGAGAAGCTAGATAGCTACTGATGCGTGAAACTTAAAGCAAATAAACACTCTTAATTTCTTCGGTTGTCCTTGTTTTTTTTTTGATAAACAATTTCATCGAAAGGAGCACAAGGGGTGTTCATCCCTTACAATGAGAGAAAAAAAAAAGGGGAGGGCCTCCTCAAAACCTCTCTGAGTCAAAACCCATTGGGAAAAAAATTCGGGAAGAAAAAAGAGTACCCTGTGAGTGCACTACAGTGGGAAAGCCTAACCCACTATTTCCCCCTACTACCCAACAAAATGATTAATACAATGGTAAGCTTTATTCCACCAAGAAACCAAAACATAACCGAAATGACACCCCCCCCCCCATAAATAAACCATGACCAAGACATAGTTTTAATATGATAAACAATCGAGTCTAACTCCGGTTCTTCCCCCTTGAAAATAAGATTATTTCTAGTCAACCAAATACTCTAACACGAGGCCAGCCAAATAAGGTGTCTAATCTTCTTAGATTTCTTGCCGGTAAACACTTTTGCGAAGGAATTGAAATGCTCAATCAAAGACTCCTCAACGATATGATCCACACCAAGCCATAACTCCACCTTTTTCCACACCATCCTAGCCAAATCACACCCCACGAAAAGATGGTCCAAATCTTCAAAATCATTCTGACAAAAAGCACAGGCCGCCTCCTCCATAGACTGAATAACGTTACGATGAAGCAAAGAAGAGCGAAGAGGTAGAGCCGAGACAAGCATACGCCAACCAAAAAGCTTAATTTTCGACGGAACAACCGTTTGCCACACGACTTCAATATTGGCCGATAGTAGAGGAGGCAAGACAGCTGTTGTCCGAACGCTTTGCACCTGTATATAACAAGAACTAACCGAAAACAATTTATCATGAGTTAGAGTCCATTTACAGCAATCAGATTTACCTCGAATCGGAGAAACTTCACGCAAAATAACCGTTAAAACTGCAGCTTTCTGAACACAAAGCTGACAACCTGTAACATTAGTTAAAAAATTCCAACTCCAAACATCTCGTCTCCAACAACCGGCTTCAGCGACAGTGATATCCTTATCAGCATAACCAACCAATAAATTAGGAAACACGATAGACAACGGTTGGTGACCAATCCAATGATGTTTCCAGAGTTTGACCCTGTCACCACTGCCCAATCCTCTCCGAATACAATCTTTGAACCAACCGTCCCCCACTTCTTCTTTACCAACAATACAAAGATCCCTCCACCACAAAGAATCCGATCTCCTTCTCCTGACGGAATCACTAGACATAAATCCTGACAACTCACCATATCTATGACTTAAAAGACCTCTCCAATTCGCATACTCGTCCACCAAACAGAGCCACTTCCATTTTGACAATAAAGCAATATTGAAATTCTCCAAGTTTTTGATACCAAGACCCCCTTCATTTTTCTCCCTACACACCTTATCCCAAGCCACCCAATACATACCTCTCGCATATTCCTTAACTCCCCAAAGGAAATCTCTTTGAATCCTTATCATCTCCCTAATAACCACTTTTGGCGCTTTGTAAAAGGAGAAGAAATACAAAGGTAAACTACTAATGACCGAGTTGATAAGCGTCACCCGACCTCCTATAGATAAATTGCGCCCCTTCCAAGATGCCAGCCTAGACCGAAACTTTTGCAAAAATGGATTCCAAGTCCCTTTCCGCCTCGGATTAGCACCAACGGGAAGTCCAAGAAAGTTGAACGGAATGGATTCCGACCTACAGTGAAGGAAAACGAAAGCTTGCTCTAGAAAATTATCAGGCACATTAATACCAATAAGCTTACTTTTGATGAAATTGACCTTCAATCCGGAGACGAGTTCAAAGCTTCTGAGGATAGATTTTAGACCCCAAAGGTTATTCCAAGACGACTTCCCAATAAGGACGGTATCATCAGCAAATTGAACAAGAGAATAACTAAGGTTTTCATTAATTACAAACCCCTCAAAGACCCCAACCCCCACCGCCTTATCCACCAATCGAGCAAGACCCTCAGCCACTATCAAGAATAAAAAAGGAGATAGAGGATCCCCCTGACGCAATCCCCTTTGCACCAAGAAATCTTGGGTTGGGCTTCCGTTGACCAAAACCGACAAGGAAGAAGAAGACACACACGCTCTAATCCAACGAATCCACTTAAGATCAAACCCGAACTTAGCTAACATATCAAAAGAGCGAACGACCAAGATACAATGTCATAAGCTTTCTCAAAATCCACTTTAAACAAAGATGCATTCCTCCTTATTACGCTTCGCCAAATCAACTAACTCATTAACAATCACTACCCCATCATGAATATTCCGACCACCCAGAAAAGCCGACTGACACTCAGAAATCACCAAGTGAAGAACCTTCTTTAACCTGTTGGCCAACACCTTTGAAAGAATCTTATAGATACCCAATTAAACAAATGGGCCTATACTCCCCCAAACCTTGAGGATGCTCATTTTTGGGAATGAGAGTTAGGAAAGAGGCCGAGAACGCTTTAGGTATGTGAGCCTTGGCATAGAATTCAGAAAAAACTCCCACAATGTCGTACTTCAAAAAATCCCAATTCTCCTTAAAGAACCTCAAATTAAAACCATCAGGACCCGGGCTTTTATCTCCATCACATCTCCAAATCCCCTCCCTAATCTCATCCTCTTCAAAAGGCATGACCAGGAAATCATTCGCTTTCGAAGAGATTTGATTAAACAACGTTTCATTCAAGATAGGTCTTCCATACAGCGGCTCCGTAAAACCTTGTTGAAAGAAATTCTTCACCCTATCTTTAACCACCAAAACATCTTCAATAAGCCTTCCCTCATCATCTAACAACTTTAGAATATTTCTTCTCTTTTTAAACTTCAACATAGAGTGAAAATATTTAGAATTCACGTCACCCTCTTTGATCCAACATGCCCTACTCTTTTGATGAAGAATACTTTCCTTCAATCTGATCTGCTTCTAAAATGACACAGTGACTTCCTTTCTTTTAGAGCCTGTGGCCTCATCCCAATGCTCAATGAGCATTAGATCTAAGTTATTCAACTCCTTGACCTCCTCCTCTATATTCAAGTCAACCAATCCAAACACCTCTTTGTTCCACACTCGCAACTTCTCTTTCAACATCTTCATTTTCTCCTTAAGAACATAAGCTTTATTCCCAGAACCTGAATTTGAGACCAATTATCCTTAACAAACTATTTAAACTTAGCATGGTGAAACCAAGCATTAACAAACCGAAAAGGTTTCGGACCCCAATCAACAATAGATCTGAGCAACCAAATAGGGCAGTGATCGGAGATATTCCTCTTCTCTATCCATTGACCCGAGATGTTCCACTTGTCAACCAAATTAGGAGAAATAAGGAACCTATCCAGTCTACTCATAGAAATCCCATCCGAGCAAAACCAAGAAAAAACATTACCAGTAACTGAGACATCAAGTAAATCCATATCCGACATAAAAGCATTAAACTCGTTAATTTCCTGAAAAGACCCCCTTTCCCCTATTCCTTTCCTTTCCTCTACTCTTGAGACACAATTAAAATCTCCAGCCAGACACCAGTCCCTAACATCAAGAGACTGTTTATACGCTTTCAATTCCTCCCACCCCTGACATTTCCCATTCAAATAGCAAGGCGCATAAACATTTACCACATACAACAAAGAATTATCAACATACAAAGCCACCCCAATATACCTTGTACCCATAAACGAGAACTTAAAATCACATGAACCAGCCACCCAAGATGACAACAACCCACCAGACTGACCAGTAGTCGATTTAACGACATACTCAAACAAAATATTACCCCACAATTGACTAATTTGATTTTCCTCCAAATTCTCCCTCTTAGTTTCCTGTAAACAAATGAAATTAAAGTTACCTGTAGAAATTAACGATCTCAGGTGACGCCGTTTAGCTCTGTCACCCCACCCACGCATATTGAGAGATAAAATAATCATCGAGAACTAGCTACATTCTTCCCCTCCTTCCTTGCTACCTCATCTCTCTTCTCTCCTTGAGAAATTTCTTCAATATAAACTTCCTCTGGCCTGATTCCTTCCACCCCTAAATTATTCGCCGTCTCCCACACACGGTGCGCCACCACCTTGCTCTGTAAAACCCAGAATTTGTTATTACAACCTCTAATGTCAGAACTGACTATAGACCCATCACATAACACCGCTCCAGCCGATAACAGAGACGACGAATTGGCCCTCACTTCCACCTTCGCCTCCTGTGAACCATGGTACTCCTTGTCGGAAACCTCTGCCAGATCTATTAAATATTAGGTTCCTTTTACTTTTACCTTAGCCTTTTACTTTTACTGCCTTTGACCATGTTACCTCAATAGCTAGTTAGTTGACCATAGTTAAGTCACTAGGTGATTGACTTTCCCTTTGCTGGATAAGATTAGTTCATTTTTCAGTTAGATGTTAGTTCTAGAGAGTAGTTTTTTAGTTGTAACAAACTGGAGATTTCGTTTCTTGCAATTAGATTAGATCCCTGTATATATAGGTTCATCTGTACATTCTGTATCTCAACTTTTCAATTCAATGTATTTTTCAGTTTACAATTTCTGTTTCTAAGATGGTATCAGAAGAAATGCATTTCTAGGGTTTTTTCGCCCCTTTCGTTGCTTCGTCTTCTCACCGATTCTCTGTTCTTTCGTTCGCCATTATCGTCCTTTGTTGGCCTTCCCGCTTCCTCAATTCACCATAATGGCGCTTATCGTTGATCAAAACAACCCCTTTTTTCTCCATCACTCCGACAACCCTGGACTGGTTCTTGCCACGCATCTTCTCGCCGAGAACGGCGACAACTACAACTCTTGGAAGAGAGCCATGGTTTGGGCTCTGAGCTCTAAAAACAAGTATGGTTTCGTCGACGACACCATCAACACACCAGCGGGTAACGATCCTCAGTATCCTCACTGACTTCGTTGTAATAATATAGTGGCGTCGTGGATCCTTAATTTCGTCTGCAAAGAGCTCTATGGTAGCATCGTTTATCACTCCACCGCTCAGAATCTTTGGTTGGATCTTGAAACAAGATTTCAACAGCAAAATGGTCCCCGTGTCTTCCAACTTCGTCGTGACTTCACCGGATGCACTCAAGGCTCATCCTCTATGAATGCCTACTACAATCGCATCAAGACTCTTTGGGAGGAACTTAGCAACTGCGTTCCCGGTCACACATGCAACTGTGGCGGAATTCAACCGTTGGTCTACCATATCAACTCAGAGTATGTGTATACGTTCTTGATGGGTCTCAATGAGACCTATAGCAGTCTTCGCAGGAAATTCTTGGTGATGAATCCGCTACCCTCTATCACCCAAGTCTTCGCTCTTGTTCTCTAGGAAGAAAAACAACGTGATGTGGGTAATCTTGGAGCTAATACCACTTCTTCTCCTCTTGCTTGTGTTGTTCAGGCCGATTCCAAGGGTTCTTCTCAATCATCTCGCCGTGACGAACCCCTTTGTGCTCATTGTGGCTTGTTGGGCCACACCAAAGACAAGTGCTATAAGTTGCATGGTTTTCCCCCTGGGCATCGCAAGTTCAAGGCTTTTGTTGGCCATGTAGATGAGGAATCCTCCACTAGCACACCTCCCCCTGAGCAGTATCAACAGTTACTCACCTACATTCAATCTCAGATTGCCAAATCAAGTGTCACCGAGAGTGACACCCCAGGTAACTTGTGTCTTGGTATATCCCTCTTTGTATTAGCTAAATTGCCTAGGGTTGCTAGACTTTTGTGGTTGGTAATCCTCCACTAGCACACCTTCCCCTGAGCAGTATCAACAGTTACTCACCTACATTCAATCTCAGATTGCCAAATCAAGTGTCACCGAGAATGACACCCCAGGTAACTTGTGTCTTGGTATATCCCTCTTTGTATTAGCTAAATTGCCTAGGCTTGCTAGACTTTTGTGGTTGGTTGATTCCAGAGCTTCTGCTCATATATGCAATGATATCACACACTTTCTTGATCACACTTTGTTGCACAATGCTTATGTCACACTCCCTAATCAACAAAGAATCAAAGTAATGGTTGTAGGTCGTGTCAAATTGGGCCCTAACTTCATTCTTGACAATGTTCTTTTTAACCCTACTTTCAATGTTAATCTCATTTCAGTAGGAGCACTCTTATATTCACAAAAATATGATGTACACTTTATTGATGATTCTTGTGTGATACAGGACAGAATGCTCCAGACAGTGATTGGAAGATGTGAATTAGTACAAGGCTTATTTCCTTTCACCAATTGTATTTCTAATTCTAGTAACCATGTATTAGGAACAACATTGCCATTTTTAGCTTTTTTCAATGATTATGTTTTTAATGATTCTGCTTGTAATGCTGTTAAGAAACATGTAAACATGACCAAACTGTGGCATGCCCGTATGGGACACCCCTCTGATTCTGTACAACAAATCTTGAGCAATACAATTTCATTTGATTTTGATAACAATGTTGATGCTGATTCATGTACTGTGTGCCCTTTAGCTAAGCAAAAAAGGCTTCCTTTTATTAATCATAATCATGTTGCTGATGCTATTTTTGATCTCATTCACTGTGACACATGGGGGCCTTTCTCACAACTCACACACGATGGTTTTCACTACTTCCTCACCATGGACCATTCTAGATTCACTTGGGTCCACTTAATGAGACACAAATCTGATGCACAACACTTAATAAAGTCTTTCTTTGCATATGCTCACACACAATTTGGAAAAACAATTAAATGCATACGTACTGACAATGCCAAAGAGTTTTTGTTGACTGAATTTTTGCAGAAACATGGCACTGAACATCAATTTTCTTGCCCTCATAGACCTCAACAGAATGCAGTGGTTGAAAGAAAACACCAGCATTTGTTGAACGTGGCAAGATCATTGATGTTTCAAGCTGCCATTCCTTTACCATATTGGGGAGAATGTGTTGCAACTGCCACCTACCTCATCAATAGGACTCCTACACCAACTCTGCAGAATCTGTCACCATATGAAGTACTTCACTCCAAACCACCTGATTATAACCTCATCAAGGTATTTGACTGTTTGTGTTATGCCTCAACCATAGTTGCCCACAGAACTAAATTTACACCCCGAGCCATCCCTTGCATCTTCCTCGGGTATCCTCAAGGGTACAAAGGCTATAAACTCTTTGATCTAGCCAACAAAAAAATCCTCATATCCAGATATGTCCTCTTTCAAGAATCCATCTTCCCCTTCAAAGATCATAACATCACTGACCTATATCACCATGATCCTAACACCACTGTCCTACCATCACTATTTGATGTGCCATCCTCAACTACTGCAGAAACTGTAGATACTACAAACAACCAGACTAATGCTTCTCCACTTCAAGTTAACTCAGATACTATAGATACCACAGAAACTGCAGATACTACAAACAACCAGACTGATGATTCTTCACTTCAAGCTAACTCAGATACTGCCACATCCACTATTTCCCCTACCAACGCAGATACTCAACAACCTCCCCGTCGGTCCACCAGAGAACATCACCCTCCTGCATACTTAAATGACTATGATTGCAACCTTACCTACCCCATTCAACACACACTTGGTTATGGCAACCTCTCCACCTCCTACCACAAATTTTTTATGAATATTTCTGCAATCTATGAGCCTGAGTTCTTCTATCAAGCTGTCAAGATTCCGGAATGGTGCAAAGTTATGGCTGAGGAGTTGACTGCACTTGAAATAAATAATACTTGGACTGTGCAGACCCTACCCCCTTGGAAACAACCAATTGGACGTCGTTGGCTCTATAAAGTCAAGTATAAAGCCGGTGGCAGCCTTGATAGGTATAAGGCTCGCTTAGTAGCCAAGGGCTACACTCAGCAAGCAGGTATTGACTTCACTGAAACATTCTCACCAGTGGCCAAACTTGCCACTGTGAGAATCCTCCTTGCCATTGCTGCTCAAAAGAAATGGTCTCTCCTTCAATTGGACATCAACAATGCATTCCTGAATGGCGTTTTGGATGAAAAGGTGTATATGAAACTTCCTCCTGGTTATCACATCAAGGGGGAGAACTTGGTTTTAAAGCTCAACAAGTCCCTCTATGGACTTCGTCAAGCCTCAAGACAATGGTATGCAAAGTTTTCTTCACTTGTCCTCCTCAGTGGCTTCCAACAATCATCAGCTGATACTAGTCTATTTACCAAAGGAAATGGTGACAACCTCATTGTCGACCTCCTCGTGTATGTGGATGACATACTGATTGCTAGCCCAAATCCTACCTTACTTTAGCAAACCAGATCCTTCTTGGAAACACATTTCAAGCTCAAAGTAGTTGGTGACTTGCACTACTTCCTTGGGTTGGAAATAGCCCATTCCCCCAAGGAATTTCATTGTGTCAAAGGAAGTATACATTGCAACTTCTACATGACACAGGTTGTCTTGCTGCAAAATTTGTGCCTACTCCAATGGAAGCCAACCTCACCCTCAATGATGTTGATGGTGAACCATTATCTGACCCCACAATGTATCGAAGACTATTGGGCAGATTTATTTATCTTACTATCTCCAGACCTGACATTGCCTTCCCTGTCAACAGATTAAGTCAATTCATGAACAAGCCCAGAACTCCCAATCTCATTGCTGCTACTCATACTGCACTACCTCAAGAAGACACCTGGGCAAGGGCTTCTCTTCCCCACTGTTTCTTCGTTGAAGATTCATGCTTTTTGGGATGCCGACTGGGCTTCTTGCACAAATACTAGGAGATCAACCACAAGCTTTTGTGTTTATATTGGGGGTGCTCTTGTCACTTGGAAATCGAAGAAGCAAAACACGGTTAGTGATAACTCATATTTATATGAGTTATTTATACCTTTAATCATTAAATTAAGTAAGTTCTCAAGTAATAATAGTATAGTATTTATTGCATTTATGTTAATATTAGGAAAGAAAGGGCTAAATACTGCTTTGCTATGAAATTGGCACATTTGGTGCCCTTGTGAAGGTTTTGATGTATTTTGTGAGTATTGCAGTGTTTAGCGCTATAGCGTCTAACGCTATAGCGTCTAGAAGGTAGATCAGCTGAGCATCTAAAGTAAAAGTGCAATTTTGGCGCCAAGCTCATTAATCCAAGCTCCATATCTTGTGTCCTTTGCACTTTGCGACATGCCCGGATTTTATTGGATCTTTGTGGACACTTGGCATCGCATGAGTGAAGAATAGTGGAGTTGGTGAAAAGCAAACATCAACTTTATTGACTTTTGAGAAGACATGCACTACATGCTAGGGGACTACATCATCTTCCTTCTCCCCTTTTCCTTAGTGTGACCGAGAGTTAGAGAGAGTTTTAGAGAGAGATAGAACTTGATACATTTTCTTCTCCATTGAAACACTTGAAGCTTTTAGATTTTACTTTCTCTTCTTTTGTAATCTTCTGTTTTTTCTCATGGTGTGAAGCTGATGATGTACCATCTTTGCGTGGATGATTAGGAGACTTCAAGATTGTATCTTTTGCACTTGTAATTTCCTTCTTACCTACTGTGTAATACAAGTATGTTTGTTTGTGTTATTTTGATGATGCTCAACATGAGCTAAACTCCTTGAGTTGGGTTGCTAGAACTTGTAATGAACCTTTAATATTACGTATATAATTTCTCACGTTTGTGCTTTAATCCTTGTGTTATAATTCTTCCAAACCTGTTTTATATTTGGCCACGAGAACAAGTACCTCTGTGGATTGGACATGAACCATGGAAAGACTTCAAGGATTAATATGAGCGATAAGGTTGGTTAAAGACATTTAACCAATTTTTGCTTCCTCTAGACATAGAAGTTGCAATAGTTTATAAAGCTTAAGTCGTGGGATCTTGATTATACGGGGTGAACTTATTTAGAACCTAGACATAGGCATCTTGTAATGAAACCCGGCGTTAGTGAGTGAAAAGGCACAAAACATTTTGCAATACGCTTAACGCTATAGCGTGTGACGTTATAGCGTCTTATTTCGGGAATTTACTTAGTGAAAGCAATCCAACTTACTTCTCTCATATCTTAAATTACTTTTTAATTTATTACTTTAACCAATCTCTGTTCAACTGAACTTTGCTACTCAATTACGTGTTACTTGTTCCTCTAAGTGTAATTCCTTTTTAAACTCTAAAATTAATACCAATCCCTGTGGAGACGAACTTTACTTATCAATATATTACTTGTTGCGATTGTGTACACTTGCACATCACCTTTTCGCACAACAGTTAGCAGGTCTTCTGGAGAGGCAGAATACAAAGCAATTGCTACTCTAACTTCTGAGTTGTTGTGGATCAAACAACTTCTCCGTGCCTTTGACATTGATATCCCTTCTGCCATGGTATATTGTGATAGAAAATCTGCTATCCAATTAGCCACCCATGCTAGCTGCAGTGACAGGTCCAAGCACATTGATATCGACTGTCACTTTGTGCGAGAACACGTTCTGCAGAACTTGTGTATGTTCCCTCTTCAGAACAACTTGCGGATTATCTCACAAAGGCTCTCCCCAGACCTCGGTTTCAGTCTCTTTTAGTCAAGTTGGGCCTCCACATGTTTTCCCCAACTTGAGGGGGAGTATTAAATATTAGGTTCCTTTTACTTTTACCTTAGCCTTTTACTTTTACTGCCTTTGACCATGTTACCTCAATAGCTAGTTAGTTGACCATAGTTAAGTCACTAGGTGATTGACTTTCCCTTTGCTGGATAAGATTAGTTCATTTTTCTGTTAGATGTTAGTTCTAGAGAGTAGTTTTTCAGTTGTAAGAAACTGGAGATTCGTTTCTTGCAATTAGATTAGATCTCTGTATATATAGGTTCATCTGTACATTCTGTATCTCAATTTTTGAATTCAATGTATTTTTCAGTTTTACAATTTCTGTTTCTAAGAAGATCTACTTTCTCTTTGGAATTAGCTCAAGATCTAACTTGATTAATATACCAAGAATATTCACTAACTAGCAATAACACTGTTTAAAAATAACATTGTTTAATTCGACTATTGTTAGTCGTCAGGACCAGTCTAACACTAATTGAGGCCTAAAGCAATTTTTTTTATAAGTCAAACAATTTCTTTTGTAGTGAGGCTTATAAATTTGGTCATTTATCTACACACAATTTCTCAAAAAATTACAACAAAACTATCGAAAGTAGGACTTGAACACATCTAAGCTAAGCTAAGTTACTGTAAATATAAGGAATTTGATAATAATATCAAGTCAAGTTTAAAATTGTGAGTCCCCCCCTTTTTTTTACTACCAAAAAACCTAATATATTGACAAATTATAAGACCCAAAACCCCCAAAAATAACCCTTGCTTTAGTAGATTGGGGCTTGGGCTGGCTCTTTTAATCGTTATTTCAAATCAAGTCCGCAATATTACTTTAATCTACACGTGAATATTCATGATTTTATTCTTAAATGATGACCAATGCAATAGGGGATTCTATCAATGCATGAAGCTTCCTTGCTGCCCCAAAACACGATTTTGTTTCCCGCACAGTTGGCACAAAGTTGTTTGTCAGTGTTGTGAATCATTCACTCAATCTTCTTCATAGTCAACTTCCAAAACTTTGTCTTAAAGATGATGAATTAGCAATCCATTTTTCAGTAGATGAATATATATATATATATATATATATATATATATATATATATATATATATATATATATATATATATGCTAGTTTGGAAGACTACAAGAACAATATTCATGGAAGATTAATTCTTGCAAAAGGAGAGAAACCATTGAGATAGAATTAATCTTTGTAGAGAGGAAGTGATTCACTTTTTTTATTTTCTTAGAGTATCAAAACATTCATATTGTCAACTTATTGGCCATGATTATTCAAATTGTAAGCACATGGGTCAACGGAACAAAGATCATGATAAGAATCCTATTGATAGAGGTAAAACTCGTAAACCTCCTGGTACCACTGGGCCTAACTAGAAGAGTGGGGAAAAGTTAATCTATCATCCCATAGATCACACTTGTAATTTGAAAGGATGTCGCGGCGACCCAATATAAGTCCTTTGTGGATAAGCCTACAGAGGAAGGTAAAGATACTGCTATTCAAGATGACGCGGAACTTAGATCACATGTTAATGACCTGGTTGTTCAGAATCAATATCTTAACAACATATACCAGAAGAGGTATATATCATCGCCAATGAGGTTGTTAAAGATGAAGATTATGCTACTCAAGATGATGTGGTAGCCCACATGACTTGGTTGTTCAGAATCCATATCTTTCTTCTTGTAATGTTCTAGATAGTCACAATGCTGGTGGAGGTACTATCATTGGTAGTGAGGCTATTTAAAGGAAAGATTCTGAACCTAATATTATTCCTCCTTCTCCCCTCAAATGGCCACTGTTAAATTGTTGATGGCTCTAAGGTTTCTAGAAATGTTCTAGCTGATATGCGTATTCTAGGTAAGCTGTGGAGTGTTGAGGCGAACGATTATGTAGACCCTATTGAGGTAGAGGGAGTTCTCTCAAAGGCATCCAAATATATTCATGGGTATGGTGGTAGTCAACTAGAGGAAATTTCATACCTGGTTTTTCAAGATCGCAAAAGAAAAAATTGAGCTAAAATGGCACCCAAGATCCATATTACCCGTTCCAAGAAAAGACAGTGAATGTGCTGACATATTTTACTCTTATAGGACTTTATTTTCACTACAAGAAAAGCTTGTTTTAGCCACCAGCAGTTGCCACGGAGCTTATTCCGTCAGTAATTTGCCACGGATTTGCGACGGCACGTGTAAAATATTGTAGCGCGAAATTTCCCGCTGATGTTTGCCACGGGTTTGCCACGGACATGTGAAAGGACAAAATTTGCGACGGATATGCCGTGGCAAGTCCGTGGCAACGTGTTGATAAAATAAAAAGAACCCGATCCCTGTCAATTAGAACGTCTCTCTCCCTCAAAACCTATTCGTCGTTCTCTCTTCTCCGTCGCTCTCTCCTCCGACCTCAAACTCCTCCTCCGCCCTCCACCCTCCACCCTCCACCCTCGTCCGGCCTCCTCCGCCCTCCTCCATCACTCTGAACTCTTTCTTCCTCACGACCCTTCTTCCGTCTTCCTCACCAGAAACCCATTCTTGCCGTTTCTCGCCGTCTCGTTCTCTCTCTCACGACCCTCTCGTCTTCCTCACTCACGACTCTCTCTCACTCACGAGGCTCTCTCATGAAACCCTAAGTTTTCGTGAGCGCGCTCTCTCACGCCTCGTTTTAAGCAAGCTTGCTTTGCGTCTTCCTTCGCCTGCAGCGCCCTTCTTCTCTTCGTTGCTCATGGTTTGTATTCTTCTCTCGATTTGATTAATTGCTTTTGTGAAACCCTAAAAGTGTATTTGAATTTGAAACCCTAAAGCGTGTTCTATTTATGATTTGCTTGATTTTAGTCAAAAGTTCTCTGTGTTTGTGTGTTCGATTGTTCCCTCGATAAGCTATGTTTGTGTTGATTTTAGTCGATTTGGGGACGTTGTATAGTTGATTAATTATTGTGGTTTTATGGTGCAGGAGAGTGAATTTGATTTGGGGACGATTGTTCTCGATTATTCATACTTGCAAGTTAGTTTATGGTATATTTTACTTTAACAGCAAGTATCATCCTCTCGATTGACTCGCACCATAAGGCAAGTATTATTGTGGAAGATGACAAGGTAATATTGGATAATAGTGTTCCTCTATTTGTAATTTACACGTCCCATGGTTTTCTTGCCTCTATTTATGTCAGAACTACAATTGAATTTAACCTCTATATTACGTCACAACATAATGGCAGGATGTGGAGGAGCTAATCAGTTTACCACCTGATAAGGTTTTGTTGAAATGGATGAATTTCCACTTGAAGAAAGCTGGATATGAGAAACAAGTTACAGAAGCAAGATATTTTGATTGACAGGTGCGTAGTTTTTCGACTGTCCTTGTGAATTTTTGGTGTATATTTGATTAATAATATATAACTGACTGCTAATCTTATGCGTTATCACTACTTGATTTCATTCGGGATTCTAGTTTTAGGCGTGTTCAGGAAAAGTCTGAAGAAGAAGAAGAATTAGAAGAGTTTGTTGATTTTGAGCGTTATCGGGATTTAATAAAGCATCGGCGTAGAGGATGTCGGTACTTTTTTTTATTTCTGGACAATGAGTTTGATTCTCATAAGTTCATAACCTTTAATAGCTTGATTATTGTAGTTCACTGTACCTCTTCTTTTTCTTCAACATTGTATTTTTCTTGATAAATCAACACAAGTCAAAAGGTTCTAGTGTTTTGAAGCCAACCTGACATCCAGGGATTTATTTCGAAGCTGAATTTACAATCTAGGTTCTTAATGTTAACAGTTACCGATGAGGAGGCTTTGCAACATGTAAATCAAGAGATGGAGGCCAAAGCCGCTGCTCCATTTGCATCAGACAGGTTGGTGGTTTCCTTTCATTCATCTTTAACTTTGTGGTTTGCAAACACAAAGTTGTGAAAAAACTGTTGGGTTTGAGTCTATTTCTTGTTCTTAATGCAAATAATCAGATGGTTCAGCAACATCTGCTAAATGGAAGGCCATGTGGGAAAGCCAATAATTATTGGAAGATGTATTTTGATAGGGACTAAGGATCTGATAAGTTATTGTTATATTTGTAGTGGAGTTTTTCTAACTTAGGTTGATGTGAATTCAGTTTTATGGTTTGGTAAAGGCCAAAGGGCTATTACTTGAGTTGGTGTGTTAGATAAAAAACATTCATATGATTTAGCCCATACACTTTAAGTTAAGCTTTTAGCAAATCAATTTTTAGTTTGCAACCTTTGAAAATCAAAATAGCAATTAAATTCCACTTTATATGCATCTTTCCATTATATGATTGATCATTTGCAGGTGCTGGCAACTTTTGTTTGGTTCATGTCAGCCTTGTTCCTGTTTTAAATGTTGTTGGTGAACAGGTAAAATGTCTTAACAACTCTAAATGCATGTTTGGATCCACGTTGTACTCTCATTTTCCCGGTCTCGTGACATGTTAACAAGAAGCTATTTCTCGCTTCAAGTTTATCGCGTTCATCATATCTCTGTTGCAGTTTCAGACAAATGCCTACTTTCATCTAACTTGAAAAAGTAACCTTTATTATGTTCAGAAAACAAAACCAACGCAGCATAGCGTTCGTGGACTTAGAGGCCAAGGACTTACTCCACATATCCTGGCATGCCGCAGCACAATGGTTACTCTCTCTCCCACCTCTTTACTAAGATGAACAAATGTGCACAGAACAACACACAAGGCACAAGCACATTATATATGCACAAAATATGTAACTTTTTAATTTTGGATTCTAATACTTGGTTGTTTCTCAGGCACTGGATGAGAATGCTAAGGCGAAACTCGCTAAATTTTGCCTAATTCCGGTATGATTTTTCTTAAAGATTAGTATATTAATTTTGGTGTATATGATGTTTGTTTTTGCTTTGCAAGAGTTTTGCTTACTGAAGCTGCATGTTTCCAGGGGGAAAACATAATTACTCTTTATGATGTTCCCAACATATGGCACATTCCTTTGCTTTTAAGAGTAACTTTTCCCCTAGAACCACTGAAGTTAAAATCATCTTATTTGTAGGTACCTTTTCTTACAAATTATATTCTTCTGGTCTAGGATCAAAATGCTCATAAAGCAATATTTAAAGTGCTGAATCTTCAAGGGTTAGTCTTACTAGCTCACACTTTACTTGTTCTATTTAGTGCACTCGACTTAACGGATATAGAGAATCTTCTATCCTTTCTGACTTTTCTGGAAGGCTTAAGTGATTGTTTATTGTACATACAGTGTAACTCAAGAGCCTGATTTAGAGGAATGGACTATTAGAGCTGAAACTTGTGATTTGCTGCATGAACCAGTGGGTAGTCCAAAGAGTGTCTTAATTATGCTATTCATGATTATTACAGATAGTTATATTTTTATTTCTTAAAAATGGCAGGTTAGAGTAGCTTTAGTGGGGAAGTATACGTGCCTTTCTGATTCCTACCTCTCTGTTCTAAAGGTGGAGTTATCTTTAACTTTATAAAGTAAATTCTGTTTTGTTGCTTTTCTCTTGGCCTAACATCCTAACATGCATACTTGCAAATGTCGGTCTACCTCGTCTCCCTCGTGACGTACATGTGCCTTTGTTTTTTTGTTAGCCTTTTATTTTATGTAACGTGGAGAGTTTATCTTCACAATATCTGAACATTATATTGCTTCAGCATAAGTGTGTAAGAATAAAATTGATTGATACCTTTAATATTGACTTCAGGCCTTAATTCATGCTTCCGTTAGCTGCCAAAAGAAACTTTCTGTGGACTGGATTCCAGCTACCGACCTTGATGGTTTACTACAACATAAGTAATATAGGTGAATTTAGGTGATTTACTTCATGCTTTCCCCCAGTTTTTAGACATTCGATCAAAACACATGCTACATTGAGTTGAATTGGTGTTAAACCAAAGCTTTATTGTTGAATGTGGAGTTGAATTGGTCTGTGACTTACATGGTGTGTGTTCAAGGTTTACGGTCTGCAACTTATTACATGAATTGGTCTGTGACTTACATGGTGGCCTTCTTACTGGTGCCGTAGCAGAACGTTTAGGAGGTGTGATATGCATTTATATACTAAAATGGCCATTAGAATAGTAAACACAACAGCTGCAGTGTTTTATATGAATGCATTTAACCTTATTTTGCATCAGAACGTTTAGGAGGTGTGAAAAATCAGCTTCAATAACTTATTTTGCATTTAACCTTCGCAGGACATAACAGCTGCAGTGTTTTATATGAATGCAGGTATTGACCACTCACTAAATTAACAGATGATGAATAATTCTTGCAAAATTTAGCTTCCCTTTTCAGCACATTACATTGATATTTTACTTTTCTATACAGCCGTCCTATTTGTTGAATATTTTTAGGCCAGAATTTTTCCAAGTCAGAGACATCAGAAGTTGTTGGGCATAATCTTTTTGTTCCATAGGAGTCTTAGAAAGGAAATTCTAGTATTCTTGTTGATAAATTGGGTGCTTTGTTCCGCCACTCTGGAAACTGTATTTTTGTAACCGTGTTGCATGATTTGAACTTGTTATTGTCTCAGGATGTTCTATTATAATTTATAATTGTTAGCTTGATTTTATAATTAATGTTTTTAGGATGTAATAGCTTTCTGGCCTAAAGTATGATTTAATTTTTTTTTGAATTTGCGACGGATTTGCCACGGGTTTGCGACGGATGAATTTGCCACGGATTTGCGACGGATGAATTTGCCACGGATTTGCGACGGAAACATTTGCCACGGATTTGCGACGGAAACATTTGCCACGGAAATTCCGTGGCAAACGATTTGCGACGAGCGTTTTTGCCACCAAATATTGTCCGTGGCAAATCCGTGACAAATGTTGTTTTGCCACGGAAATTTGTACATTTGCCACGGAAATGTCCGTGGCAAATCAGCGATTTTCTTGTAGTGTTTCTTTTTGGTGGATTGGTATACCATTTTTCATTGCGAAAGACTGCCTTTTGAAAGAAATTTCTTCACTAGATATTATTGGGATAAAAATCTCTCTTATGTTTTGATGAAGTAAACTTAGTAATAGATTAAGTTTTTTGGTTATTAGTGATCTAACATGTTTGTCAAGTGAAAAGAAAATGTTATGAAAAAGAAAAAATATTATTCTACCTAAGGACCAAAACTTGTGAAAATAAAAGGTAGTTATGACTCGAGAAAGTTCAGGTCAGAGAAGGTTTGAGAAAGTTCTGCCTTCAGAAGGTTCACAGAAGAGAATGTTACATATTCAGAAAGTTCAAAAGTTGAGAAGGTTCAAGAGTTGAGAAGGTTAATGCTTCAGAAGGTTCAAATATAAGAAGGTTTGAGAAGGATAGGGTTAAGAAGGTTCAAAACAACAATCACCTCAAACACAACTCTGAAACTTCACAACTCAAGAACAAAGCTTCTTAAGATGAATAATCCTTCCCATGATGAACAGAAGCTTTAAATGTGTTTCAGAAGAATTAAATGATATTGGAATGTTTAAAAACAAGTCAAATATCTCAATGATTATTCCTAGGCAGAACAAAAGGTGTTTTTAAAAGGTATAAAACGTGAGGAGGTTTAGATGTGCAAAGAAAGTACAACAGGAAAGTACGAAGCGTATTTCAGAAGGTTGTCTACTTTTACAAACTCTTGTCACATCACTCCTATGCACCTATGGACCATTCTAGCGGCTCTTTTGAGCAATCTAAAGACTATATAAAGGTTGGACTTCGAAATTCCAAAGGATGAGATTTTATTGGGTCCTTATCAAGTTCAAGCTTCTCAAATATCCAACCTTCTCATCCCACACTAAAACCTTCATATGTTAAAATTCTAGGATACATTTGTTCAGTGTATACACTTTATTGTAAGCATTATCACTTTATTTAGTTTATCTTCAAGCTCATAAACATCCCAAAAACCCAAAACTCCTTATTGTAAACATTATCTCGCATTCCATCAAGCTACCTAGTTATGTAAGCATTGGTATTGACCTTACTTGATAGAGGAGCTTTTAGGAAACTATGAGAGAGTTTTCTAAAAGTTGAAACGATTGGGTGTAGCCATGTAAGTGGACACTTGAGTCTTTTGTGTGTGATCAAAAGCAAGTGTAATAACTATTTGAGAAATAGTGGAAATACTCTGAAGTAAGTGGGGAGTGGAAATAGCCAAGATTTGAGTGAACCTCTATAACTCTACTGTGTTATTTATTAGCTTTCCATACTATTTCCTTATTTGATATAACTTGCTTTCTAATTTCAAACTAAGGGAATGTTTGTTTATCCAACCTTCTCATAACTCATTTAATTAAACAATATTATTAAAAACTTAAAATCAGTTAAATTAAAGGTTACACACTTACTACAAGCTTGTGTCACTTCATCTTTCTTATTTACTATTCTTCATTTTTAATCTTGACAATTTCAGTGTTGAATATATCTATTGGATATAACCTTCTCAAATCCAATATTATCTTGAGAATATTGTTTAAAGAAGGTTTCAGGTCTTAAAGTTTTAAAAGGGCACACAATTCAACCCCCTTCTTGTGTAACTTTGTCTCTTTAGTATAGATTTTGTTAACTTACTTGCGTAAGGTATATGCCTTGTATTCTTCATTCTTTTTTCATTCTTTTAATAATACTATAAATTGTTGCAGAAATGCTAAGCAATCCATTTTGCCAAAATATCATGGTTATTATTTGTTAATAATTTATCATTAATCTTGAACCATAGCCAAAGAGCTACGGAGGGTTGTGTCGCATGTGGTTTAAGCCCTACTTCTAACAATAATGTTATGACTTCAAGCCTACAAGATATTTTTTATAAGTAAAAATTAATATTAAAGGGGAGTGTGAAAACGGGAACCCCAACTGGTACATATATAAGGAGCCTCATTAAGACCTCCCTAGGTCAAAACTCCGTGGGAAAAAGATCCAAGGAGGAAAGAGTACCCTAGGAAGAATGAGACTAAAAGTCAATTACACCAAGTTCATACAATCGAAAGGATTACCCCACTATTCAGATATCTTATAATTGGAATTGCGACCTTCTATGCTTATGAACCAAGCCTATGATATAGACTTAACATGATTAACAACCACCTGCATACTGAAAACTTGACCTCTAAAAAGAATATGATTCAATGTAACCATATACTATAACTAACAGAAGTGAATGATTGTAACTAACTTCATTAATTGAAAACGGGTTGTTACAATGAGTATATGAAGCTTACAATATAATTGGGCTAGCCGAGATACTAATGGGCTTATACAACAATAGGTCCAATAACTAGAGACCCAATGCAATACAATGTGTTACAATCCCTCCCTTAAACTGAAAAACATCAATACAGTTTACAAGGAAACAAAACTAATAACAGAAAAACAATGAAAGATGTATCAAAACAGATGAAAAACACCAGCAAACTGCAGAACAGAAACCAAACCAGAGAAACACTGGTGCAGAAACTAGCGAAGCAGGCACATTCCAAGTCTTTCTCTCAGCCTGAGAAATGTTTCTGTTTTAACAGGCTTAGTCAACAAGTCTGCAAGTTGCTCCTCTGTGTTGCAGAACTTCAATTCAATTAATCCTTCCTTGCACAAATCTCTTAGGAAGTGAAACCTAATGTCTATATGTTTGGTTCTTCCATGCATCACCGGGTTCTTAGAGAGCTTGATTGTGGAGCTGTTATCACATAGGACTGTCAAACACTTGTCTTGATTCACACACAACTCTTCAAGTATCCTTTTAAGCCACACACCTTGGCACACACAATAAGTAGCTGACACAAACTCAGCTTTAGTTGAGGATAATGTAACAATGGGTTGCTTCTTGCTGCACCAAGAAATTTCACCAGCACCGACTTTCTATCCTCTAGATCCCCAGCATAATCTGAATCACAATAGGCTAGAATATGATGCTTCTTTCCAGCTTTGTAGTGAATTCCCAGACCAAGAGTTCCTCTCAAATACCTCAATATTTGTTTAGCTGCAACCATATGCTTTTCTGCAGGTTTGTCCATATACCTGCTAATTAAACTGACAACATACATAATGTCAGGCCTGCTTGCATTCAAATACATCAAGCTCCCTACGATTTATTTGAATTGAGTACCATCAACAAGCTTGTGTCCATCATTTCTAGTTAGCTTCTCACCACAAGCTACAGGATTGTGTACAGGTTTGCTATCCTGAAGATCAAACCTGGTTAGAATCTCCCCTGCATATATCTGCTGATTGATGAAAATTCCTTGAGCATTGATAACTCATATTTATATGAGTTATTTACTCTCATTCAAAGAATAAATCACGCAAGTTCTCTAGCAATACAAGGATAATTAATTAGTTTATGTTAATTTCTGAGTTTTTAGTGAATAAGAGGTTAAATAGATAAATCTGTGCATTTAGGCACCAAGTGGTGCCTCGAGAGCGTTTTGATGCTTTTTGTGCTTGTGCGCAGAAATAGTATCGAACGTTACCACGCCCTCACCACGCCTATAGAAGTGCAGAGAGCAAGGGTGAAAGATCTTCATTTTGGCGCTAGTAATGATGGTCAAAGATATAAAAGTCGAAGATCTTCTATTCCCCATGAATCGACACGCAGATATAATCGTGAGCACTAAACAATTGTCGCGTAAGAGAGGAAACAGACTGGTAGGTGGGCAAGTGACATCGACCACACGTGAGCAAGGAGGCTATTTAATGAAGGCTCAGCTCTCTCTCAAGGCACCGAGACACACACCCATTCGTAACCACTTCATACACTTCATCTTCATCCCTTCATCATTTTTCCATAAAAGACTCGAAGTAGTCTTTGTAAAGAAGATCCGAAACAGGACTTACGTATTTTGCTTTTCTCGAACTTTGTTTATTTTCTGCATTCTTTGTGAGGCTCGGGACGTTGTAACGTCTATACAAATACATATTTGAAGAGCTACTTAGGTGTATCTTTTGCACTTAGTTTTTTTCTCGTTATGTATGGTATTTGGATTCTAAATCCTCATCATTCTGTAAAGATGCTCAGCATGAGCTAAACACTTTGTAGTTGGGTTGTTGTTTTGCTTGTAATGAATTTCTAGTTAATGTTATGAGGTATTGACGTGCATGTTTTAAATCCTTGTGTGAAAATATTTCCAAACTTGTTTTGAGGTTGGCCTCTTAAAATAGGTAGATTCATAGAATGCACGACATGGTCTATGAAAAGAAATCAAGGGTTTATATGAATGAACAATGTACTAAAGACATTTAGGCATCTTTATCTAAGTCTAGACATAGAATGGATAATAGTTCATAGAACATTGCTGTGGGTGCTTAAAATACAGGAGTGGGCCTATTTAGAACCTAGACATAGGACCTCTTATACTTGAAACTCGACGTTTTTGTCTTTGAAAAGCATAGCTCTTTTGCAACAAATGACGTTCAAACGTGGCCACATCTATACAAAATAACATTTGTACGTCAAAGCGTGTAAACGTTATAACGTCACGCTAGAAAGGATTTACTCGCATGCAACAACTCAACTCATCTCTCTTCCATATTCACAACCAACATTTGTTTACTTGTTTTAATTACATCTTTAGCTTTAAAACCAACACTTATTGCCGATTTGTTACTTGATTCTCTTGTGTTTTGAAACTTGAACTTTGAAAAGCATACCAATCCTCCTCGTGGGAACGATCTCTTACTTAAAACCACTCTATTACTTGTATGACGTGTATACTTGCACTATATTTGCGAATACCACACTTAACGCAACAAGTTTTTGGCGCCGTGTCTTGGGATTGTAGTAACTTTTATTGTTCAAAAGTATTAGAACACAAGTTGAAAGAATTTTCTTTGTGTTGTTTGTTGTTTCGTGTTTGAACAGTAGACGCGTTAAACAGCGTATGCTTAGTTCTAACGCAAGCTCTAGTTCAATCGAGCCAAGGAGTGAGTCTACACACGAAGTTTGATCCGGAACTCGAAAGAACTTTCTGATAACTAAGGAGACAACAAAGGTTAAGAAGGAGGCAACAACAACAAAGAACAACACCCAACCATGTCCGAGCATAACACTGGTTACAGAGGTGGACATACACCAAGAGGAGGTAGAGGACAAGGTCGTGGACCACAAACTCATACAGAGACAATAGTTGTTGATGATGAACACTACCAAAGGCAAGAACTCATCAATGCGGGACCACAAGATATGGTCAATGACGAGGGACGAGCCTATGCGTGACTACGCCGTGCTCAACCTCGCTCATTTACAAACGAGCATTGCAAGACCAACCCTCCATATCGGTCATTTTGAATTCAAGCCAATGATGTTCCAAATGTTGCAAAGCTGCAGGGCAATTTGGAGGTTTCCTCAAGAAGATCCATATTCTCACCTAAGGCAATTTACGGATGTGTGCAAGAACTTTATCATCCCCAGAGTCTCTCAGAGGATGCTTTTAGATCAAGCTCTTTCCCTACTCTCTTAAGGATAAGGCCAAAATTGGTTGAACTCCTTGGAGCCAAATTCAATCCACACTTGGGATGAGCTAGCCGAGAAGTTTCTTGCAAAATACTTCCTCCCAACAAAAATGCTAAGTCGAGGAATGATATCACTTCCTTCAAACAAAGGGAAGGGAATCATTATTTGAAGCTTGGGAGAGGTGGAAGGAATTACTAAGAATGTGCCCACACCATGGCATTCTGTGGTGATCCAAATGGAGACTTTCTACAATGGTCTAGATCAATCCACTAGGTTGATACTTGATGCTTCATCGGTGGTGTCATTCGAACATGTCCTTTTCTCGAGGCATGTAAGCTTATTGATGACATAGCCACCCATAACTCTCATTGGCCATCCGATAGATTTACTCTGGAAAGAAGACAGTGTCCATGAAATAAGTGAAGTGGATCGCTCTTTTCTCGCTCAGTGGCTACCTTGACCAACATGATCAAAACTTTGAGTACTTTAAACGTGGCCACGTCCTCGAGAAGCAGATCTAGCAGTGATAGAACCCACACATTGCGGGGAGTAGTATGTGTTTATTGTGAAGAAGGGCATGTGTATGAGGAGTGTCCTTACAACCTCACCAGTAAACTTTGTATCTCGGAACAAAGGAAACGGTCCCTATTCCAACTCTTACAATTCAAATTGGAGAAATCACCCAAATTTGGTTGGAGAAACAACAATGCACTGAATACCAGCAATACTGCTCCTACAATACCTCCAGGATTTCCCCCTCAACAACAACAACAGAGGCAGTATGTGCAGAATAACAACAACAGCAATTTGGAGGCCATGATGAAAAGCTTCATAAGTGATTGTAAGACAACTTTGCAAACTCATGAGTCTTCAATCAAAACTCTGGAAAATCAGATTGGACAAATAGCTTCAGCTCTCTCTCAAAGGCAGAATGGATCTCTTCCTTCTACAACAGAAACACCATCATCATCCAACCCTAATGGTAATAATGGGGTAAATGGGCAGGTAAATGCAATTTCTTTAAGAAGTGGTACTGAATATCCTGAACCAACTATGCATGTGGAGGAAGAAGTACAGGAGAAGCAAAAAGAAGCGCCAGAGAAAGAGAAAAAGAAAGGGAAAGAAGCAAGCTCAAGTGGAGTGAAAGATACTCCAGACATTGTGATGTCTAACCCAGACGTTACAACGTCTAGTTTTGAACCAGAATCAAGATCGTACTGAGGCTTGTACACGAGTATCCTCCTCCACCATACCCTCAAAGATTGAAAAAGGCTCATGAAGATAAGCAGTCAAAGCAAGTTCATGGAGATGTTAAAGCAAGTTACACATCAACCTTCCTTTGGTTGAAGCTTTCTGACAGATGCCAAACTATGCCAAGTTCTGAAGGACATCATCACCAAAAGAAGAAGGCTAGGGAGTTTGAAGCTGTTGCTTTGATCGAGGAATGTAGTTTAATTATGCAGAATAAACTTCCTAGAAAACTCAAGGATCCCGGCGGTTTACTATACCATGCTCTATTGGAGATTTTTACATTGGAAAAGCTTTGTGTGACTTGGGAGCAAGTATCAACTTGATGCCCAAGTCCATTTATGACAAACTTGGTATAGGAACCGCGGACCTACTTCTTTAAGTTTAACTTTAGCTGATAAAAGTAGAGTTTATCCCGAGGCATATTAGAAGATGTTTTGATTAAGGTTGACAAGTTTGTGTTTCAAAGTGGATTTTGTTATTTTAGATTTTGATGCAGATAAAGAAGTTCCCATCATTGCGGGAAGACCATTCTTAGCTACTTGGAAGGACAATCATTGATGTGCAGAAAGGAGAATTAATCATGAGAGTCAATGACCAAGAAGTCAAGTTCAATGTTCTCAATGCACTCAAATACCCAGATCCACACATAGAGGAATGCTCGTATGTAGTTGCCATTGATCATATGGTTCAAAAGCAATTCAACAAAGATAATGATCATTTGGAGAAGATGCTAGGCAATGACGAAGTGCAAGAGCTTTTAGCGAGAAGAAGTTGTTCCTCTAGACGTTGTAGCGTGCATTGCGACGCGTGGCCACGCCCGAGCCCCCGCACCAAAGTCTTGGACAAAGAGGTACGAATCTCTGCAGGGCAAGAGGAATCAAATCTTAAGAAGAATGTGCCTTCCATCAAAGAGCCACCTACCTTGGAACTAAAGGTGTTACCTGAGCATTTAAAGTATGTCTTTTTAGGGGAAAATGATTCCCTACCTGTGATCATCTCGTCCAAGCTCACCCAAGAGCAGGAAAATGATCTCATTACTACCTGAAGAGACATAAAAAGCAATTGGTTGGCAAATGGCGGACATAAAGGTATCAGTCCCACAATCTGTATGCATGTAATTGTCTTGGAGGAAAATGCCAAGAATAGCATTGAAGGGCAGAGGAGATTGAACCCAATAATGAAGGAGGTGGTAAAGAAAGAAATCATTAAGTGGTTGGATGCAGGAATCATTTATCCTATTAGTGATAGCTCCTGGGTAAGTCCAGTACAGTGTGTGCCAAAGAAAGGAGGAGTTCTTGTGGTAACAAATGAGAAGAATGAGTTAATTCCAACAAGGACGAGAAGAATAGTTGGAGGATATGCATGGATTATAGAAAGCTAAACAAAGCAACCAAGAAGGATCATTTCCTCTCCCATTCATTGATCGGATGCTAGAGCGGGCTCGCAGCAAGGATTTCTCTTTGTTTCCTTGATGGTTATTCAAAGCTACAACCAGATAGCCATAGCACACGAAGATCAAGAAAAGACAACATTCACTTGTCCCTATGGTACCTTTGCTTTCGGAAGGATGCCATTTGGGTGCGTGCAATGCTCCGCAACATTTCAAAGGTGCATGATGGCCTTATTTTCTCGATTTCATTGAGAATTCCATGGAGGTCTTTATGGGACGATTTCTCGTCTATGGAGATTCATACAAGGCATGCCCGGATAATTTGGAAGGAGTCCTAATAAGGTGTGAAGAAACCAACCTAGTTCTCAATTGGGAAAAATGCCATTTCATGGTACAAGAAGGAATAGTGTTGGGGCACGAGAATATCAAAGAAAGGGTTAGAGGTGGGACAGAGCAAAGATTGATGTTATTGACAAGCTACCTCCACCAACAACTATCAAAGGAGTCGAAGTTTCTTAGGACATGCGGGGGTTTTGAGAAGATTTATCAAGGATTTCTCAAAAATTTCAAAACCCCATATGTCCGTTGTTGCAACGTGACAACGTCTTCAACTTTGATGAACAATGTCATGAAGCTTTCAACAAACTAAAGATCGCTTAGTGATCGCTCGGTCATAGTCACTCCGCATTGGTCTAAGCCATTTGAGTTGATGTGTGATGCAAGTGATTATCTTTGTAGGAGAGTGTATTGGGGCAAAGGTATGAAAAAATTTCATTCTATTTATTATGCAAGAAACCTTAGATGAGGCCCAATTAAATTATCTTTGCGGATGAAAAAGAACTTTTGGTGTTGTATTTGCTTTTGACAAGTTTAGATCTTACTTAGTTGGTGCAAAAGTTGTTGTATATAACGATCATTCAGCCATTAAGTACTTAATTTCTAAAAAGATGCAAAGCCAAGGCTTATTAGATGGGTTCTCCTCCTCCAAGAATTTGACTTGGAAATACGTGACAAAAAAGGGGTGGAGAACCAAGTTCACGATCATCTTTCTAGGCTTGAGAATGTTGATGCAGTGCAATGTGAAGAAGAGATAAAAGAAAAATTCACGATGAGAGACTATTATCGGTAGCTTCAATAGTTGAAGACGTTACCACATCTATGACACTTTCGTCAAACGTTATAACGCTCGATACTAATACACCATGGTATCTTTGATATAGTTAACTTTCTTGTTAGCAAGATTGTGCTGTGGGATTCAACTACCAATGAAAGAAGAGGTTCTTCCATATTATAAAGCAATATTTTTGGGATGAGCCATACTTGTACAAATTGTGTCCGGATCGGTTACTAAGAAGGTGTCTAGTCGAGGAAGAACAACTCCATGTCTTTTGCAACAATGTCATTCAAAGACCTTATGGTGGACATTTTGGAGGTACCGGAAGCATTTTGCAAAGGTCCTACAACTGGATACTATTGGCCTACACTATTCAAAGATGCTCATGAGCTAGTCGGAGATGTGATAAGTGTCGAGGACAGGAAATATATCAAATAAGCAAGAAATGCCTCTCACAAACATTCTGGAAGTTGAGTTGTTTGATGTGTAGGGAATGGATTTCATGGGACCATTCCCTATGTCCCATGGAAATCTATATATTCAGTAGTATTTGTGGATTACGTGTCAAGGTGGGTTGAAGCAGTGGCATTACCCAACAATGAAGCCAAATCGGTTAGCAAGTTCCTTAAAAAGAATATATTCACAAGATTTGGTACTCCAAGAGCCATAATCGGTGATGAAGGCTCTCATTTTCGCAATAAGTTAATTGAGAACCTCTTGGCTAAGTATGGAGTGAAACACGAATTGCTCTGACCTATCATCCCCAAACCGGTGGCTGCAGAGGTATCCAACAGAGAAATCAAAAGAATACTTTGGAGAAAATGGTTGGTCCCTACAGAGAAAGGAATGGTCACTACACTTGGATGATGGACTTTGGGCCTCTGAGCGAAAGATACAAAACACCATTGGGCATGTCCCCTACAAGCTAGTCTATGGCAAGGCTTGTCACCTACCAATTGAGCTCCAACACAAGGCCTCATCGGGCATTGAAGCAATTAATCTGGATCATGCAAAAAAATTTGGTGAAGCAAGGTTCTTTGCAATTAAATGAACTAGAAGAGTTCAGACACCATGCTTATGAAAACTCAGCAATGTACAAGGAAAAGACCAAAAAGTGGCATGATCAGAGAATTCAAAAGAGAGAACTAACAGAAGGACAGCAGGTATTGCTATTCAATTCAAGGCTAAAGTTGTTCCCAGGCAAACTAAAGTCAAGATGGTCAGGACCTTTCAAATTAATAAAAATCTATCCTCATGGCGCTGTGGACCTCTTTGATGAAAAGACAAACACCAGGTTCAAAGTTAATGGCCAACGGGTGAAGCAGTATCATGGAGAACATGTGGAAAGGGACAAGATCCAAATGTCCTTCAACAATTCTTGAATTAAAATGGCAAAAGTCTGGCTGAAGACTCTTAAAGCAAGCGCTCTTGGGAGGCAACCCAATGATTTTTAATTAACCAACAAATTTTTGTGTCTTTTTAATTTTTGTTTTGCAGGAATAAATGTTGACGAAATGGAAAGTAAAAGGTGATAGGCGTCGTAACGTCTCGGTATGCACTAGACGTGGCGCGCGTGCGCCGGGCAGGGCAGATTTAAACTAAGTCAAAGGCGTAAGTGATGACGTGTGAAAAATCATTTCCTTTCTGCAGAACGAACGTGGTAGCTGACCATGACGTCATCTCCCTTCCCCTACTTGTCTAATCAACGGTTACTTTTCTCCATTACTCCACTCTACCATTTCTCAACTCCCCATAACCACTTCCCCATAAAAATCCCACCATTCACCATCATCCCACCACCTGCAACCTCTCTCTAATCTCCCTCTCTGAAACCACAATCTTTCCTCTCTTTCTCAGAAAACCTAAAAACTCCAAAAATCCCCCATTCCTCTCTAAGAAATTTCTGCGCAATCACCATGACAAAAGTGAAGCAATCTGCTGCCAAATCCACTGGGAAAGGCAAGAATATTGACCTAAGTTCATCTTCAGCCCCTATCCCTGAAACACCAAATCCATCTAAAAAGAAAGCCCTACTCCCAGAAAGGGGTTTTAGTCAAGAAAGCCCCAATCCTGACTTTCTCGCAACCGTCGCAGCGTTGGGCTGGCAGAAGTTCGTTGTGCACAGAAAGGAATACATTGCTACTTTGGTTCACGATTTTTACAAAGGAATCGTTGAGAGACCTGAAGGAGAGCCGTCCATTGTTTCAAAGGTGCGAGGCGAGGAGGTAAAGTTTGGGGTAAGAGTGATCAACGATTATTTTGGGCTAGGTTACTCTACGAAAAAGGTGTGGAGACCAAACAAAAGACGTATGGGTGATTGAAATGGACGCAATCAAGGAAAGGATCGTGTTGAAGGTCTTTGTCGGGAGAGAAGTGGTGAACACGGGAGTGAGTTCAAAATCATGAAGAGGTACCTATGTGATGAAGCCAACTCTGGTTCCATTTCATAAGGCCTTTGCTTAATTCCTACCTCTCACACCTCATGGGTAGATAAAGAGAGGCGATTGTGATTGATGCAATCATGTCAAGAGACAAGGTGGAGGTTGGAAAATTGATCAACCGTGAACTCAACAAATGGAAGAACGGAAAAGATGGGTACTTGTATTTCCCATGCATGATTCTTGATTTATGCATGGAGGCCGGAGTAGAGATTGAAGCATACGGTGAGGAGCAACCTCAAGGCCCCTTTTCAACAAAATTCAAACCTAGGGTGAAAACTACTGGAGCTTCAAGTTCTATTGATGCACAGACGTTGCAACGTCTGGAGGAAAGGCAGAACACCCTGGCAAAGTTTGTCAAAGAGCAATTTGAGTGGCAAAAGAAGGTATTTGCCCAACTGTTTTCTAAAAGGAAGAAAGTGATTGAAGAACTGTGTTGCTGATTTGGATGCGGGGAAGAAAATGATGATGATGTGCCTCTATCTACAATCCAAAGAAAAGCCGTGAAGAAAGAAAGGGCCAAGCGAGCAAAAAGCCCACCAAAGAGAAAGAGCCCAGCAAAGAGGCAAAAGTAGGTAAGTAGTGAAGAGGATTTTAATTCTGATGATTTGGATGATATTTCTGATTTTGATGCGGATGAATCAAGAAAGGTGAGCATGGAGGCAATAAGTGAGGAAGAGAAAGAGGATAGCCCCGAGGAAAAGGAAGTTCAAGTGAGAAGGCGTAAGTGAATCCCCATCGGACCAACCAATCAAAGAGCCACCCAAACAAAATCCAAAGCAACTAGCCCCAAACCACCATCCCCACAAGCCACACAACCACCACCTTCACCACAAGAACCCTCCACCGGGATCAAAACACCCCTAAGACTCCACAATCCAAAGCTCAAGATCAATCAACACCACAACCACCCCCACCCCAACACGAACCTCAAGCGGACATCATCACCCAAAAGTGCGCAGGACCGGACGTGGCGACGCCCGAGGCAACAAACACAGAAGCAACCTGCATTCCCAACCCATCTCCCCACCCAAGAAAACCAGAGTGAAAAGTGCACTCACATACAACCCTTTTGGAAGGAAGAAAAGGAAAGAGCTAGTCTTTGAGTCAAAACAAGCCCAGTGAGTGGAGAAAAGAGGAAGTTGTAGCCCCACAACACTAAGGCGTAAGCTCCCAAAAAAAAGGAAAGGTCAAGGTCTTTGCGCAGGAAACACGCTCTGCGCTACTAGTGCGGCATTTGTTGCCACTAGTGTTTACGAACAAACCCTTCCCGCTATTGTTGAAGAAGCGCTGCGAGCGTCACAACGTCTGTAAAAAAGAGGCATGACCAAACTTGCGAAATGCAAGATACCAATGAACGTGAAGCTGCGTTGGAAAAGGTAAATCGAGCAAGCAATGGAGGAGGCCACTCGAAACTAGCGAGCACCTTTTGAAGCAAGTCCAGTGGCGATTCTTTGGAATTGGAGGATCATCAACAGGGCGTGGCAGCGTCTAAAGAGCGAGGTGGAAAAAGCCCGGATGAACCTCAATGAGCCAATGCATTTTAACCTGCGGAATTAGCAATGAAGATGTGGGAGGAAGCTAAAAGAGGGTTGCTGCGCAGCTTCAAGTCTTCTTTGGTCTTGATGCGGGTGAAAAGAATCTGTTGAAACAACAACAACTACCACAACTGAGCAAGGAGGAGTAAAGGTGAAAAAGGAGAAGAAGGATAAGAAGAAAGGAGAAGGTCGGTCCAGAGTTCCCACGCATGCAGGCGGAAGGCTCTGTGTGCAGTGCTTTGCAAAACAAGTCAGTCCCCCATTAATTTCATCAGTAGTTGTAGTTTTTAAATTTTAGTTTAGTTTTAGTTTTAGCAGTACTATTTTATGTCTGTTTGATTAATTCCCCCCTAAAAAAAACCCATGTTTTAATCTTTGAGCAAGTGAGGACCTTTGCTTTCGACTTTAAGTGTGGGGGGAAGAATCTCAATGTTTTAAGTTTCTGTTTTGTGTTGTGCATGAAATTAAATGCAAAAGCAAATTTTTGTTCTTACTCTGTCAAGCATGAAAATAATTCTCTTTGGGCTGAAGTTAGTGAAAATATGTGTGTGAGTAGCCTGTGCATAATTAGATGAAGAGAACTGATTGCTGCTCCTACACAAACTCTGTTTTAAGAAAGAATCTAGTTAGCTAGGGAATATTTTTGTCTTTGAAGCTAGTTTTGGTGAACTATGGTGAGAATGAAACTTGATTAAAAGCGAGAGTGTGAGAGAAGCTAAGTTTGGGGGTAAATCAAGTTGTACTAAATTTGGGTGAAAAGAGGCGTAGGGTGGTTAGTGCAGGTGTAGTGTGAGTGCAACGTTGTAACGTCTACCCGTAACGTTATAACGTATGCCGTGTGTGTTGTGTTGTGTATTCAGACGTTACAACGTCTCACCCATAAATGTGGTAACGTCTATTCCCAAAAAGACCAAAAAGAGTGTGTTGTTACAAATAAGTGGAAAATCCACATGTATCTTTGTGTTCCCTGTAATACCACAGAAACAAATGCCGAGCACTCAAATTAAATTAAAAAAAAAAAAAAGAGAAAGAGAACTCCAAAATGGAGCAAATGAAAGAGAGTTGCTCAAGAAATGAGGGGTTCTGATGCATTGTGTATGAGTCAATAAATTAGTGCACTAACTTGAGTCCTAGTACCCAATTAAGACCCTTTGTCATGCTTCAATTGAAACCCCAGTTCTTTTGTGAAAATGTTAGCCTAATCTTTGTTTTGAAAGATGTTTTCTTTGTCACCATTTGGAAACCACTCTTTCATAAGCTAAAGTAGTTTCGAACTAGCTAGAGGAAGAATTAAATGCGAGAGATCACACACTCACTTGAGCTTTAATGAATCTGGAATTTAATTATGCATTGGTGTGTAAGTGTGTGAAGAATTAGCCCTCGAGAATGAACTTTTGATCTGCTTTGTTTGAGTAGAAAATAACTTGCTAGTGTAGTTGATTTCATGTATATCTTTAGTTGTGTGTTTTGTCTTGATTGCTTGAGGACAAGCAATGATTTAAGTTTGGGGGTGCGATAACTCATATTTATATGAGTTATTTACTCTCATTCAAAGAATAAATCACGCAAGTTCTCTAGCAATACAAGGATAATTAATTAGTTTATGTTAATTTCTGAGTTTTTAGTGAATAAGAGGTTAAATAGATAAATCTGTGCATTTAGGCACCAAGTGGTGCCCTTGAGAGCGTTTTGATTCTTTTTGTGCTTGTGCAGGAAATAGTGCTGAACGTTACCACGTCCCTCACCACGTCTATAGAAGTGCAGCAGAGCAAGGGTGAAAGATCTTCATTTTGGCGCGCTAGTAATGATGGTCAAAGATATAAAAGTCAGAAGATCTTCTATTCCCCATGAACTGACACGCAGATATAATCGTGAGCACGGGGCAATGTCGTCGCGCGAAGAGAGAGAAGCAGACACTGGTAGGTGGGCAAGTGACATCAGCCACACGTGAGCAAGGAGGCTATTTAATGAAGGCTCAGCTCTCTCTCAAGGCACCGAGACACACACCCATTCAGAACCACTTCATACACTTCATCTTCATCCCTTCATCATTTTTCCATAAAAGATTCAGAAGTAGTGCTGTAAAGAAGATCTGGAAACAGACTTCTGTATTTTGCTTTTCTGAACTTTGTTTATTTTCTGCATTGCTGTGAGGCTCAGACGTTGTAACGTCTATACAGCGTACATGCTGAAGAGCTACTTAGGTGTATCTTTTGCACTTAGTTTGTTTTCTGTTATGTATGGTATTTGGATTCTAAATCCTCATCATTCTGTAAAGATGCTCAGCATGAGCTAAACACTTTGTAGTTGGGTTGTTGTTTTGCTTGTAATGAATTTCTAGTTAATGTTATGAGGTATTGACGTGCATGTTTTAAATCCTTGTGTGAAAATATTTCCAAACTTGTTTTGAGGTTGGCCTCTTAAAATAGGTAGATTCATAGGTACAGACATGGTCTATGAAAAGAAATCAAGGGTTTATATGAATGAACAATGTACTAAAGACATTTAGGCATCTTTATCTAAGTCTAGACATAGAATGGATAATAGTTCATAGAACATTGCTGTGGGTGCTTAAAATACAGGAGTGGGCCTATTTAGAACCTAGACATAGGACCTCTTATACTTGAAACTCGACGTTTTGTCTTTGAAAAGCGTAGCTCTTTTGCATGCGTTCAAACGTGGCCACATCTATACAAAATAACATTTGAACGTCAAAACGTGTAAACGTTATAACGTCTGGCTAGAAAGGATTTACCTGCATGCAACAACTCAACTCATCTCTCTTCCATATTCACAACCAACATTTGTTTACTTGTTTTAATTACATCTTTAGCTTTAAAACCAACACTTATTGCCGATTTGTTACTTGATTCTCTTGTGTTTTGAAACTTGAACTTTGAAAAGCATACCAATCCTCGTGGGAACGATCTCTTACTTAAAACCACTCTATTACTTGTACGACGTGTATACTTGCACTATATTTGCGAATACCACACGAACGCAACAAGCATCTTGAGTTACTTCAACCCCTAAGAAGTGTCTCATCTTTCCAAGGCCACTCATATCAAATTCTTTCTTCATGGACTCTTTGAAGTCATTTATCACTCTAGTAGTCAGGTGAGTAGGATTTTTAACAACTCTTCCTTCTTGCCAATTATCTTCACTTGCTAACTTTCCAAACATCACAAAGTCATCAGGTGAGTAGGATTTTTAACAACTCTTCCTGTTCTAGTAGTCACAATAGCTTCACCATCAGATTCATCATTAGTTTGGAGCTCAGATTCACTGTCACCCTCCCTATCAGCATGTGGAGTAGACTGAACCTCTTTACCAGCATTATCATTTACCTCAACTCCCTCGTTTGTCTCTTCTTCATCAGAATTATAAATCACATTACCACCTCCTTCATTATCCTCCCATTTCCAATTATCATTTTCATCAAATACTACATCTTTACTAATTACAACCTTCTTCTTAATTGGATCATAGAGTCTATAGGCTTTAGATTCATCACTTATGCCCAAGAAAATGCATCTTTGGCTTTTGTTATCTAATTTTTTTTTCTGTGAGCATCAGGAATATGCATGTGAGCAATGCAACCAAATACTCTCAAATGCCTAACTGATTAGGGATGGCAAAACGGGTTTGGCCCGCTAACCCGCCAAAAAAAGGCGGGCCGGGCCGGGGTATTGGGACCGCTGACCCGCTAAAACCGCCCCGCCAAAAAGGAAAAAACCGCGAGCTAAAGCAAGGACGGGGCGGGTCGGCCCGCCGGCCCGTTTTTGTTTTATTTTAAAAATAATTTAAAAAAAACTATAATGATTTATAGTGTTAGTGTTTCTTCACTTGAAATTCGATTTTTCTTCACCTGAATGATAGTGTTTTTTGTTTTGAGTTCTATATATCTTAATGTTTGTAATGTTTTGTTAGACAATATTATGTTTTGTTAGCCAATGTTATGTAATTTGAATCTCTAGACTTTGACGTTGTACATATTATGGTTTTTTGGTTCTTAAGAATATTTATTTTGGTTGCTTGATGGTTAATCCCTAGTTATCAAGCAATCAAAATACTAATTTCGGTTGCTTTAAGATCAATACTTGAATTATGGTTTTTGACATTTTGGTTGGTGGTTCTAGATGACATTTCTTGATGGTTTTAGTTTCTATATAGTTAATCCAAGTAATTCCAATGCTACTATTGTTTTAAACTTTTATTTTGAATATATCAAGAGTTTTTAAAGTAAAAATCTGTTAAAAAGGCTTTATAAAAAAGCTGTTTTAAAAAACATGTGAAAAATCTTATTGAAATGTTAAAAACACCAGTTTGCCATTTTGGAGGTCATGATTAATCCTTTTTCCTTGTGATACACTTGACGCATATCATTCTCAAACACCAGTTTCAATCCTCTTTGTTGCAGCTGACCAATACTAAGAAGATTGTTCTTCAGCTCAGGTATCCAATACACCTCAGAAATCACCTGAATTCTCCCTTCAATTCTCAATTTTTTGCTTCCCTTTCCCATAACATGTAGCCTCATATTGTTTCCAAGCTTCGACACTTTTGGCGGCTTCCTTGTCGAACACAGCACTACATCTGGGGCATAACATTACCTCAGAGTTCTTCAGCTTGCACCTCATCAAGGTTGAAGAACCAGTCCTTGCAACCACACATATGGTTGCTACATCCAGAATCGAGGAACCAACATTCAAAACAACAACTATGGCTATGATTTGCCTCATCATAAGCCATGAGCAATAGTTCTTCATCATCTTCAAAGCCAGCATAGTTAGCACCTTTCTCATCAAGATTCGGACATTCATTTCGATAGTGTCCCATATTCCCACACTTATAGCATTCAGTGTGGTCTTTGGAGGCTTGCCTTCCTCGACCCCTACCGTAGCTTCTTCCCCTTCCTCTTCCACCAGTTCTTTCTCCACTTGACACCTTCAAAGCCTGTTCCTCATCTTTCTGATCCCCTTTCATGCGCTGTTCTTCAACAATTAAACTGCTCTACAAATCATCAATAGAGAGTTTCTCGATATCACGCGATTGAACTATCGAGCATACAACATAGTTGAAACCCTTGTTCATCGATCTCAACACCTTTTCCACAACTGTAGTCTCAGAGATCTTCTTGTCGAATGCCTTCATCTTGTTTACAATAGAAAACGTTCTTGAGAAATATTCATTCACAGTTTCTCCTTCTTTCATGCGAAGAGCTTCAAATTCACCTCTCAAGACTTGGAGTTGAGCTTTCTTCACCTTCGAGGATCCTTGATATTTCTGTTTCAAGGAGTCCCATATATCCTTCGCCGAGTCCATTTTCAAGATTGTTTCCAGCACATTGCGATCAAGAGCTTGAAATAGGTAGTTCTTTGCTTTAGATCCTTTAATCTCGCTTCTTCACAAGCTTTCTTTTGCTCCGGTGACGCACTTGCTACCGCCAGTGTAACTCCGTTCTCCACAACGTCCCTATACTCCTTTGATCTCAACAAATTTTCCATCAAGATCGCCCAATGGTCATAGTAACCATCGAAGCGAGGTATCGCCGGTTGAACAAATGCGTTCTTGTGTTCTTTCTCAATCATCTTCGTCGCTGGAAACAGCGGTTCGCGGTGGTTACGATCAAACGCTCAGGCCCCAATCTTGGAGCTCTGATTACCAATTGTAACTAACAGAAGTGAATGATTGTAACTAACTTCATTAATTGAAAACGGGTTGTTACAATGAGTATATGAAGCTTACAATATAATTGGGCTAGCCGAGATACTAATGGGCTTATACAACAATAGGCCCAATAACTAGAGACACAATACAATACAATGTGTTACATATAGACCAAGTGACAGCCATCCAATATTTCAATCTACACGCCTTCTTCGATACCAATTGCAAACCATGAGTTCGAAAATGCTCCACACCTACTCGAAAATTTGAGGTCACCGTCCCCGACCAATTCTTAATAGCAAGCCAACCTAGCCCAGAACACCTGCACAATAAAAAAAGATGGGTAATCGATTCATCCTGCTCGAAACAAAAGGGGCAGCATGCCCCATGAAGGTCATTGATAATGCCTTTAGAAATAAGAGAGTCGCGAGTTGGAAGCTTTCCCAATAACAATCTCCAACAAAAACTCCCACCTTAGTGGGAATATATATTTTCCACATATATATCAACAAGAGCACTCTGGGTACCGCTATCCAACCTATCTTGTTGCATCAAATTCATCAACAAAACATAACATGATTTAACAGAAACATCATGATGAAAAGGATGTAGAGTGGCCAAAAACAAATCCTGATCAACCCTCCCCTCTGCAGACAAATCTTGACCCCAAACCAGATTCCAACACTTGATGTTGTCAAGCCTCCAAGATTGATTTTTTGAAGTAGTGTTCACTTTGATCCCTTGTGAGTCTTCAATATTTTAACTTTAAGAGATACTTTAGTGGATTAAAGATACATAGGCAACAGCCCAACAACATTGTTCAGATTTCTCATACCTATGATATTATTAGTGGTTGCAATATTTAAACTCTTGTTGTTCACTCTAACCTCAATGTATTCAATGATAAGAATATTGCTAGTTGTTGTTGGAATGATTCTATTGACTCAACTTCTTCTAACCGGGTAGATTCGCTAAATGCCTCAGAGTCCGATGCTACTTCTAAATGGGTGATAACATCTGACATGATAATATTTGGAAAGCTTTTGGGTGATGCTTAGATGATGATGTTGATCCTATGGCTACTGATACCCAAAGAATTGTTGCAGGATGATAATTTTGAACTGATTGTATCCAAAACCCAGATGAAGAAAATTTGGCAAAAAAGAAATTGATTGTTGACTAGAATATTCATTCTAGGGCAAATTCTATCTTCGTCTCTTTTTGATCTAACTAATGTAAATTAATTCTTTAGATTGAATTTTAATTTGTCTCTAGGATGGATTATTTTAGGGGTCTTTCGCCTTAACAAGTTAGGGACTCCCTAGTGCTACTCCAATTTTAATTTCTTTTTTTTTTTGCCATGGTTATTGGTCTAGTCTCCCATTGAAGTTCTCTTTTGCCCTCTTTCTTTTTAATATTTTTTAATAAAATCAGGGGGAAATATTCTTTTTCCTTCTTATTGTAAAAAAAATATATATTTTTCCTTCTTGATGTTTATAATCAGAAGGTTTTAATGATGCTTCTTTTCTTTTATTTACCAAAGAAAATAGTGAACTAAAGATACACACGTCTTTTTTTTGGACACAAATACACGAGTCTTTATAAACCATCATTAGACATAACTCTCAAGCAGTATGAAATTTTTTGTCTACCAAAGAGTTATTTTTCGAGTCCGACTTATGATACTAAACAATAATTAGTAATTGTTACTACATGAGTATAATAGTAATTTCCCTATCAATGAAAAAATTCGGCGATCACACTAAAGTTATATTGTGGCAAACATGTACTAGCCAGTGTTTTCATTTATCTGTTCACTCACCACACAAAAACTAAATTGTGACTAGTATGTACTAACCTTTAAATTGTTATATAATAGTCGCAAAAAAATTTAGTAACTATTACTAAAGAACTCGATAGTATAGTAAATCGTTGACTCATTTTTCACATGATGCATAACTTGGGTAGAATATTGATATATAACATGCACTACTCAAAATGTCTATTGCCATTATGGGACTCCTAGGGATAGATCTATGCGTTTTCGATGTCTTATTCAAAAGGAGCTTTAATTTGCAATTTATATTATTTAATTATCTTTGAGATGTTGATCTAATTTATTAAAAATACAATAATTGCACCTAATGAGCACTAAAATAAGACACTGTGATAATAGTAAACGCGGATCCAGTACCATCGTGGTCATTTTCTTGGAGATGATCCATAAGTGGACTGGGCTAGAGAATCCGAGCTCGGCCCAATGCAGGCCCAACCGAGTTCCAAGACTCGACACCTCGGCAACTGATGCATAGAAGTAGTTGACAAAGACAGGTGTCGTGGGAGAGGACACCAGCCTGGAGCCGAGCTAACCGTTAGAAACCGATCTACTGAGGAAACTACCGAGGAGATCAGAGGAACTAGATATAGAACTTTAGACCAGAAATACAGGGGCGGATATTCCATTAAAAAATTCTACTTTCTGTACTGGAGAACACCTCCATGATTGTATAACCCGATCTAATTGAATATATATCTTTTTATCCGTTTTCATCTACTACCATTTTAGCTAAGGTATAAGAGAAGAAAAGAGAGAAGGGACGGGAAGTAATACCTCGATAGAGTCAAACGAAGCGTTGAAGGAATGTAGAACTTCAAATGAGTTGACCTCGGCAGGGGAGAGCATAAATCAAATGAAGGAAAAAGAATGAGATCTCACATTGCACTTGCTCCTTTAAAAGAATGCTGAAAGGATCACATTCAATACACGCGCTCACTCAAGCGTGAGGTAGATGAGGCGTTTCAATGGCATGTCAACTCAGAAGTCACTTCTCTCAGTATTAAAACACGAAGACTACACGCTTCCCCAGGCTGGTGATCACTCCAAGCGTCAAAGTACGTAAAATCGTAAATGCCATCTACAAAAACTCAAAGCTCTTCGCCGAGCTTACTCAACTCGAGCTTGGGGGGCTGTGCACTGGGCTAGAGAATCCGAGCTCGGCCCAATGCTGTGGACTGGGCTATAGCATTTAAATTTCACTCATAACCTGTAAAAGCGTTATGGACTTAGAGCATCTCCAAAATAGGTTATAATCCTCTCTATTTCTTAAAAAATAAAATTGAGAGCTCCATTTGGAAAAATCCTAGTGGGTTATAGAGTTAAATTTATCTCTCACCAAATAGAGTCCTCAATTTCTTTTGAGAAGTGGTGAGGATCCTAATCCAATGCACATTGATCAAGTTGTACAATAGTTGCATAAAAGTGGTGTGTGATGGAGCTGGCCAAGGGTTAGAATAAGTCAAGCAGACCGACTGGGTCTTACGAATTAGCCTACATAGTAATACCCAAAATAATCATGTTACTAAGTTTCTTTATGAGTACTTAAAGTGTTTGGATGGTTTTCTTCTATGTATTTGGTGTGAGTTGTTACATAAGAAAGTCTTTAGTTAATAATAATACGAATGGCCCATGCTTCGTACAACCCCCTAGCTACTCATTAGAACCCCCAAACCACTTAATATTCCGAAATACCCCTAATTTAATATCTGATTTTCCCCTATCTATCCTCTCTCACCCTCACACACCCCATCACATTCTCATTCTCCCTAAAAACTACCCTACAACCAAACCCACACCCCTTCAAGTTAAATCCATCATTTTCGTGTGTTTTCCATCAACAATCGACTGGGTTCGACCTTCGCTTGGTCGAACCTGTTAATTTGGCCAATTTGGGGTGTCTGAGTAAAATTAGCAGGTTCGGTGCTGCGAGATTCGACCTTGTTCGTTCAAGCGTGCGTCAAATAGTGTTAAATGTTTTAAAAAAATAAAAATCAATTTTCAGCAAGAGCTTTTGGTCTTTTCACCCTAAAAAGGTGTTTGGTGAGTAGAGGGGGGGTTGTACGAAGCACGGGCCTTAGTAATCCTATAGAGCCCCAAAAGCCTTTAAAACATAGCCCACTGACCCAAACCCAATACAAGACCCACTAAAGAGACTTAGTGAGCTGAACTCATTATTTTCCACTTCATTTCAGCATTAACACAGATCGAGTGTTGTGATGGTTAGGATCTCTTGCATAAAATTCCCGTCTCATCCAGAATTAGGATCCTAATCCAACGCATATATAGTTGTGTTTCTTCATAGTTACCGTGAGGCGAACATTTGTACTGATGCTCTTGCCAACATGGCTTGTGGTCAAGAGAACTTTTTTATTTTACATAACTCTATATCCCCTCGGGTGGGACCACTAGTCTTAGCTAATATTGTTGGAGTCTCTACTCCTTGTGTAATCCCGTCATAGTTTTCTTCTAGGCTTCGCTCCTCTCTTCAAAAAACAATTTAATGTGTCAGAAAAAAAAAATCTAAATATTAATTAGGATGAATAAATAATATTTTTTGCATCATAAAAATAAATACATATTTTATTAAATTTTTGACAATTATATTTTGACTTAATTGTGGCTTGAATATATCCCTTTACTTTTTTGTTATCTTTCTAAATACCGATTCTTATATGTTTAAATTATCACAGATCTATTTACAAATTATTAATTAGTTCAAGGATCTTTTATAAATTGTTAATGCCACATGAACTTTGACCTACTATAATTTAACGAAAGGACGTAATTGAAAACCTATATTAACACTAAGAGACCTTATACAACATTTTTTAGTTTAAAAAACCATTTAAAAATTCTCAAATAGTTTAAGGAACTATAGAGTAATTAAATATAATTATATAAGTTTTGTAAAAACTAGTTTTTCCACATTCTACCCGTTGTCTAATCTAATATCTATTTATATAAACAAACAACTTACAAAATTACAATTTTAGACATCTTACTTTTTTGACACATCACCACTTTTGTTTTATTTATCATTTTTTAATTATATTTTCTCTTCCTTTCTCACTCACTCTCTTTCAATATCACATTTCCCAATATTTCTTACTTCTTACATATCTATTATTAGTGGCCCCCATACCCTTTATTTAAAAATAAAAATATTTCTTTTCCCAAATTTTTTAATCCACTATATAATCTAATATAATTAAATTAATATTAAATAATCTACCATTTACTCCTATTTACTATCTAACCTAATATCTATTTATCTATTTATACAAATAAAATACACTTAATCTATTTATACAAACAAACCACATTTAAATTACTCAAACAAGCCTCCATATTTACTTGACAATTCGTCTAAGGACAATATTGTAATTTACTATCATACTTTTATCAAATTTCTTCTCACAATGTATTTTCTTCTCACTGCCACTTTTTTCATACTTTCTATAACTTTTTTTTTTCTTTTCAAAATTTAAAATTTAAATCAAACTCACCAACTTTCTTTACCCACTATCTACTAATCTAATATCTATTTATATTATATTAACAAATCATACTTAAATTACTAAAACAAGTTTCCCTATTTATTTGACAACTTATCTAACTAAGGGCAGAATTGTAATTTACTATCTGTTTGCTGGTGTTTTTAGCAAACAATCACTAGTTTTCAACGTTGAGATTGTGAGATCAAACTAGAAAATCTCTTTGACGATTGCCTTTAAGTTTTGTGTTTTAGACGTGTGTAAGAACAGAGAATGATAGAAAGAAGCAAATTGAAAACAAAATAAAAGCAGTGATAACTCATATTTATATGAGTTATTTATACTCATTCAAAGAATAAGTCATGTAAGTTTTCTAGTAATACAAGGGGTATTTAATTAAGTTTTATATAATTTCTGAGTCTTTAGTAAATAAATAAGATGAAGGGGTGAATATGTGCATTTAGGCACCATTTGGTGCCCTTGAGAGCGTTTTGATGCTTTTTGTGCTTGTGCAGGAATTTCAGTGCTGAACGTTACCACGTCCCTCACCACGTCTACTAAAGTGTAGCAGCAAAAGGGTGAAAAAGATCTTCATTTTGGCGCGCGAAGCAATGATAAGTCAAAGATATAAAAGTCAGAAGATTTTCTGTTCCCCATGGTCGACGCTTACGTAGAAAATAATGTGCGAGCGACAAGTGTCAGGAAAAATAGAAGAAACAGATATGGTAGGTGGGCAAGTGACATCAGCACGCGTAAGCAAGGAGGCTATTTAAAGCTCAGCTCAGCTCTCTCTCAAGATCATCATCTCTTCCACCAACTTCAGAATCACTTCATCTCCATCATCCCACCGTCCCTCCATTAACTTAGAACTAGTTTTGTAAAGAAGATCTGGAAACAGACTTCTATATTTGACTAATCTGAACTTAGTTTTTTTATTTCTGCATAAGTGTAAGGTTCAGACGTCGTAACGTCTATACAGCGTACATGCTAAGAAGTTACTTGGGTGTATCTTTTGCACTTGAGTTCTTTTCTGTTATGTATGGTATTAGGATTTCACATCCTTTTCATTCTGTAATGATGCTCAGCATGAGCTAAACACTTTGTAGTTGAGTTGTTGTTTTGCTATTAATGAATTTCTAGTTAATGTTATAAAGTGTTAGCGTTGCCCGTTTTAAATCTTTGCGTAATAATATTTTCAAAACTTGTTTTGAGGTTGGCCTCTTAAAATAGGTAGATTCATAGGTACAGACATGGTCTATGAAAAGAAATCAAAGATTTATATGAATGAACAATGCACTAAAGACATTTAGGCATCTTTATCTAAGTCTAGACATAGAATGGATAATAGTTCATAGAACATTGCTGTGGGTACTTAATATACAGGAGTGGGCCTATTTAGAACCTAGACATAGGATTTCTTGTACTTGAAACTCGACGTTTTGTCTTTGAAAAGCACGACTCTTTACAACAACAGCGTTCAAACGTGGCCACGTCTGCGCACAGATTAACATTTGAACGTCATAACGTCTAAAGCGTTATGACGTGCGCTAGGAAGGATTTAAGTGCATGCAACAACTCAACTCCTCTCTCATCCATATTCACAACCAACTTTTATTTCCTTGTTTTGTTTAAATCTTTAGCTTTAGAACCAACTCTTAGTGTCGATTTGTCACTTGATTCTCTTGTGTTTTGAAACTTGAACATTGAAAGCATATCAATCCTCGTGGGAACGATCTCTTACTCTAATCCACTTTATTACTTGTACGACGTGTATACTTGCACTAAATTTGCGAATTCTATACTATTACACAAGCGCGAACAAGTTTTTGGCGCCGTTGTCGGGGATTGTAAAACTTTTATTGTTCAAAAGTATTAAAAGCACAAGTTGAAAAGGATTTCTTGTGTTGTTTCTTTGTTTTCGTGTTTGAGCAGTAGAGGCGTTATAACGTATGCTTAGTTCCGACTCAAGCTCTAGTTCAATCGAACCAAGTAGTGAATCAACCCGAGTTTGATCCGAACTGAAAGAACTTTTAGGCGACTAAGGAGACAACAAAGGTTAAGAAGAAGGCAGCGAAGACAACAAGAGCAACACCCAACCATGTCCGAGCATAACACCTGGTTCTAGAGGTGGACATACACCAAGAGGAGTCGAGGACGTGGTCTTGGGCCACAAACTCATACAGAAACAATAGTAGTTGATGATGAACATTACCAAAGGCAAGAACTCATCAATGCAGGACCACAAGACATGGTCAATGATAGCGAGGATAGGCCTATGCGTGACTACGCAGCGCTTAACCCCGCTCATCTACAAACAGCATTGCTAGACCAACCCTTCGTCTTTGGTCACTTTGAGTTCAAGCCAATGATGTTCCAAATGTTGCGATCGCAGTCAATTTGGAGGTTTCCTCAAGAAGATCCATATTCTCACCGAGACAATTTCTGGATGTTTGCGAAGCAACTTTATCATTCCTGGAGTTTCAGAGGACGCCTTTAGATTGAAGCTCTTCCCATACTCACTCAAGGATAAGGCTAAAAATTGGCTAAACTCCTTAGAGCCAAATTCCATTCATACTTGGGATGAGCTAGTGAGAAGTTTCTTGCCAAATACTTCCTCCCAACAAAAATGCTAAGCTAAGAAATGATATCACCTCCTTCAAACAAAGGGAAGGGAATCATTATTTGAAGCTTGGGAGAGGTGGAAGGAATTACTAAGAATGTGCCCTCACCATGGCATTCTGTGGTGATCCAAATGGAAACGTTTTACAATGGCCTAGATCACCCCACAAGATTGATACTTGATGCCTCATCAGGTGGTGTCATACTTAACATGTCATTTTCTGAGGCATGCAAGCTCATTGATGAAATAGCCACCCACAACTCTCATTGGCCATCAGATAGATTTACTCCTGGGAAGAAGGCAGGTGTTCATGAGATAAGTGAAGTCACTGCTCTTTCTGCTCAAGTGGCTACCCTGACCAACATGATCAAAACTCTGAGTACTTCAAACGTGGCCACGTGCGGAAGCGCACTATTGCAGAGAATTGAACCTACCCGATCCCGGTGGAGCAGTGTGTGTTTATTGTGAGGAAGGGCATGTGTATGAGGAGTGCCCTACAACCCTCAATCAGTAAACTTTGTCTCTCGTAACAAAGGAAATGGTCCCTATTCCAATTCCTACAATTCAAAGCTGGAGAAATCATCCAAATTTTGATTGGAGAAACAATAATGCATTGAATGCCCGGCAATACTACTACTCCTGCAATACCTCCAGGATTCCCTCCTCAACAACAGAGGCAGTTTGTGCAGAACAACAACAATAGCAACTTGGAGGCCATGATGAAAAGCTTCATAAGTGATTGTAAGACTACTTTGCAAACCCATGAGTCTTCAATCAAAACTCTGGAAAATCAAATTGGACAAATAGCTTCAGCCCTCACTCAAAGAGCAGAATGGATCTCTTCCTTCTACAATGTGAAACACCATCATCATCAACCCCTAATGGTAATAATGGGGTAAATGGCCAGGTAAATGCAATTTCTTTAAGAAGTGGTACTGAATATCCTGAACCAACTATGCCTGTGGAAAAAGAATTACAGGAGAAGCAAAAAGAAGTACCAAAGAAAGGGAAAGAAGCAAGCACAAGTGGTGAGAAGGATAGTCCAGACGTTACAACGTCTAATTTTGAACCAGAATCAAGAGGCGTACTCTAGGCTTGTACCGAGTATCCTCCTCCACCATACCCTCAAAGATTGAAGAAGGCTCATGAAGATAAATGATCAAAGCAAGTTCATGGAAATGTTAAAGCGATTACACATCAACCTTCCTTTGGTTGATGCTTTACAACAGATGCCAAATTATGCCAAGTTCTTGAAAGACATCATCACCAAAAGGAGAAGGCTAGGGAGTTTGAAATCGTTGCTTTAATCAAGAATGTAGTTTAATTATGCGAGAATAAACTCCCTAGAAAACTCAAGGATCTGGCGACTTTACTATACCATGCTCCATTGGAGATTTTTATATTGGAAAAGCATTATGTGACTTGGGAGCAAGTATCAACTTGATGCCCAAGTCCATTTATGACAAACTTGGTATAGAGGCGCCAGCCTACTTCTTTAAGCTTAACTTTGGTGATAAAAGCGAGTTTATCACGAAGGCATATTAGAAGATGTTTTGATTAAAGTTGACAAGTTTGTGTTTCGGTGGATTTTGTTATTTTGGATTTTGATGCAGATAAAGAAGTTCCCATCATGCGGGGAGACCATTCTTAGCTCTTTGGAAGGACAATCATTGATGTACAGTAAAGGAGAATTAATCATGAGAGTCAATGACCAAGAAGTCAAGTTCAACGTCCTCAATGCACTTAAGTATCCGGAACCAAATACAGAGGAGTGTTCTTATGTGGTTGCCATTGATCATATGGTCAAAAGCGGTTCAACAAGGACAATAATCATCTGGAGAAGCTTCTGGGGAATAATGAAATACAAGAGTTGTTAGCAGAAGAAGTTGTTCCTCTAGACGTTGTAACGTCTGCCGCAGACGTGGCCACGTCTGAGCCCCCGCACCAAAGTCATGGACAAGGAGGTATGAATCTTTAGGGCAAGAGGAGTCAAAAATCGAAGAAGAATGTGCCCTCCATTAAAGAGCCACCCACCTTAGAGCTAAAGGTGTTACCCGATCATTTAAAGTATGTCTTCTTAGGGAAAATGATTCTTTGCGGTGATCATTTCTTCCAAGCTCAACGAAGAAGCGGAAGATGATCTCATTACTACTGAAGAGACATAAAAGGCAATTGGTTGGCAAATGGCGGACATCAAAGGTATCAGTCCCACAATCTGCATGCATAGGATAGTCTTGGAGGAAAATGCCAAGAATAGCATTGAAAGGCGAGAGGAGATTGAACCCATAATGAAGGAGGTGGTGAAGAAAGAAATCATCAAATGGTTGGATGCAGGAATCATTTACCCTATCGGTGATAGCTCCCAGGTAAGTCGATTCGGTGTGTACCCAAGAAAGGAGGGGTTATTTGTAATACAAAATGAAAAAGATGAGCTAATTCCAACAAGCGAAGAATGAGTTGGAGGATATGCATGGATTACGAGAGAAAGTTAAACAAAGCAACTAAGAAGGATCATTTCCTCTTCCATTCATTGATCAAATGCTAGGATGTGCTCATGAGGAAAGATTTCTATTGTTTCCTTGATGGTTATTGAGTTACAACCGGATAGCCATAGCTTTGAAGATCAAGAGAAGACAACATTCACTTGCCCCTATGGTACCTTTGCTTTGAGAAGGATGCCATTTGGGGTGTGTAATGCTCCGCAACATTTGAGAGGTGCATGATGGCCTTATTTTACGATTTCATTGAGAACTCCATGGAAGTTTTTATGGACGATTTCTCGATCTATGGAGATTCGTACAAAGGATGCCCGGATAATTTGGAAGGAGTGCCGATAAGGTGTGAAGAAACCAACCTAGTGCTCAATTGGGAAAAATGCCATTTCATGGTACAAGAAGGAATAGTGTTGGGACACGTAATATCAAAGAAAGGTTTAGAGGTGGGACAGAGCAAAGATTGATGTTATTGACAAGCTACCTCCACCCACAACTATCAAAGGAGTCGAAGTTTCTTAGGACATGCAGTGGTTTTACTGAAGATTCATCAAGGATTTCTCAAAGATTTCAAAGCCCTTGTGTTTGTTGTTGCAACGTGACCACGTCTTCAATTTTGATGAGCAAAGTGTCATGAAGCTTTCAACAACCGAAGACCGCTTTGGTAATGCTTGACTCTAGTAATAGTCACCTCCATTGGTCCAAGCCATTTGAGTTGATGTGTGATGCAAGTGATTATGCCGTGGGAGCCGATTGGGGCAAAGGTATGGAAAAATTTTTCATTCTATTTATTATGCCAAGAAACCTTAGATGATGCCCAATTGAATTATCTGTGGATCAAAAAGAACTTTTGGTTGTTGTATTTGCATTTGATAAATTCAGATCTTACTTAGTTGGTGCAAAAGTTATTGTTTTTATTGATCATTCAGCCATTAAGTACTTAATTTATAAAAAGATGCAAAGCCAAGACTTATTAGATGGGTTCTCCTCCTCCAAGAATTTGACTTGGAAATTCGTGACAAAAAGGGGTGGAGAACCAAGTTCTTGATCATCTTTCTAGGCTTGAAAATGTTGATGCAGTGCAGGTGAAGAAGATATACAAGAAAATTTCTCGATGAGAGACTATTGTTAGTAGCCTCAGAGATGGTGAAGACGTGGCCACGTCTATGACACTTTCGCCAAACGTCATAACGCTCGATACTATCGCTCCATGGTATCGCGACGACATAGTCAACTTCCTTGTTAGCAAAATTGTGCTGTAGAATTCAACCATCGCCAGAAGAAAAGGTTCTTCCACACGATAAAGCAATATTTCAGGATGAACCATATCTCGTACAAATTGTGCCCAGATCGGTTACTAAGAAGATGCCTTCACGAGGAAGAGCAACCCAGTGCATCGCAACAATGTCATTCAAAGACCTTATGGTGGACATTTTGGAGGTACTAAAGCATTTGCAAAGGTCCTACAATCAAAGCTACATCGCCAACATTATTCGAGAGATGCACATGAGTGGTTAGGAGATGTGACAAGTGCCAAAGAACAGAAACATATCAAGCAAGCAAGAGATGCCGCTCACAAACATTCGGAAGTAGAGTTGTTTGATGTATGGGAATGGACTTCATGGGACCATTTCCTATGTCCCATGGAAATCTCTACATTCTCGTAGTTTGTGGATTATGTATCAAAATGGGTCAAGCAGTGGCATTACCAAACAATGAAGCCAAATCTGTTAGCAAGTTCCTGAAAAAGAATATATTCACAAGATTTGGTACTCCAAGAGCCATAATCAGTGATGAAGGCTCTCATTTTTGCAATAAATTGATTGAGAACCTCTTGGCTAAATATGGAGTAAAACACAGAATTGCTACAGCTTATCATCCCCAAACCAGTGGCCAAGCTGAAATATCCAACAGGGAGATAAAAAGAATACTTGAAAAGATGGTTGGTCCCAACAGAAAGGAGTGGTCATTACACTTGGATGATGCACTTTGGGCCTACAGAACAGCATACAAAACACCATTGGGCATGTCTCCGTACAAGCTAGTTTATGGAAAGGCTTGTCACTTGCCAATTGAGCTCCAACATAAAGCTTATTGGGCAATAAAGCAAATAAATTTAGATCATGCAAAGGCTGGTGAGGCAAGATTGTTGCAATTGAATGAGCTAGAAGAGTTTAGACACCATGCCTATGAGAGCTCTGCAATGTATAAAGAAAAGACCAAGAAGTGGCACGATCAAAGAATTCAAAGAGAGAGCTAGCGAGAAGGACAACGTGTATTGCTATTTAATTCAAGGCTTGCCGTTTCGGGAAAGTTGAAGTCAAGATGGTCAGGTCCATTCAAACTAATGAAGATCTATCCTCATGGTGCTGTGGACTTATTTGATGAAAAGACAAACACCATATTCAAAGTTAATGGCCAACGTGTGAAACAATATCATGGAGAACATGTGGAAAGGGACAAGATTCAAATGTCCTTCAACAATTCTTGAATAAAAGAGACAAAAGTCTGGCTGAAGACTCTTAAAGCAAGCGCTCTTGGGAGGCAACCCAAGGATTTTTAATTTTTCTGTGTCTTTTTAATTTTTGTTTTGCAGGAATAAAGAGTTGAAAGAAAAGTGAAAGATGGTAGACGTCGTAACGTCTCAGTAATTACCAGACGTGGGCACGTCTGGGCAGTCAAGGAAGGTTTAAATTAAGTCAAGGGCGTAAGTGATGACGTGGCAGAAATGATTTCTGCAAAACGAACGTGGTAATCGACCCACGACGTCACCCCCTCACTTAACATGTCTAATCAACGGTTACTTTCTCCATTACTCCACTCTTCCATTTCTCAACTCCCCATAACCTCTTCCCCATAAAAATCTAACCACTCACCACCATTCCACCTCCTGAAATCTCTTTCTAGTTTCCTTCTCTCTGAAAACCCAATTCTCCCATCCCCTTTTCTGAAAACCTAAAATTTCCAGAAATCCCCCATTTCCTTCCAAACATTTTCTGCACAAAAACCATGACTAAAGCAAAGCAATCCGCCACCAAATCCTCTGGGAAAGGAAAGCATGTTGACCTAAGTTCCTCCTCAGCCCCCATCCCTGAAACACCAAACCCATCTAAGAAGAAAGCCCTGCTTCCTGAAAGGGGTTTCAGTCAAGAAAACCCCAATCCTAATTTTCTCGCAACCGTCGCAGCGTTGGGATGGCAGAAATTTGTTATGCACAGAAAAGAGTATATTGCTACTCTGGTTCATGATTTCTACAAGGGAATCGTGGAAAGGACTGAAGGAGAGCCATCCATCGTCTCAAAGGTAAGACGAGAGGAAGTCAAGTTTGGGGTAAGGGTCATTAATGACTATTTTGGATTAGGATACTATGGCAAAGCCGTTGAGACCAAGCGTAAGAACTATGGGTTGGTGAGATGGATGCCATTAAGGAGAGGATATGTGTTGAAGGTGCCATCTCGGGAAAGAAGAGGAGAGCATGGAAGCGAGTTCAAAATAATGAAGAAATACCTTTGTGATGAAGCCAATACACAGTTCCATTTTATAAGGCCTTCGCTTAATCCCTACCTCTCACACATCATGGGTTGACAAGGAGAGAATGATTGTAATTGATGCAATCATGTCCAGAGATAAAGTGGAGGTTGGAAAGCTGATCAATCGTGAGCTCAACAAATGGAAGAACAGGAAGGACGGCTATTTGTACTTCCCTTGTTTGATAACTGACCTGTGCATGGAGGCAGGAGTGGAGATAGAGGCTTGAGGCAGGAGCAACCTCAAGGCCCCTTCTCAACAAAATTTCAGCCTAGAGTGAAGACTGCAGGTGCTGCTAGTTCTGCTGATGCTCAGACGTTACAACGTCTGGAGGAAAGGCAGAATTCCCTGGCCAAATTTATTAAGGAGCAATTTGAGTGGCAAAAGAAGGTATTTGCCCAGGTGTCCAAAGGGAAGAAAGCAGTTGTAGAGCCTACATTGCCAGAATGGATGCAAGAAGAAGAAGATGATGAAGTGCCCCGTCTACAATCCAAAGAAGAAATTGTGAAGAAGGAAAGAGCAAAGCGAGCAAGAAGCCCACCAAAGAGGCAAAGCCCAGCAAAGAAACAAAAGAAGGTAAGTAGTGAGGAAGATTTTAATTCTGATGATTTAGATGATATTTCTGAATGTGATGCAGAGGAATCCAAGAAGGTGAGCATGGAAGTGATCAGTGAAGAAGAGGAAGAAGAGGAGAGCCCTCAAGAAAAGGGAGTTCGAGTGAAAGGACTGAAAGTGAGTCCCCAGCAATTCAATCAACCAAAGAGCCAGCCCAAGAAAAATCCAAATCACCTAGCCCCAAAGCACCATCCCCACAACCACCACCTTCACCCCAAGAACCCTCCACACACGACCAAAACACCCCAAATACCCCACAATCCAAAGCTGAGGACCAAACCATTCCACAACCACCCCCACCCCAACCAGAACCTCAAAAACAACCATCGCACTGAAGCGGACGTGGCGGCGTCGAGCCAACAATCACGCGAAAAGCAACCCACAATCCCAAACCATTTCCCCACCCAAAAAGACCGAGTCAAAGCGTGCGGCATACAATCCATTCGGAAGGAAAAAGAGACAACAGATAGCTGCTGAGTCAAATCAAGCTCAAGGGAGCAGAGAAAAAGAGGAAATAACAGCCACCACAACACTCAGGCAGAAGCTTCCTGTAAAAAGAAAAAGTCAAAGTCTTTGCAGATGACCGCCATCGCATTAGTGGTGCATTCGTTGCCACTCATCGCTTCTCAAGCGCCACTTCCGCTATTCTTTGAAGAACCGCTCGCAGACGTTGTAACGTCTCACAAAAAGAGGTCGCTGACCAAACTTGCGAAATGCAAGTCATCAATGAACGCGAGGCTGCATTGGAAAAGGTCAAACAGCAAGCAATGGAGGAGGCTACACAGAAGCTAGCAGAGCACTTGTTGAAGCAAGCCCAGGGATCAGTTGCTGGAACTGGAGTATCATCATCAGACGTGGCGACGTCTAAAGAGCCGAGGTGGAAAAAGCCGAGGTGATCCCAGTGAACCAATGCAAGTTAACCCTGCGATCTAGCAATGAGAATGTGGGAGGAGGCCAAGAAAAGGATTCTTTGAAGCATCAATCTTTCTTTGGTGGAAGTATTGGAGCAAGTACAAAAGAGAAAGAATCGATGAAACAACAACAACCACCACCACCCGAGCAAGGAGGAGTGAAGGTCAAGAAAGAGAAAAAGGAGAAGAAGAAAGGAGAAGCGGCAGAAGAGGTACCCACCAGACAAAGCGGAAGGCTAAGGTCTGGTGCATCAAACAAGTAAGTTCCCCTATCAATATCAATTGTAGTGTAGTTTTTTTTTCTTTTTCTTCTTAGTTTTAATTTTAGGTTGAAATTTGCTAGTTTTTAGTTTCTGAATGAGACCCCCCCCCCTCTGCTGCTAAAAAAAAAAAAAAAAAAAAATGCTATTTCCCTTTAAGCAGTGAGGACACTGCTCAACTTTAAGTGTGGGGAGGGAAATCTCAAATGTTTTGATGTTTTAAGTGCTGTACATGAAATCAAATGCAAAAGTAGCTTCTGTTCTTACTCTGTCAAGCATGAAAATAATTCTCTTTGGGCTAAGGATAAGTGAAAATGTGTGTGTGAGTAACCTATGCATGATTAGAAGTAAAGAATTGATTGTTGCTCCTACACAAACTCTGTTTTTAAGAGAGAATCTAGTTAGCTAAGGAATATTTTGTGCTGAAGCTAGTTTTGGTAAACTTTGGTGAAAATAAAACTTGATTAAAAACCTAGAATAGCAGTAGAAGCTAAGTTTGGGGGTAAATCAAGTCGTACTAAGGCTGGGTGCAAAGACTGTAGGATGGTTAAGTGCAGGTGTAGTGTGAGTGCAACGTTGTAACGTCTACCCGTAACGTTATAATGTCTGCCGTGTGTGTTGTGTAGTGTATTCAGACGTTGCAACGTCCACCCATAAACGTTGTAACGTCTATCCCCAAAATTACCAAAAAGAGTGTGTTGTTACAAATAAGTGGAAAATCCACATGTGTGCTTTGTTCCCTGTAATACCCTGAAACAAATGCTGAAGCACTCCATAATGTTAAAAAAAAAAAATAAAAAAAAAAAATAAAATAAAAAAATAAAAAATAAAAACTCCCAAAGGGAGGCAAAATAAAGAGAGTTGCTTAGTAATGAGGGGGTTACAGTCTTTTTGCGTGTGTGAGTCAGTAAATTAGTTGCACTAATCCAGTCCTAGCACCCACTTAAGACCCTTTGTCATGCTTAAAATGAACCCCCATGTCTTATGTGAAAATGTTAGCCTATTCTTTGTTTTGAAAGATGTTTTACTGTCACTATTTGGGAAGCCACTCTTTCATAAGTCAAAACTGTTTCTGAACTAGCTAGAGGGAGGTTTAAAAGCAGAGATCACACACTCACTTTGAGCTTTAATGAATCTGAAATTTAATCATGCAAGTGGTGTGTGAGTGTGTGAGGAATTAGCCCCTTGAGAATGAATTTTTGATCTATTGATTTAGTAAGAGCATATAACTCGCTAGTGTAGTTGATTTCATGTTTTGTTTTCTTTGTTATCTTGATTGCTTGAGGACAAGCAATGACTTAAGTTTGGGGGTGTGATAACTCATATTTATATGAGTTATTTATACTCATTCAAAGAATAAGTCATGTAAGTTTTCTAGTAATACAAGGGGTATTTAATTAAGTTTTATATAATTTCTGAGTCTTTAGTAAATAAATAAGATGAAGGGGTGAATATGTGCATTTAGGCACCATTTGGTGCCCTTGAGAGCGTTTTGATGCTTTTTGTGCTTGTGCAGAATTTGAAGTCTTTGAACGTTACCACGTCCCTCACCACGTCTACTAAAGTGTAGCAGCAAAAGGGTGAAAAAGATCTTCATTTTGGCGCGCGAAGCAATGATAAGTCAAAGATATAAAAGTCAGAAGATTTTCTGTTCCCCATGAGCTGACGCACAGAAGCACTGTAGCGCTGAACAGTGTCAGGAAAAATAGAAGAAACAGATATGGTAGGTGGGCAAGTGACATCAGCACGCGTAAGCAAGGAGGCTATTTAAAGCTCAGCTCAGCTCTCTCTCAAGATCATCATCTCTTCCACCAACTTCAGAATCACTTCATCTCCATCATCCCACCGTCCCTCCATTAACTTAGAACTAGTTTTGTAAAGAAGATCTGGAAACAGACTTCTATATTTGACTATTCTGAACTTAGTTTTTTTATTTCTGCATAAGTGTAAGGTTCGGACGCCGTAACGCGTCTATACAAATGCGTACATGCTAAGAAGTTACTTGGGTGTATCTTTTGCACTTGAGTTCTTTTCATTATGTATGGTATTAGGATTTCACATCCTTTTCATTCTCGTAATGATGCTCGGCATGAGCTAAACACTTTGTAGTTGAGTTGTTGTTTTGCTATTAATGAATTTCTAGTTAATGTTATAAAGTGTTAGCGTTGCCGTTTTAAATCTTTGCGTAATAATATTTTCAAAACTTGTTTTGAGGTTGGCCTCTTAAAATAGGTAGATTCATAGGTACAGACATGGTCTATGAAAAGAAATCAAAGATTTATATGAATGAACAATGCACTAAAGACATTTAGGCATCTTTATCTAAGTCTAGACATAGAATGGATAATAGTTCATAGAACATTCTTTGTGGGTACTTAATATACGAGGAGTGGGCCTATTTAGAACCTAGACATAGGATTTCTTGTACTTGAAACTCGACGGCGTTTTGTCTTTGAAAAGCACAGCTCTTTTGCAACAGCGTTCAAACGTGGCCACGTCTGCACAGATTAACATTTGAACGTCATAACGTCTAAACGTTATGACGTCTGGCTAGGAAGGATTTAACTGCATGCAACAACTCAACTCCTCTCTCATCCATATTCACAACCAACTTTTATTTCCTTGTTTTGTTTAAATCTTTAGCTTTAGAACCAACTCTTAGTGTCGATTTGTCACTTGATTCTCTTGTGTTTTGAAACTTGAACATTGAAAGCATATCAATCCTCGTGGGAACGATCTCTTACTCTAATCCACTTTATTACTTGTACGACGTGTATACTTGCACTAAATTTGCGAATTCTATACTATTACACAAGCGCGAACAAGCAGGAAATGCAACAAAGGTAAAAGGAAAGTAAATATTGCATTAATTGAAAGAAAGATGGTTCACCAACACGTACAATGTATCTGTTTCACTCGTATTTCGCTTTGGCTTGGAAGTTGAGTTTCTCAGAGTTCTTGTAAAATGTGGTCACCTTGATTTCCTATTACAAAGGAGTATTTATACTCATAGGAACAATCGTGGGAAAAAACAATAACTGCCTCCTACAAATAAGGGGAAGTAACCGCCCACTAACTGTTGCTCTACACGTTTCGACTAGCTCCTTGTCAACCGCTTGGCGAAGTGTTGAACCCAGCTTTGTCGAAGAGTTGAGCCTTCTCTCGTCGAAGGTTTCCTGCCTTGCTTGCATCGTAGCTTTGAGAGCCAAGCTTGTCGAAGCTCCCTTGCATGTCTTGCACTCGCATACCTTTTCTGTCGAATTGATGGAGTATTGACTTGAATGTTTACCTGTGGCCCCTAAAACAGTATTAAATGTGGAGTCAACTCCATTTAAAACTACATTTAAAGTACTGTCGAAATTTTGAGGTAACAGATTGCCCCCCAAAAAATGCTTTTTCGACGGAATAAGGGGTGGAGGTAAGAAAAGGCATTTTTTGAATACTGTGCAATGGTCACTTCTACCGCCTTTTGCACTTCAGTAGTGGTCGAAAAGATAGTTATCATGACTTGCACAGATAAAGTAAACCGTTTCATTGGTACACGTAGTATAGTTGGTGGGCCATCACGTCTCTCAAACGTCGCAAACGTGCCAATAACTGTTGCTTCCAAACATATATAAACGGCTACAACCTTTCATATTTCCCTTTACTCAGTTTGAAACATTGTGAAGTCTTTCTGCATTCTTCATCTCTGCGTTTTACGAAAAAACCCCAAATTCACTAAAGTTTCAAACTTTCGTTCTTTTCCTTTAATCTATGTAACATCCTGGACTACTTGAATCTGTTGATCGTTTCACGAACCAACACGAGTCTTTTCAAAGCATGCTTTGTCCTCACTTGCATGCTTTAGGAAAAACTTCGAGAAGGTCACCCATCCCACTACTACTCCAAGCCAAGCACGCTTAACTATGGAGTTCTTATGGGATGGGCTCAAAAGAAGATGCGTCTTGTTGGTATAGGTAGTTCAAATCAATTCTTTTAAGCCTTCCTTCAACTGTACAATCCCATACCGCACGTGCACCTCGGGATCCCTCTCATTCGGTGCGTATTCGGTTCATTCACGCGCCCATTTGCTTTGAAAGTCGCCAGAGCCGCTCTTTGCCATGCCACCTTTTTGGGCACCGGCGATCACTCCCGCCCTCCTCACCCGGATGTCACATGCCCACGGCTAAGCGCTTGGTTCGTCCTCGAACCACACCGCATTGGGAGAGGTCTGCTTTGCTCTCGATACCATTTGTAACATCCGGACTACTTCTTGAAGCGTTGATCGCCCCACGAACCAACACGAGTCTTTTCAAAGATGCTTTGTCCTCACTTGCATGCTTTCCGAAAAACTTCGAGAAGGTCACCCATCCCACTACTACTCCAAGCCAAGCACGCTTAACTATGGAGTTCTTATGGGATGGGCTCCCGAAAAGAAGATGCGTCTTGTTGGTATAGGTAGTTCAAATCAATTCTTTTAAGCCTTCCTTCAACTGTACAATCCCATACCTGCACAGCCTCGGGATCCTCTCATTCCGGTGCGTATTCGGTTCATTCACGCGCCCTTCGCTTTGAAGTGCGCCAGAGCCGCTCTTTGCCATGCCACCTTTTTGGGCACCGGCGATCACTCCCCGCCCTCCTCAGCCCCGGATGTCACAATCTACACCCAGATTCCAACTCGCATTCACTTTTCCTCACTTATGGCTTCATCATCTGCTGCAGTGAGGCAACCTGAGAGTTCAAAGAGGAATGACGAGCCCAAGAAAATCAACTCTGCGAAGTGGAACTTGCCTCTCTCAAAGCTGATCAAGATGACATAGAAGCCCTCGAAACCCAAGCAGCCAACGATGAAAAAGCAATTGCTGAATGGGATGCAGAGATTACGCGTATTGACGAAGAGATCAAAACACTCCAAACTAAATTGTCAAACGCTAAGTATCGGAAGGGCTTGATCGCCGAAAGAATGAGTCTTTGCCGCTTCTTCGTCAACCAAAACCACTAAGGCTACCGGCCTATAGAACACTTGGAGAAGATTGACCAAAGATCAAGCCATTCTCGCCGAGCTTGACAAAGATCTACACCTTCTTGATACTTCCATCTCTTTGAGTGCCAGCATTCTGGAAAGGCATAAGGCAACTTTGTCGAATTTACGAGGTCTTGTAATAGCTTAGAAATTTTGAAATGGCTATGTAATTTTAACATTTCATTATACATTGCCATTTATGAACAATTTTCGTTTATTTACACTTGTTCAATTTTTATCTCGATTAACGTTGGCTTGTATTGCTTTAAATACTTGCCATTTATTCTAAAGATTCATTTCAGTCACCTAGCTCTTCGACTTCATAAGCGCCATTCGAAAAGCATTGCAATACGCGAAATGGGCCTTCCCACCCCAGTGACCATTTGCCTAAAACTCTATCTTTTTATCCATAGGTAATAGGACTTTCCACACTAACTCTCCTTCTTCAAAGGTTTTTAACTTAACCTTTTGTTGTAAGCTTTAGCTACTCTTTCTTTCTCATCGAATAAGCATTTCTAAAGCTAACATCCTTTCTTCGTCTAAATCAACTAATTCATCAATCATCATATTCCAATAATGATCAAAGGAATTTCATATTGTTTACGAATCCTTGTTGATTGTAAACAAATTTCAACAGTAACAACCGCATCATGTCCAAATGTTAACTTTGTGAGGAGTAGTGTTTATAGACTCTTTAGGTGAAGTTCGACAAGCCCATAGCACTTGGTCAAGAGAACTATGCCAACTTTTAGGCTTACGTCCAACGTGCTTTTTAATCAAGTTGATAATGATTTTGTTGGCGACCTCTACTTGACCATTGGCTTGTGCGTAGTATGGTGTCGAAGTCAATAACTTAAAACCAATTTTAAGTGAAAAGTCTACCATTTTTCGACCGGTAAAAAAAAATGCACCTTGGTGCGTAGTAATGGTTTTCGGAATTCCATATCTATAGATGATATGATTTTGAATAAACCTTATCACTGCTTCCTGATTAACATTGGCTAAAGGTATTGCCTCTACCCATTTGGTAAAGTAATCAATTCCCACCAGAATGTATCTGTGGCCTTTCGACGAAGTTGGTTTTATTTCCCCAATTACATCTAGAGCCCAACCTCTAAATGGCCAAGGTTTCACTATAGAATGCAATTCATTTGCGTGTACACATCTTTGTATTCGGCATGTTTTTGGCATTCTTGGCAACCTTTAGCAAACTCTATGCAATCTTTTAGAATGGTTGGCCAGTACATTCCTTGTCGACACAACAACCATTTCATTTTATGGCCTACTTGATGTGAGCCACATGCTCCACTATGCGTATGAGAAACTGCTAAGTACGCTTCATTTTCACTAAGGCATTTTAATAGTACTCCTTCAGGAGTTTGTTTGAACAACTCATTTCCAACCAACACATAGCTTAGAGCTCTGTACTTCACTTTTTTATTAGTGTTTCCTGTAGGATTTTGCAAATACTCTACAATGGGTTTACGCCAATCATCATCATCCATATTGTCAATAGCAAAAATTTCTGCTAAGTCAATATCGTCAAAAATGTGGCGTTTTTCGACGCGTATTTCATTTGCATTTATTGCCCCCCCAATTTTTGATGTTGACAATAACGTCGAAGGAGTATTATTATAAAGAGAGTCTTCTGAGATTAGTTTATCTTTTATCTCAATTAACTCTTCTAGGCTTTGCTTTGACACTCTGTAGCCTGAGGAAATTTGCGCCAACTCATTTGCCACATGATTTTCAATTCGTGGTAAATGTTCTAGGTGTACACATGTAAACCTTTTTAACAAAGTGTTGGCAACAACGAAATATTTAACAAGGTGTTCATTGATGCATTTATATTCTTTTGTCAACTGTTTGACAACCAATTGAGAATCACCTTTTACTTCGACATGACTTGCCCCCAATTCAAGTAGAATTTTAAGGCCCACTATTAAAGCCTCATACTCAGCTTCATTATTGGAGCAAGAGTCTCGAATTTTAAATTTATACTTCGTTGGAATGTTTTCTGGAGAAATAATTAAGATTCCAATACCCACTCCATTTTTATGGCTTGAGCCATCGAAGTATAGTTTCCAAGGACGTATGTCTAACGAATGTATTTCATATTCGACAACAGAGTGGTCTACTATGAAATCAGCAACCACTTGTCCTTTGATTGATTTAAGAGGCTGATAGGTTAAGTTATACTCTAGCAAAGCTAAAGCCCATTTACCAATTACGCTATGTAACATTGGTTTTGATAACATATGCTTAATAACATCAAAATGGGAATAAACATAAACATCTCATTGATTTTATATATTGCTTTAATTTCGTACAAGAGAAATACAAGCAAAGGCATAATTTTTCTATTGGACTATACCTCGTTTCAGCATCAATCAAAACCCTACTAAGGTAATAAATGGGTCTTTCGACACCATTATCATCCTCTTGTGCTAACATGCTACCTATTGTGTTATCGAAAATTCGCTATATACAATTTCAAAAGCAATTTGTTTCTAATAATGTGCAATAAAATTGGTGGTTTGACTAAATAAGACTTGATTGCATCAAAAGCTTCTTGATGAACATGCTCCCACTTGAATTCATCTTCTTTCTTGATCTAAAGCAATGGCGAAAAAGCTTGTGTTTTGCCACTTAGATTTGAGATAAATCTTCGAAGGAAATTGATCTTTCCTAGCAATGACTGAAGTTCTTTCTTGGTCGAAGGAGCCTTCGTTTCCATAATTGCTTTAGACTTATTCTGGTTGATCTCTATGCCTTTCTTGTGTACTACAAAACCCAACAATTCACACCGCACGCATACGAAAGCACATTTGGTTGGATTCATTTTCAATCCATATTTCCTCATTCGTTCAAACGAACGTCGAAGATGGTCTAAATGACCAATTTCTGAGGATGACTTAACCACCACATCATCTATGTATATTTGCATAAAATCATCAATAAAATCATGAAACATAGAATTCATTGCCCTTTGATAGGTGGCACCGGCATTTTTTTAAACCAAAGGGCATTACTACCCATTCATAAACACCTAATGCCCCTGGACATCGAAAAGTTTCGACATGTCCTCTTCAAAGAATAAAAATTTGATTATACTGAATAGCCATCTAGCATCTTTGAGATAATCAAATCCTGCTGCCGAATCTATTAGCATTTCGCTACGGGCATAGAGTATTCATCTTTAGGTGTTGCATTATTTAGATCCCTAAAGTCTACGCAAACTCTAAGTTTTCCATTTTTCTTCATTCTTTGGGACAATATTAGCTAACCAATCGACGTACCTGGCAGTTCTGATGAATTTGCTCTTGAGCAGCCCGTTCGATTTCTTCTTTGATCTTAGCCAATATTTGAGGAGCAAATCTTCTTGGCGTTTGCTTTCTTGGTTTCTTCCCACGGTCGAATAGGTATTTGAAGTTCCACCACACTCTCGACTCAACCGGGCATTTCGTTGTACTCCCAAGCAAAGCAATCTTTGAACTCCCGCGAAGTGAAATAACTTGGGTTTGAAGGCGACATCAAGGTGTGCACTAATATATGTTGGCCTTTTGACTAGGCCATCTCCCAAATCCACTTCTTCCACTGGATCTTGAGCTTGCATGCGCTTTGTTGAATCTCTGGGATCCTTTTCAAAGCCTAATGGTTCGTCATCATAAATGCAATCAAGTTTGTCATCTATGACTTCACCACTTTCTTCAGATGAAGCTATGGCTTCGACAACCATTGTTTGTTGAATTATTTCGGCTTCCAAAGCCGTTTTCACTTTATTTTCTACCATATAGGCCGTAATTCTATCCCGTGCGTTGGACACCGACATCTAAAACCTTCTAAGAGTCGGTATCCCATCCTGTTTGAGGTAGAACACCTCGAGGATAGACACTTGCATCTTCCACCACTTCCCTCTCCCAAACAAAACCATGTGTTGGGTACAATCGAACAGAGGAAAGCACATTATCAGATGAGATGTATGCCTGACTGGAAGACGTACATGGCGCAATATTCACCATTTGTTTTTCAAATTTCTCCTTGGTGACGTTGTTCACATCAGCAAGGAAGTAGCTTTGGTCTGCTTCGACATATTCCACGAGACCATCATCCTTCCACATCACCAACTTTTGATGTAGGCTTGAAGGCACAACACCTACTCCATGAATCCACTCTCTGCCAAGGAGCAGGTTATAGCTTGCTTTGGAGGCTATGACAAAGAACATGGTAGTTCTCTTGACAGTGCCTACTACTACTTCAACTTCGACGCCCCAAAGATCGGCGGTTGCCCTCATAATTGGTTAACACAATATTATGAGGCTTAAGGTCGATGTCGAACATCCCTATGGTTCCAAAGCATTGCTTGAGGCATCAAATTCACCGTGGCGCCTCCATCTACCAATATCTTATTGACACCCACGCCGTTAACCTTGGCTTGGACATACAGAGGCTTCAAATGATGTTGCATGCCTTCGTCTGGCCTCTCGAAAGTGGCCATTTGCTCTTCGACACAGCCGTTGTTCATCACGTAGTAACAAACTGGCTTGTGATTAGCCATATCCTCAGTGAAGTTTTCTTTGACATCATTTGGGACTGTGATGACGTCATATTCACTGGGTAGAATAGACACCACATTACAAATGATATCAAAACTAGCTCGAGTCTTCAAAATCGAAGTGACGTCTTCATCCATGTCGAAGTCGAACTTTTCTTCCTCAACGATGGCAGAGGAGGAAAGATTCTCTCCATTGCAGGCCTCCTTGGTTCTTCTATTACAATAGATTTACCCTTGGCCTTATTCCCAACCTTCACTTGGTTGGCAGCACCTATGTTCACTTTTGTATTCCCCACGGCTTTAGAAGTCATATTCTTAGCCGTTTTCGAAGTTCCTGGCGTTTGCTCGTTAGAAGCAAGTATCGCTTTCTTCTTCGAGCGTTGAAAGAGACGCCATTGGGTCTTGGTCATAGGATTTTTCCTTTGTAATTATTTTTGTAGTTATATTTTCGACCTCATTTGCCTTTGGCTTCACAACCTCAGCTTGTGGCACAGCATTCCTATAGTGGTTACAACCAGCGATTTATCACCTTTTGGTTTGGAAGGTTAGCCCTTGGAACAAACGATTTGGCAGAGGCTGATAACACAAATTCTTTCTTGGTTGTGTTCTTACCAGCAAACTGTGGCTTGCTTGTTGAAGGTCTGTTCGAACTCTTGACCTTATAAGGAAGGTCCCCCCTCTTGAAGCTAAAGTTTGGCTTTTTGTCCAGCCATTTTCTTTTAAGAGGTTGTCGAACTCCGTATCCTTCGACACTTTTGGCAGCTTCCTTGTCGAACACAAGACTACATCATGCGGGGCATAACATTACCTCGAGTTCTTGACTTGCACCTCGGGTAAATGCAATTTCTTTAAAGAAGTGTATGAATATCCCGAACCAACTATGCCTGTGGAGGAAGAAGTACAGGATAAGCAAAAAGAAGTACCAGAGAAAGAGAAAAAGAAAGGGAAAGAGGCAAGCACAAGTGGTGTGAAGGATACTCCAGACATTGTGATGTCTAAGCCAGACGTTACAGCGTCTAGTTTTGAACCAGGAATCAAGACTGTACCTAGGCTTGTACCTGAGTATCCTCCTCCACCCTATCCTCAAAGATTAAAGAAAGCACATGAAGACAAGCAATTCAGCAAGTTCATGGAGATGCTCAAGCAGTTACACATCAACCTTCCTTTGGTTGAAGCTTTACGTGCGAGATGCCAAACTATGCCAAGTTCTGAAGGACATCATCACCAAAAGAAGAAGGCTAGGGAGTTTGAAGCTGTTGTTGCTTTAATCAAGAATGTAGTTTAATTATGCGAGAATAAGCTTCCTAGAAAACTCAAGGATCTGGCGGTTTCACTATACCATGCTCCATTGGAGATTTTTACATTGGAAAAGCTTTGTGTGACTTGGGAGCAAGTATCAACTTGATGCCCAAGTCCATTTATGATAAACTTGGTATAGGAGGCGCTGGACCTACTTCTTTAAGCCTAACTTTAGGTGATAAAAGTAGAGTTTATCCCGAAGGCATATTAGAGGATGTTTTGATTAAAGTTGACAAGTTTGTGTTTTCCAAAGTGGATTTTGTTATTTTAGATTTTGATGCGAGATAAAGAAGTTCCCATCATTTTGGGGAGACCATTCTTAGCTACTGGAAGGACAATCATTGATGTACAGAAAGGATAATTAATCATGAGAGTCAATGACCAAGAAGTCAAGTTCAATGTCCTCAATGCACTCAAATATCCAGATCCAAACACAGAGGAATGTTCGTATGTGGTTGCCATTGATCATATGGTTCAAAAACAATTCAACAAGGATAATGATCATTTGGAGAAAATTTTGGGCAACAATGAAATACAAGAATTGTTGGCAGAAGAAGTTGTTCCTCTAGACGTTAACGTCTGTCACAGACGTGGCCACGTCTGAGCCCCCTGCACCAAAGTCATGGACAAAGAGGTATGAATCTTTAGGGCAAGAGGAGTCAAATCTTAAAAAGAATGTGCCTTCCATCAAAGAGCCACCTACCTTGGAACTAAAGGTGTTACACGAGCATTTAAAGTATGTCTTTTTAGGGAAAATGATTCCTTACCCGTGATCATTTCTTCCAAGCTCACCCGAAGAGGGAAAATGATCTCATTTCTACCTGAAGAGACATAAAAAGCAATTGGTTGGCAAATGGCGGACATCAAAGGTATCAGTCCACAAACTGCATGCATAGAATTGTCTTGGAGGAGAATGCCAAGAATAGCATTGAAGAGGCGAGAGGAGATTGAACCCAATAATGAAGGAGGTGGTAAAGAAAGAAATCATAAAGTGGTTGGATGCAGGAATCATTTATCCTATTAGTGATAGCTCTGGGTAAGTCCGATGCGATTGTGTGCCAAAGAAAGGAGGAGTCACTGTGTGGTAACAAATGAGAAGAATGAGTTAATTCCAACAAGGACGAAGAATAGTGGAGGATATGCATGGACTATAGGAAGCTGAACAAAGCAACGAAGAAGGATCATTTCCCTCTTCCATTCATTGATCAGATGCTAGAGCAGGCTCGCAGCAAGGATTTCTCTTGTTTCCTTGATGGTTATTCGAGTTACAAACGGATAGCCATAGCACCTGAAGATCAAGAAAAGACAACATTCACTTGTCCCTATGGCACCTTTGCTTTCAGAAGGATGCCATTTGGGTTGTGCAATGCTCCTGCAACATTTCAAAGGTGCATGATGGCCTTATTTTCTGATTTCATTGAGAATTCCATGGAGGTCTTTATGGACGATTTCTCAGTCTATGGAGATTCATACAAGGCATGCCTGGATAATTTGGAAGGAGTTCTGATAAGGTGTGAAGAAACCAACCTAGTACTCAATTGGGAAAAATGCCATTTCATGGTACAAGAAGGAATAGTGTTGGGACACAGAATATCAAAGAAAGGGTTAGAGGTAGATAAAGCAAAGATTAATGTTATTGATGTTTGCCTCCACCAACAACTATCAAAGGAGTCGGAAGTTTCTTAGGACATGCGGGTTTTCTGAGAAGATTTATCAAGGATTTCTCAAAGATTTCAAAACCCTTGTATGCATTATTGCAACGCGACAACGTCTTCAACTTTGATGAACAATGTCATGAGGCTTTCAACAAATCAAGATCGCCGTGGTCGCTTGCTCGATCATAGTCACTCCAGATTGGTCTAAACCATTTGAATTGATGTGTGATGCAAGTGATTATGCTGTAGGAGCTGTATTGGGGCAAAGGTATGGAAAAAAATTTCATTCTATTTATTATGCCAGTAAAACCTTAGATGATGCCCAATTGAATTATACTGTGACTGAAAAAGAGCTTTTGGCTGTTGTGTTTGCATTTGATAAGTTTAGATCTTACTTAGTGGGTGCAAAAGTTATTGTTTTTACTGATCATTCAGCCATCAAGTATTTAATTTCAAAAAAAGATGCAAAGCCAAGGCTTATTAGATGGGTTCTCCTCCTCCAAGAATTTGACTTGGAAATTCGTGACAAAAAGGGGGTGGAGAACCAAGTTGCTGATCATCTTTCTAGGCTTGAAAATGTTGATGCAGTGCACGGTGAAGAAGAGATAAAGAAAAATTCACGATGAGAGACTATTATCGGTAGCCTCGGTAGTTGAAGGCGTTACCACGTCTATGACACTTTCACAAGCGTTATAACGTCGATACTCTTCGCACCATGGTATCTTGACATAGTTAACTTCCTTGTTAGCAAGATTGTGCCTGTAGGATTCAACTATCAACGAGAAGAAGAGGTTCTTCCACACTATAAAGCAATACTTAGGATGAGCCATACTTGTACAAATTGTGTCCGGATCGATTACTAAGAAGGTGTCTAGGCGAGGAAGAACAACTCCATGTGCCGCAACAATGTCACTCAAAGACCTTATGGTGGACATTTTGGAGGTACGGAGCAGTACCGCAAGGTCCTACAATCAGCTACATCGCCAACACTATTCAAGGATGCACATGAGTTGGTAAGAAGATGTGACAAGTGCCAAAGAACAGAAATATATCGAACAAGCGGGAGATGCCACTCCACAAACATTACGGAAGTTGAGTTGTTTGATGTATGGGAATGGATTTCATGGGATCATTTCCTATGTCTCATGGAAATCTATATATTCCGTAGTTTGTGGATTACGTATCAAAGTGGGTTGAAGCGGTGGCATTACCAAACAATGAAGCTAAATCATGAGCAAGTTCCGAAAAAGAATATATTCACAAGGTTTGGTACTCCAAGAGCCATAATCGGTGATGAGGGCTCTCATTTTCGCAATAAGTTAATTGAGAACCTCTTGGCTAAGTATGGAGTAAAACACAAAATTGCTACTGACTTATCACCCCCAAACCAAAGTGGCCAAGCGAAATATCCAACAGAGAGATCAAAAGAATACTTGAGAAGATGGTTGGTCCCAATGAGAGAAAGGAGTGGTCAAGACACTTGGATGATGCACTTTGGGCTTACAGGGGACTGATATAAAACACCATTGGGCATGTCTCTTACAAGCTAGTTTATGGTAAGGCACTGTCACCTACCAATTGAACTCCAACACAAGGCTTATTGGGCATTGAAGCAACTAAACTTGGATCATACAAGGGCTGGTGAGGCAAGGTTATTGCAATTAAATGAGCTAGAAGAGTTTAGACACCATGCCTATGAAAGCTCAGCAATGTACAAGGAAAAGACAAAGAAATGGCATGATCAAAGAATACAAAGGAAAGAGTCGCGTATGACAAAGCAGTGTTGTTATTCAATTCAAGGCTAAAGTTGTTCCCAGGCAAGCTAAAATCAAGGTGGTCAGGTCCATTCAAATTAATGAAAATCTATCCTCATGGTGCTGTGGACCTCTTTGATGAAAAGACAAACACCATGTTCAAAGTTAATGGCCAACGTGTGAAGCACTATCATGGAGAGCATGTGGAAAGGGACAAGATCCAAATGTCCTTCAATAATTCTTGAATTAAAAGGGCAAAAGTCTAGCTGAAGACTCTTAAAGCAAGCGCTCTTGGGAGGCAACCCAATGATTTTGTTAACTAACAATTTTTGTGTCTCTTTAATTTTTGTTTTGCAGGAATAACAGTTGAAGTGAAGTAAAGGCAAAAGGTGATAGACGTCATAACGTTTCAATATGCACTAGACGTGGGCACGTCTGGGCAGTCAGGGCAGATTTAAATTAAGTCAAAGGCGTAAGTGATGACGTATCAGAAATGATTTCCCTCTGCATCACGAACGTGGTAACTGACCACGACGTCATCTCCCTTCCCCTACTTGTCTAATCAACGGTTACTTTTCTCCATTACTCCACTCTACCATTTCTCAACTCCCCACAACCACTTCCCCATAAAAATTTAACCATTCACCATCATCCCACCGCCTGCAACCTCTTTCTAATCCCTCTCTCTCTGAACCTAAAAATCTTCCCTCTCTTTCTCAGAAAACCTAAAATTTCCAAAAACCCCCATTCCCTTCCAAACCATTTATGCGAAATCAAACATGACAAAAGTGAAGCAATCTGCTACCAAATCCTCTGGGAAAGGCAAACATGCTGACCTAAGTTCATCTTCAGCCCCTATCCCTGAAACACCTAACCCTTCCAAAAAGAAAGCCTTACTTCCTGAAAGGGGCTTTAGTCAAGAAAGCCCCAATCCTGATTTTCTCGCAACCGTGGCAGCGTTGGGCTGGCAAAAATTTGTGGTGCACAAAAAAGAATACATTGCTACTTTGGTTCACGATTTCTACAAGGGAATCGTTGAGAGGCCTGAAGGAGAGCCGTCCATTGTTTCAAAGGTGCGAGGCGAGGAGGTAAAGTTTGGAGTAAGAGTGATCAACGATTATTTTGGGCCGGGTTACTACGGAAAGGTTTGTGGAGACCAAGCAAAAGACTTATGGGTCGATGAAATGGAAGCTATAAAGGAAAGGATCTCGTGTAGAAGGTCTTTATCTCGGGAGAGGAGTGGAGATCGGTGAGTGAATTCAAAATCATGAAGAGGTACCTATGTGATGAAGCCAACACACTGGTTCCATTTCATAAGGCCATCGCTTAATTCCTACCTCTCACACCTCGTGGGTAGATAAAGAGAGCGGATTGTGATCGATGCAATCATGTCAAGAGACATGGTGGAGGTTGGAAAGTTAATCAACCGTGAGCTCAACAAATGGAAGAACGGGGAAAGATGGGTATTTGTATTTCCCATGTATGATTCTCGACTTGTGTATGGAGGCGGGAGTAGAGATTGAAGCCTCGAGCTAAGGGGAGCGACCTCAAGGCCCCTTTTCAACAAAATTCAAGCCTAGGGTGAAATCTGCGGGAGCTTCAAGTTCTGTTGATGCTTGCAGACGTTGCAACGTCCCGGAGGAGAAAGCAGAACTCCTGGTCAAATTGTCAAGGAACAATTTGAGTGGCAAAAGAAGGTGTTTGCCCAAGTATCAAAGGGAAAGAAAGTGATTGAAGAGTCTGTATTGCGGATTTGGATGCAGGAAGAAAATGATGATGATGTGCCCCTGTCTACAATCCAAAGAAGAGCTGTGAAGAAAGAAAGGGCCAAGCGAGCAAAAAGCCCTCCAAAGAGAAAGAGCCCAGCAAAGAGGCAAAAGAAGGTAAGTAGTGAAGAGGATTTTAATTCTGATGATTTGGATGATATTTCTGATTGTGATGCAGATGAATCAAGAAAAGTGAGCATGGAAGTAATCAGTGAGGAGGAAGAGGAGGAGAGCCCTGAGGAGAAAGGGAGTTCAAGTGAGAGGACTGAAAGTGAACCCCCAGCAAATCAAGCAAACAAAGAACCAGCCCAAACAAAATCCAAACCACCATCCCCACCATCCACACAACCACCACCTTCACCACAAGAACCATCCACCCAAGACCAAAACACCCCTAAGACCCCACAATCCAAAGCTCAAGATCAATCAACACCACAACCACCCCCACCCCAACCTGAGCCTGAAAAGCAACCATCACCCCAGAAAATGCAAGAACCAGACGTGGCGACGTCTGAGCCAACAAACACAGGGAGCAACCCAGATTCCCAACCCATGTCCCCACCCAAGAAAACACGAGTGAAAAGTGCACTCACATACAATCCCTTTGGAAGGAAGAAAAGACAAGAGCTAGCTGCTGAGTCAAAACAAGCTCAAGGGAGTGGAGATAAAGAGGAAGTTGCAGACCCCCACAACAATAAGGCAACGCTTTTGCTGTGAAGAGAAAAGGTCAAGGTGTCTGCAGGAAACACGCGCATCGCTACTAGTGCGGCATTTGTTGCTACTAGTGTTTCGAACAAACCCTTCTGCTATTCTTTGAAGAAATGCTGCAGAGCGTTACAACGTCTGCTTTGAAAAAAGAGGCCATGACCAAACTTGGAGAAATGCAAATTACGAATGAAAGAGAAGGCGCCATGGAAAAAGTAAGACAAAGAAGCAATGGAAGAAGCCACTCGAAACTAGCGAGCACTGTTGAAGCAAGCTCGAGGTACGATTCTTTGGAATTGGAGGATCATCATCGACGTGGCAACGTCTAAAGAGCGAGAGGTGGAAAAAGCCCGGGTGATCCCCAACGAACCAATGCATGTCAACCCTGCTTTGAATTGGCAATGAAGATGTGGGAGGAGGCTAAAAAGAGGATTCTTTGAAGCCTCGAAGTCTTTGCCTTTGCAAGTGTGGGTGCAAGCTCAAAAGAGAAGGAATCTGATGAAACAACAACAACCACCACCACCGAGCAAGGAGGAGTGAAGGTAAAGAAAGAGAAGAAGGATAAGAAGAAAGGAGAAGGTCAGTTAGGAGTTCCCACCAGACAGAGCGGAAGGCTCAGGTCTGGTGCTGCAAACAAGTAAGTCCCCCATTAATTTCATCAGTAGTTGTAGTTTTAATTTTTAGTTTTAGCTGTAGTTTTAGTAGTGTCTGTTTTATGTCTGTTTCATTAATCCCCCCTTAGGTTAAAAAAAAAAAAACACACAGAAATCGTGCTGTTTATCTTTGAGCAGTGAGGACACTGCTCAACTTTAAGTGTGGGGGGGAGAATCTCAATGTTTTTAAGTTTCTGTGTGTACATGAAATCAAATTCAAAAGCAAATTTTTGTTCTTACTCTGTCAAGCATGAAAATAATTCTCTTTGGGCTAAAAGATAGTAAAAATGTGTGTGTGAGTAGCCTATGCATGATTAGATGGAAAGAATTGATTGCTGCTTCTACACAAACTCTGTTTTTAAGAAAGAGTCTAGCTAGCTAGGAAATATTTTGTGCTGAAGATAGTTTTGGTGAACTATGGTGAGAATGAAACTTGATTAAAAACTGAGAGTAGCAGTAGAAGCTAAGTTTGGGGGTGAATCAAGTCGTACTAAGGCTGGGTGCAAAGACTATAGGATGGTTAAGTCTTTGGTGTAGTGTGAGTGCAACGTTGTAACGTCTACCCGTAACGTTATAACGTCTGCCGTGTGTGTTGTGTAATGTGTTCAGACGTTACAACGTCTCACCCATAAACGTGGTAACGTCTACCCCAAAAAAAAATACCAAAAAGAGTGTGTTGATACAAATAAGTGGAAAATCCACATGTATTCTGTGTTCCCTGTAATACCCTGAAACAAATACTGAGCACTCTAATGTTAAAAATAAAAAAAAATAAAAAAAAAAGAGAGAAAACTCCAAAATGGAGCAAATAAAAGAGAGTGCTCAGCAAAGAGGGGGTTGCAAGTCTTTTGCGTGTGTGAGTCAGTAAATTAGTGCACTAACCCAGTCCTAGCACCCAATTAAGACCCTTTGTCATGCTTCAAAAGAACCCCCATATCTTATGTGAAAATGTTAGCCTAATCTTTGTTTTGAAAGATGTTTTGCTGTCACCATTTGGAAACCACTCTTTCATAAGCTAAAGTAGTTTCTGAACTAGTTAGAGGAAAATTAATGCAGAGATCACACACTCACTTGAGCTTTAATGAATCTGGAATCTAATTATGCATTGGTGCGTGAGTGTGTGGAGAATTAGCCCCTTGAGAATGAATTTTTGATCTGCTGATTGAGTAGAACATAACCTGCGAGTGTAGTTGATTTTGTGTATTTTGTTATTTGTGTGTTGTCTTGATTGCTTGAGGACAAGCAATGATTTAAGTTTGGGGGTGTGATAACTCATATTTATATGAGTTATTTATACTCACTCAAGAATAAATCATGCAAGTTCTCTAGCAATACAAGGTTTATTTAAGTAATTTTATGTTAGTTTCGTAATTCTGAGTGGGTGAAAGGTTAATTGAATAAATCTGTGCATTTAGGCACCAAGTGGTGCCCTTGAGAGCGTTTTGATGCTTTTTGTGCTTGTGCAGGAAACTTAGTGCTGAACGTTACCACGTCCCTCACCACGTCTACCGAAGTGCAGCAGAGCAAGGGTGAAAGATCTTAATTTTGGCGCGCTAAGCAATGATAGTCAAAGATATAAAAGTCAGAAGATCTTCTATTCCCTATGAGTGACGCTGCAGAACACTGTAGTAATCGAGCGATTGTCGCGCGAAGAGAGGAAAGCAGACACTGTAGGTGGGCAAGTGACATCAGCCACACGTGAGCAAGGAGGCTATTTAATGAAGGCTCAGCTCCCTCTCAAGACATCATCACTCATACACGAATACACCTTCATCCACTCACTCCGGTTCATCACCTACCTTCATCCACTTCGGAGAAGGCATTAAAGAAGATCCGAAAGCAGACTTACGCTTTGTTTTTACTTTTACGAATCGTGTGTTTATTTTACGCACACTCACTTCTGTTTGTAAGGCTCGGACGTTGTAACGTCTATACAACACATCTTTGAAGAGCTACTTAGGTGTATCTTTTGCACTTGGTTTCTTTTCTGTAATGTATGGTATTTGGATTCTAAATCATTATCATTCTCAGAAAGATGCTCCACATGAGCTAAACACTTTGTAGTTGAGTTGTTGTTTTGCTTATAATGAATTTCTAGTTAATGTTATAAAGTATTGGCGTTGCATGTTTTAAATCTTTGTGTGAAAATATTTCCAAACTTGTTTTGAGGTTGGCCTCTTAAAATAGGTAGATTCATAGTGCTGGACATGGTCTATGAAAAGAACTCAAAGGTTTATATGAACGAGCGGTGTACTAAAGACATTTAGGCATTTTTATCTAAGTCTAGACATAGAAAGGATAAATAGTTCATAGAACATTCTTTGTGGGTACTTAAAATACGAGGAGTGGGCCTATTTAGAACCTAGACATAGGACCTCTTATACTTGAAACTCGGCGTTTTGTCTTTGAAAAGCATAGCTCTTTTGCAACTTGGCGTTCAAACGTTGCCACGCGTCTATACGAAATAGCATTTGTACTTTATAACGTGTAAACGTTATAACGTCTGACTAGAAAGGATTTATTCTGCATGCAACAACTCAACTCACCTCTCATCCATATTCACAACCAACTTTTGTTTACTTGTTTTGATTACATCTTTAGCTTTAAAACCAACTCTTATTGCCGATTTGTTACTTGATTCTCTTGTGTTTTGAAACTTGAACTTTGAAAAGTGTACCAATCCTCGTGGGAACGATCTCTTACTTAAAACCACTCTATTACTTGTACGATGTGTATACTTGCACTATAATTGCGAAAAACCACACTATTACACAAGCGCAACACTTCAGGTATTTTACGTCGAACACTGGCCAATTCTTTAAGACTAATCTTCGACTGGCCCATATAAAACTGCTCATGAAAAGCCTTTTCTAATTGCCCCCATGTGTACATGGAACCAGGGGGTAAAGTGGTAAACCACGTAAAGGCATTCTTAGTTAGAGAATTTGGAAAATATTTCATTTTCAAACTCTCATTTTGGGCTATATCCCCTGCCTCAGTCATGTAACGGGCAATGTGTTCGACGGTAGACTCATTGGTATCACCCCCAAACTTAGTAAATTTAGGAATTTTCCAACCTCTTGGCAACTCTGCCTGCAATACATATTCACACAGTGGTGATATGAAATTAGGCCTATGTAAACCTATGTTAAGGCCATTCTGTGCCATTATGGTTTCTACCAAAGTGGCTATGTTATTTTGAGCACAAGCGTTATTTCGTTGCACTTGTCGAACAACTTCATCAGCGTTTTGGTTTTGATTTACCATAACTACTTCGGGGACATGGTTTCCCATACCTTGTTGTTCGGCTACAACCGCTTGGGCTTCGACAGTAACTGATCTCTGTGGGGTATTAGGCGCATTATTCCCACAATTGGGTACTTGCCTATTATTTCCCGTAGGAGCCCCAAAGAAATCTGCAATCCTACCCATTTGGTTTGCTAACATTTGGTAACTTGTATTGGTGTTCGAATCAGCGGATTGAAAACAAGTACCAATTTGTTGGGTTAGCATATTAACCATATCATGATTACTCGTCTACTTGTTGTCTTAACGCCAACAAAGACGCAGCGTTAGTTAATGCGGTAGGGTTTCGACAAGTGTGCTTCGTAAGACACATGTGAAGGGAAAAGGTCGAAACGTGTGGCATTCCAAAGTAGGCATGCCATATACACCAAAAGGGTATGGTGGTAGACTCATATTCGGAAGCGTGTCTCTAAACTATTCCTGTTGCCATATAAGGACTAGAAGGAAGTCCTATACTTTGTGGCAAAGACATAGATTGTGTCGACCCAACATTGGTCATCGACATCGGGGAGCGGTTATTGATGTTCTTGGGGCAATTGTCCCCGCAACACCGACACTTGCGAGAATCTATGGTTGTTCCTTTGCCCCTTGTGATACCACGGGGTTAGAACTAGAGGCATTGTTAGAATTGGTACGTACCATTCTACCACTCCTCAAGTGCATACAAATACATACACTTATAGAAACAACACAAAATTAATGGCAAAGGTCCCACCAAGCGTGCAATTTGTTTCTTTGGTGTTTTTAGCAAACAATCACTAGTTTTCAACGTTGAGATTGTGAGATCAAACTAGAAAATCTCTTTGACGATTGCCTTTAAGTTTTGTGTTTTAGACGTGTGTAAGAACAGAGAATGATAGAAAGAAGCAAATTGAAAACAAAATAAAAGCAGGAAATGCAACAAATGTAAAAAGAAAGTAAATATTGCATTAATTGAAAGAAAGATGGTTCACCAACACGTACAATGTATCTGTTTCACTCGTATTTCGCTTTGGCTTGGAAGTTGAGTTTCTCAAAGTTCTTGTAAAATGTGGTCACCTTGATTTCCTATTACAAAGGAGTATTTATACTCATAGGAACAATCGTGGGAAAAAACAATAACTGCCTCCTACAAATAAGGGAAATGGAAGTAACCGCCCTTGTTGTTGCTCGCACGCGTTTCGACTAGCTCCTTGTCAACCGCTTGGCGAAGTGTTGAACCCAGCTTTGTCGAAGAGTTGAGCCTTCTCTCGTCGAAGGTTTCCTGCCTTGCTTGCATCGTAGCTTTGAGAGCCAAGCTTGTCGAAGCTCCCTTGCATGTCTTGCACTCGCATACCTTTTCTGTCGAATTGATGGAGTATTGACTTGAATGTTGACCTGTGGCCCCTAAAACAGTATTAAATGTGGAGTCAACTCCATTTAAAACTACATTTAAAGTACTGTCGAAATTTTGAGGTAACACTATCACATTCTTTTCAAATTTCTTCTCCAATGCATTTTCTTCTCACTCCAATTTTTTTTTACTTTTCCCCTTTTTTTTTTCAAATTTCGAAGTTTAAATCAAATCAAATCTACTAATAAACTAAAATAATCAATCTAAACTACGAGATAACTGCACTAATATATAAAAACACGAAATAACTTCACTGATATATAAAAAACACGATATTAATATATCAAAAAAATGGAAAACTTAATAACTATTTCAACTACTGATTAATATTTAAAACACGGGATAACTGCAATGATATATTTGATAATCTACTATCTATCTTTTACTATCTACTATAAGTTACTAATCAACTAAAATAATTAATTGAAACTATGAGATAACTGCACTGATATATAAAAAACATGGGATAACCATACTAATATGTAAAAAAAAACAACGAGATAACTGCAATGATATCTATTTATACAAACAAACAACTTACAAAATTACAATTTTAGACATCTTACTTTTTTGACACATCACCACTTTTGTTTTATTTATCATTTTTTAATTCTATTATCTCTTCCTTTTTCACTCACTCTCTTTCAATATCACTCTAATATCTATTTATCTATTTATTTATCTATTTATACAAACAAACAACATACAAAATTACAATTTTAGACATCTTACTTTTTTGACACATCACCACTTTTGTTTTATTTATCATTTTTTAATTATATTTTCTCTTCCTTTCTCACTCACTCTCTTTCAATATCACATTTCACAATATTTATTACTTCTTACACATCTATTATTAGTGGCCCCCACACCCTTTATTTAAAAATAAAAACATTTCTTTTCCCAAATTGTTTAATCGACTATATAATCTAATATAATTAAATTAATATTAAATAATCTACAATTTACTCCTATTTACTATCTAACCTAATATCTATTTATCTATTTATACAAATAAAATACACTTAATCTATTTATACAAACAAACCACATTTAAATTACTCAAACAAGCCTCCATATTTACTTGACAATTCGTGTAAGGGCAATATTGTAATTTACTATCATACTTTTATCAAATTTCTTCTCACAGTGCATTTTCTTCTCACTCCCACTTTTTTCATACTTTCTATTACTTTTTTTTTTCAAAATTTAAAATTTAAATCAAACTCACCAACTTTCTTTACCCACTATCTACTAATCTAATATCTATTTATATTAACAAATCATATTTAAATTACTAAAACAAGTTTCCCTATTTATTTGACAACATATCTAACTAAGGGCAACATTGTAATTTACTATCACATTCTTTTTCAAATTTCTTCTCCCAATGCACTTTCTTCTCACTCCAATTTTTTTTTACTTTTCCCCTCTTTTTTTTTCTCAAATTTCGAAGTTTAAATCAAATCAAATCTACTAATAAACTAAAATAATCAATCTAAACTACGAGATAACTGCACTAATATATAAAAACACAAAATAACTTCACTGATATATAAAAAACACGATATTAATATATCAAAAAAAATGGAAAACTTAATGGCTATTTCAACTACTGATTAATATTTAAAACACGGGATAACTGCACTGATATATTTGATAATCTACTATCTATCTTTTACTATCTACTATAAGTTACTAATCAACTAAAATAATTAATTGAAACTATGAGATAACTGCACTGATATATAAAAAACATGGGATAACCATACTAATATGTAAAAAAAACAACGAGATAACTGCAATGATATCTTCTATTTATACAAACAAACAACTTACAAAATTACAATTTTAGACATCTTACTTTTTTGACACATCACCACTTTTGTTTTATTTATCATTTTTTAATTCTACTTTCTCTTCCTTTTTCACTCACTCTCTTTCAATATCACTCTAATATCTATTTATACAAACAAACAACTTACAAAATTACAATTTTAGACATCTTATTTTTTTGACACATCACCACTTTTGTTTTATTTAACATTTTTTAATTCTACTTTCTCTTCCTTTCTCACTCACTCTCTTTCAATATCACATTTCCAAATATTTCTTACTTCTTACACATCTATTATTAGTGGCCCCCACACCCTTTATTTAAAAATAAAAATATTTCTTTTCCCAAATTTTTTAATCCACTATATAATCTAATATAATTAAATTAATATTAAATAATCAACAATTTACTCCTATTTACTATCTAACTTAATATCTATTTATCTATTTATACAAATTAAATACACTTAATCTATTTATACAAACAGACCACATTTAAATTACTCAAACAAGCCACCATATTTACTTGACAATTCATCTAAGGACAACATTGTAATTTACTATCATACTTTTATCAAATTTCTTCTCTCAATGCATTTTCTTCTCACTCCCACTATCTAAGGACAACATTTTAATTTACTATCACATTCTTTTTCAAATTTCTTCTCCCAATCCACTTTCTTCTCACTCCCATTTGTTTTTAATTTTCCCCTCATTTTTTTTTCAAATTTCGAAATTCAAATCAAATCAAATCTACTAATAAACTAAAATAATCAATCTAAACTACGAGATAACTGCACTAATATATAAAAACACGAGATAACTTCACTGATATATAAAAAAACACGATATTAATATATCAAAAAAAAGGGAAAACTTAATGACTATTTCAACTAATGATTAATATTTAAAACACGGGATAATTGTACTGATATATAAAAAAACACGAGATAACTGCACTGATATATTTGATAATCTACTATCTATCTTTTACTATTTACTATAATGTACTAATCAACTAAAATAATCAATTGAAACTATGAGATAATTGCACTGATATATAAAAAACATGGGATAACCATACTAATATGTAAAAAAAACAACGACGAGATAACTGCAATGATATGTATAAAAACACGGGATAACTGCACTGATATATAAAAAACACTTCACTAAAATATTTGATAATCTACCATCTATTAGTTATTGTCTACTATAATCTATTATTCAACTAAAATAATCAATTTAAACTATGAGACAACTTCACTGATATATTAAAAAACACGTGATTACTTTATTGAAATATAAAAAAAACACAGGATAATTGCAATGATGTATGTAAAAACACGAGATAGCTGCACTGATATATAAAAAAACACGGGATAACAACACTGACACTAATATATAAAAGAACACGGGATAAATGCACAGATTATTTTTAAATGACACTTTTACATTTTTAGATTTTAATATTTATCTAATTTTTATTTGAGGCTCATTTTTAACTACTTTAAATTTGTCTTTTTTTTTTCAGACTATTTAAATTATGTCTAAGTGTGTTCATGAAAAGAATATGAAAACACTCGTGCGTATGCACGGGTATCCTAGTAGTTGGTCACTAATTGGTATGCATTGGAGAGTATAATTAGGCTACATTCTCTCTCTCTCTCTCTCTCTCTCTCTCTCCAAAACGCTAATTTTCCCAAGGTTGTTACTTTTACCACACCCCCTCCTACTCCAAACACACCCCCTCACCCTACACATTTACCAAACTAACCCCACTTACAATTCTATTTCCCTCTCTATCCCTCTCCCTCTTCTTCTCCAACACCCAAAAACACTCCCTCTCCAACACCCAAACCTCCCCTCTCTCCACTCCAAAACCCACCCATCCTCACCTTCATCATTCACTCCCATTCAACTACCCATCATTGGCAACTAGCTCAAGGTAATAACCCTACCAAACATTTTTCATTTTGGTTCTGTTTTGAGTTTTATACGCCATTTTTTTTTTCTGCAAACGCGCTTAGTTCGAACAGGGTCGTTCGAACATGTTCGCATGCACGTGTTCAAACAAGTGTAAACTGGGGTGTGAAATTTGCTTTGTTCGAACAGCCTCATTCGAACATGTTCGCATGAGGCCGTTCGAACAGGCGTATGACAAAGAATCGATAAGTTGCGCTTACTTCATCTTGAGTTTTTGGTTAAATGGATGAAAATGAGGGTGCATCTGGAGCAGTTGATGAAGTCGTTGTTGAGGGCACATCATGGGAACAATGTTGAAGATAATTGGATGACTATACCGGATATGGGGTATCTGATCAATAACAAGTACAAAGTTGTCCTGAGTTGTTGGTCACCTAATTGTTGTTACACAATTTTTCCCTTCAATGTTGCGCCATTCAGAAGTGCCCGACAGTTCAACATCCTATTGGTACCAGAACACAAACACTTTGTACAGGTAAAGTGTCTTCTATTTAGATTCAGTGTAGTCATTCCAAAACATTACATAACATTATGTTTTTTGTTGTCTTTTTGAAGATCTTTATGAAGCCTGGAAGTCCAATGCCCCTGCCGGATTTGATGTGGATGACTAATAGGGCACCCATAGCAAAGGGTTGGGACTCGCTTTTTATTAGCCGCATGCAAAAGTGAAAGTGTTTGCTCATACAATCACAACCCCCCCTTCCTTGTGCAGATTTAAGTAAAGATACTGATGGTAGTCAATGTTAAGTTAGATTTATAATTTTGGTACACAACTTTGTATATGACTATTAGTAGGAAACTTTTGAAATGAAAAAACTGCTTTCGCATTCTCGGTTTTTAAGTTTTCGTACAGATAACATTGGTTCGAATGATACCATTCGAACTCCTGTTCGAACGCCACCCTTCGAACATGTTCGAATAAAGCCATTCGAGGCACCAATAACACACCCTCACACCAACAGTTGGCAATATTCCTTAACACGCATGAGTTTGTTCGAACAGGTTCGAACGATGTCGTTCGAACAACAAAAATTCCTTAACACGGACAAGGTCGTTCGAACCTGTTCGCACAAGGCCGTTCGAACAGTCACTTAAACCACGCTGCACGAGCGTCCCACGCGAGGCCATTTTTGGAAAAAAAATGTTTGGGGGCGTGCGATGAGTAAACGGGAGAATGTGATGGAGCTGGCCAAGGGTTAGAATAAGTCAAGTCGACCGACTGGGTCTTACGACTTAGCCTACATAGTAATACCCAAAATAATCATGTTACTAAGTTTCTTTATGAGTGTTTGGATGGTTCTTCTATGTATTTGGTGTGAGTGGTTACATAAGAAAGTCTTTAGTTAATAATAATACAAGGGGTGTGATTAGTAATGGCCTATGCTTCGTACAACCCCCTAGCTACACTAGAACCCAAACCACTTAATATTCCCAAAATACCCCTAATTTAAAATCTGATTTTCCCCTCTCTCACCCTCACACACCCCATCACATTCTCATTCTCCCTAAAAACCACTTAATAATGTTTTTTGCATCATAAAAATAAATACATATTTTATTAAATTTTTGACAATTATATTTTGACTTAATTGTGGCTTGAATATATCCCTTTACTTTTTTATTATTTTTCTAAATACCGATTCTTATATGTTTAAATTATCACAGAACTATTTACAAATTATTAATTAGTTCAAGGATCTATTTATAAATTGTTAATGCGACAAGAACTTTGACCTACTATAATTTAACGAAAGGACGTAATTGAAAAACTATATTAACTCAGAGACCTTATACAACATTTTTTAGTTTAAAAAACCATTTAAAAATTCTCAAAGAACTATAGAGTAATTAAATATAATTATATAAGTTTTGTAAAAACTAGTTTTTCCACATTCTACCCGTTGTTGGTCACTAATTGGTATGCATTGGAGAGTATAATTAGGCTACATTCTCTCTCTCTCTCCAAAACGCTAATTTTCCCAAAAACTCTCCAAAATCTTCTCTCAACTTCTCATGCAGTCAAGAGAAAAGGTAACCGGCCCTGACACTATTTCGTTCATTCGTTTCGTGACTTTTGATTCCTTTCACTCAATTCAATCTCACTAGCTACAATACTCTCAATCAATGTCGTCAATTTTAGGGTTCAAGTTTCCTCTTTCAAACCCCTCTTTTCTTCTTTCTTTACGTTCTCTCTCTCAATCCCACTATCTGCCTCCATTTTCATTCACTCCCAATGCTCATGATGATCTCGTTTCCAAGTTCAAAACCATGCTCTCTATGCATCCAACCCCACCCATCCTCGAATTTAATAAGATTTTAGGTTCTCTTGCAAAGATGAAACATTACTCAACTGCTATTTCCCTTTCTCATCAAATGGAACTCAACCGAATTAGGCCAGACATTTTTACACTTACCATCTCCATCAATTGTTACTGTCAACTTAGTCAAATGGCGTTTTCATTTTCTGTCTTGGCCAAAATTCTCAAATGCGGTTATCAGCCAAATATCATTACCTTGAATACTCTTATGAAAGGGCTCTTTCTTAATGGTGAGGTTCGAGAAGCTCTTCACTTTCGCGACAAAATAGTAGCACAAGGATTTCAGTTGGATCATATTAGTTATGGAATATTGATCAATGGGTTATGTAAAATGGGACAAACAAGAGATGCTCTCCGGTTGTTGAGACAAATAGATGGGAATTTTGTCGAGGCTAATGTGGTAATGTACAACACAATCATTGATAGCTTTTGTAAAGATAAGCTTGTATATGATGCATTCGATTTATATTCTGAAATGGTTCCTAACAGAATTTTGCCTAATGTTGTCACTTTCAATTCTCTAATCTATGGCTTTTGCATCGTTGGTCAATTGAGAGAAGCATTTGGATTATTCAACACTATGGGTTTAAGAGGAGTGACTCCCGATGTTCACAGCTATAGTATCATGATTGATGGGTTATGTAAGGTTAAAATGTTGGATGAAGCGGTGAATCTCTTTAAAGAAATGCATTCCAAAAGTATGGTTCCTAATACAGTAACTTATAGTGCTCTTATTGATGGTTTGTGCAAATTGGGGAGAACATCATGTGTTTGGGATCTTATTGATGAGATGTATGATAGAGGTAAACCACCAAATGCAATCACTTATAGTTCTATATTACACACTTTATTCAAAAACAATCATCTCGACAAGGCCATTGCATTATTCCAAAAAATGAAAGACCACGGTATTCATCCAGATGAGGAAATGTACACTATACTTATTGATGGACTATGCAAAGGTGGAAGACTTGAGAATGCACGAGTGGTTTTTGAGGATCTTTTAATTAAGGGTTATCGATTGACTGTCGTAACATATAATGTTATGATCAATGGGCTTTTTAAAGAGGGTTTGTTTGATGAAGCACTGGTCTTGTTTTCAAAAATGGAAGACAGGGGTTGCATTCCTGATGCAATAACTTATGAAACAGTTATTCGTGCTATGTTTGAAAAAGGCGAGAATGATAAGGCACTGAAACTTATCCGCGATATGATTGATAGAGGTCTACTATAAGACGGCCATCCAATTGTGACAGATGTGTAGTTGCGCATGAAAAAAGAAAATGGACGGTTCAATGGGATCGTTGTCACTTATGTTTTGATTAAAAGTCATGTTGCTATGTTTATTTTGATATTGTTACATAACAATGGCTGCTTTTTCGTTGAAATAAATTTTCCTTTTTCTACTGATATGAGTATTGGAAATGCTACATCTATTATACTTCACTCCATTTACCTCAAATATATAAACTTGAGCTGAGTTTTACTGTATGTTATGCTGAATATTATTTGTGGTCTTGTCTTTCTGTTAAAACGACCTTCTTGTTAAAGGCTATTGTTGTGATTATTTCAAGATTGTATACATAAGATAAGATAGTGTTTTCAGTTAAGACCAGACTCTATTTTAATAATCTGGTACTGTTACTCTCTTTTCATATAGTTTGGATATTTAATTCTTTTGTCCTAACATTTACAGAAGGCTTCAAATTTGTGCCAAATCAGTTTTGTGCTTCTATGCCATATTTTACTGTAATCAATAATTAAGAACAGTGAGGATTTTGCAGAAATAAAAATGGTATTAGAAGAATTTAGTCTTTGGTTCTTTTACTTGTGTACATATCTTTTCTGCTCTATAACAGTTCTAGTTTAGTTTTATTTCTGTTATAAGTGTTAGTTAGTTGTTGCATCTGCTATATCAGTTAGCAGGCAGTTATTCAGTTTTTTTAGTTGTGTTCATTTTCTGTTATAAGATTGGTCAGCTCTTCCCTTATAAAGGAAGCTCACCATTTCATTTTTGTAACATATTCAATTCAATTACAATCCCAAATTCTCTTTGAATCTCGATCCTCTCTCCATTTTGTGATATGGTATCAGTAGGTTTATCTTTCTGCATCGCATTTTCACTCTCATCGCGCCTTAAACCGCTTCTGTCTGTCGCGTTGTGTTTTCTTGATCTCTGTTCATCAATGGCAGATTCATCAAGTCTATTTTTTCTTCATGACTCAGATCATCCTGGTCTCCAACTAGTTTCTCATCATCTCACCAATTCTAACTATGGAACCTCGGGAAGCGCTCAATGTTGATTATGGCACTTGGAGCCAAGAACAAGATTGGCTTCATTGATGGTTCAACTTCAGAACCACCTGATGATGATCCAAACCATGCCCTGTGGCTCCGCTGTTGTGTCTTGGCTCCTAAACTCGGTGTCCAAGGAACTCACATCAAGCATCATATATTCATCCACATCAGTGACATGGTTAGTGCAATCCTGTCCACTCAATAGTAGTAGTAGTACCTCCAGGATGACTTGCAAAGCTAAGGCTAAAGAAGGCTTATGTATGATGAAGCTCCCTCAAATAAATTAGCCTTATCAGGACCCTTCTATCATGAGACCATTAACTCAATCAACAATTGTTCTAGTCCTATTTCCATTTCCATTTCCAATTCTATCATGAGTCATGACAGAAACTCTTGTTTTCTATAATGTGCTTTGCTTAAAATAGGCAATGGATTAAGGTATTGTAGCTTTAGAAAAGAATCAAAAGTTGTTCTAAAAGTTACTACCTGGAAAGCAACCTATAGTTAGTAAGTGGTTCTAAAAGTTGAAATAGAAATCAGATGGCAACATTGAAAGATCATGACAATTTTACTGAATCCCAAATTCTCTTTGAAAGATCTATGCATCTTGCCAAAGGTTTTACACACAACAAGACATTGACTACTCTGAAACCTTCTCACCTGTAGTTAAAATGACTACAGTTCAAGTTATTCTTGCTATGGCTTCTGCAAAATCATGACATTTACATCAATTAGATTTAAGTAATTTCTTATTACATAATGAAGAAGTCTACGTCACCAACCAACTGTGGAAGCTTGTCAAGTCCCTATATGGCCTTATTGATAGAATCATTATCAAAAATTAGATTACTTATTGTTTGTCAAACATGTGCATACTAACATATCCCCATATACTTTTAGTCTATGTTGATGGCATAGTACTTGCAAGCAGGGATCCCTCACCTTACAAGTCGGTTTTGTAGGCAGAGTTGAGAACTAAACCACATTCTAAAAACAGCTTGGTGTATTCTCAGTTATCGAATTTTTGAGGGGATTTATATCACTTTCTGATGTATTTATAGATATGGCGTGAATGATCAGTTGTTGCATACTCTGTCATGATGATTCTGCTCCGCATGACTTGAATTAAAAACATGATATTTTACTGAGCCATGGATTGCAATATTTGATTTTGTTTTCAATAATTGCTTGCTTGAATTTTATAGGAAATGTGTCTTGTGCTTGGGCATCGAAGATGCAAAAGCATGGATAAAAGCCCCATATCCTTATTCCTCTAACAACCACTAATTGCAGCATCCAGACTCAAATTATTTACAGCATCATCACAATTTAATTTGATCCAATCACTGGAGGTATCCAGTACTGAGGAAAATTGTTTTGAACTTACAATCTATTGGCACCAGACCGCACTGCAAACAACCAACTTGCATGAATCGAATATGCAAATTAAACCGCATGATTTGCCCAGCCAACTCCCTAGCATTAGCAGATTTGTTACGAAAACAACCTCATTACGATAAAGCTTAATGCATCTTAATTAGAGCGACGCCAAACTACAAGGTTCAATTTTGACCATTTGCTTGCTCCTTCATTCACAGATTCTGAACAATCCAGTGCTTCAAGTCCACATTTAAATCATTGGGGTCGAATCTAACTCCTAAAAAATTGCAAACCTGCTTCAAAAAAATCTAAAAAAATTTGTATAGCCTTATTTTGGTTTTGTTAGATTTTTAGTGGTGTTTTTATAATTTTTTGGAGTAGTTTTGACTATTTAACAAATTTTTAGTAGCCTTTTAGTAATAAAAATTAAAACAAATTATTAAAAAAAATAAAAAGTGCATCGTATATACCCCTGCTTGAGTACATATATACGATTGGATGAAAAAATAGCCATCGTATATACGTCTTTCAAAGGGGTATATCGATTTATTTATTTTTTTTTAAAAAAATTAAGTTTCAAAGAGCATTTTGGGGTTTTTGTTATTGGGTGGGGGTTTATGGGATGGGGTGGGGGTCCAAAAAAAAAAGACCCTAATTTTAATTAGTTTTTTCAGTTCTTACGGCCCCAAGCTCCATGGGTGTATCATAATTTGTATAAATTTGGTGTACTAAGGTGAGGGCTTTCCCTTTTGATATTGTATTGGTGTTTTGTTTGGGGATTAATGACCCATTTTAGTTACGACAATTTCTTTTACGAGATACATTCGTCTCTAATAATTTATTGTAATAAATTAGTCGTTGACAATTTCAAAACATGAACAAATTAGTCTCTCACTAAAATGAGCAAACAAATTAACTTATCACTATTTTACAAATACTAGGGACTAATTTTTCCTAGAAATTTATTAGGACCAATTTATCCGCTAGAAAAATTGTCAGAGACTAAAATGGACTTTTACTCATTGTTTAGCCTTCTAATACATAATTGTGTGTCCTCTTCAACTTTTTCTGAAGATGGATGGAGCGAAAATCTTAGTAATGAAATACCCAAGTTATTGGGGAAAAAAGGGCTAGCAAAGCTAAGTTGGTAAGTTTGTAGTCTTAAAGTAATGGAGAGATTTGTAATGCAAAAAATTACTACACTTACCTAGTATTATATAGTATTGCTATAATAAAAAGGATAAATTAGTTTTCTGTTGAAGGTAAGATAAGAATATAAAAATACAGAAAATAAACTAAGTTCAAATTGAATAATTTCAACTATTTGTTATTTTTGTTTTTATTTTGTTAAATTTAGGCTGTTTTTGTGTCCCTTAATTATCCTTCGTATGAATATTTAGTATTACAAATTTTATTATTGAAGCAATGTATGAAATCTGAAGTCATCTAGTTTGTTTTTGTTTTATAACTGATAACTCTATTTTATAGAGTTATTTATACATCTAAACATAAGAATTTGCCCTCTTTCAAGTAAAGATAAGGAATAAATATAGTATTATAAGTAATATATCAATACTTGAGTGTTTAGTATGGTTAAGCTTATGATTATGTATGCCATTTTGGACATATTATGGTATTTTGATGTGCTTGTTAGTGCAACTTTACAGGATGCACCTGCATTGGAATATCACAGTGCACCTGCACTGCAATGCACCTGCACTAGATTACAACAATGCATCTGCATTGGAACTTCACAACGCATGAAGGTTTCATGGACCATCAAATTGCACCACCACTTGATTGATGACATCATGCTTAGTCATAAAAGGCAATTTCAACTTGCATATTTCGGCGCCTTCCATCGGAGCATAGCTTTGAAAAGTCACTCATATAGGGACACATGCTCATCTCTCATTGACCTCCCCCTACATCTGAGCATGGGCTTCAACTTGCCATGTGACAAGTTCTGATCTTGACCATGGTCAAGCCTCAAGTTAACTTCATCTCCAAGGAAGGGTTCACCTTTCTCAAGGCTATATAAGGACCTCCACTCTTCACTTAAGATATATCACAATCCATAAGTTACATTCAAATTTCAATAGATATAGATAGTTGTTATTTTGTAAGAAGACATGGAAGGAATTGACACATCTTCCTTTACTTCAACTTGTAGTATTTACTAAGTGCAGTGTAGTTGATGAACCTGTATTGCTAGGAGATTTCATGCAAAGAGGTTCAACTTGTGTAACTTCTATCTTGTTGTTTCTCTTTTGTGATTTCAGTTATATATCTTAATTGGAATTTTCTGACCTTATAATAATCTTTTAAGTAAGTTAATGTGCTTATATGTAATGTGTGCACTTTAGTTTTTGTGATCACTTAGAATAAGTAGATTTGTAAAAGCAGACATGATTTATCATTAAGAACTCGAGAACTAATATGGGTGTGTGTTTTAAATAAAGGAAATTTTGTTAAAACCATGCTAAGTCCTAGACATAGTCCATAGGGTGACACTGTGGGTACTTAAAATACAGGAGTGAACTTATTTAGCATCTTAGACATAATAGCTTCTAATGAAACTCTGAAGACAATGACTAGCATTACATACTGCACTTAACACTTAAAAGTGATTTACTTGGTGAAGACATTCCAACTACCATCTATCCATTGCATCACTACTATTTGCTTAATACTTTATTTACAAGTTGTTACTCACACCACACCTCAATATTATTGTTACTTGGTCACCTTACACTAATTACTTTGTATTGAAGCTTCAAGAGTCAATCTAATCCCTGTGGATTCGATCTTATTATACTACTTGTTTATGATTGTAGATATCTTTGCATTTTTTCCATGTGATAAGCAATAAAATATTATTAAAACCTCTCTGGGTGAAACCCAAAGAGGAAAGAGTACCCCAATTACAGTGACATCATACATCCCATCAGACAATTTAGCCAATCCACAAAGTTCAACTTAGTATTTCTACCATTCCTATAAATTAATGAACCACCCACAAGAAATAGTTTTAACACGGTTTACAATCAAATTTACGTTTGCTATGGATCCATCAAAATTAACCTTGTTTATAGCATGCCAAATCGCCCAAATCGAAGCTGCCCAAATTAAATGCTTCAGCCTTTTTAGTTTCCTCCCTTTCAAGTGTTGGCCGAACTGTGAGAAGTGCTCCACCGGTTGCGGTGAGTTGGGAACATGGCCTTCCAACCAAGAACCAATTGCTCGCCAGAAATTTTGTGATTTATTACATCCACAAAAGAGATGCCTCTCGTTTTCCTCCTCTTGAAAACAAAGAACGCAACAACCTTCATGAGTAGAATACAGCACGCCTCTTCTAATTAGCGCGTCTCTGGTGGGTAACCGGTTGATAATTAGTCTCCAAGCTAACACCGCAACTTTCATTAGAGTATTGCTTCGCCAAATTTTTGAGCAGGCTGCCATCAACTAGCAAGATCCACTTAATAACTATGTCGGCTGATGCCTTGAAGGATTTCCTGCATATCAGGGAGATTTCCTGCAGCTGCACCTACCAATTCGTTGCCCCAGTTCCATTTCCAACTCCATCTACCATCTACCCATTCTCAAGTTGCTGGACAATGGCATCTTTAAGAGTACAAGTCTCAAATAATGATGGGAATAGGTCCGAAAAAAGAACTATGCCACACCATTTATCAAGCCAAAATCGAGCTTTATCACCTTTGCCTAATTGCAACTTGAGCAGATTGTTAAACCAAAACTGATCCTTTGTGACATCGCCGCCAAGACAAATAACATCTCGCCACAAAATGGACGATTTCCAAAGCCTATATTGAGTTGGTTGGCCAACACACAATTGACATAGATCACCATAACTGTCGGACAAAACTTGAAGCCATAAATTTTTGCCCCCAATCAAACATCTCCATCTTCATTGCTTAATAACGCGATATTGAAAATTTCTAGATTTTTTATACCCAATCCACCCTTGTTTTTCGGCAAGCAGACTGTTTCCCATTCAGCCCACGCCCATTTTATATACTCTTCATCACCACCCCAAAGATATTGCCTTTGCAGCTTAATTAATTCACCAATGACCTTCTTCGAAGCCTTGTAGAAAGAAAAGAAGTAAAGGGGGAGACTAGAAAATACTGAATTGATAAGTGTAATCCTCCCACCAATTGTAAATTGTTTACTCCTCCACTAAGATAGCTTTAATTTCATTGCTTTCAAGACTAGTTCTCAGGTTTGGGATCTTTTTGGATTTGCACCAACTGGGATCCCAAGGAATTTGAAGACAATAGTGCCAATACGAAATGCAACAAACACCCATGCACCTTTGAGAATCCTCTCTTCCATATTTAACCCCATCACGCTACTTTTTGCAAAGTCGATTCTGAGCCCAGAAGCCATCTCAAAACTACTTAGTATCGCCTTAAGGCACTATAAGCTTGAATCGTTCCCATCACAAAAAATCATTGTGTCGTCAGCAAACTGAAAAAGAGAAATTGATAGGCTCTCATTAACCTGGAACCCTCTGAAGCATTGATTCACTCCAGCCTTTCTAATTAAGCCTGCAAGTCCCTCTTCGGTGTAAATAAAGAGAAACAGAGCAAGGGGGTCCCCTTGCTTTAAACCCCTGTGAGCATTAAATTCATTGGTCGGGCTTCCATTCACCATAACTGAAATTGAACTGGCCGTATAACAGCCCCTCATCCACTTACGCCATATAGAATTAAAACCCATTCGTACAAGAATGTAGTCAATGAAGGACCAACTTACCGAGTCATATGCCTTTTCAAGGTCGACCTTAATTGCCAAGCACCTTACTTTAGATATTTTTGCGAAGTCAATCAGCTCATTAACAATGACTACTCCGTCCAATATCTACCTACCCGGTAGAAAAGCAAGCTGGCATTATGATATGACGCCTCCAAGAACCTTTTTGAACCTGGCCGGCAACAACTTGGCCAGAATTTTTTATAGGCTACTGATAAGGGAGATGGGGCGGTATTCATTGAGTGCTTGAGGGTTAGAGACCTCTGGGATTAGCGCAACGAAAGAATCGTATAAGATTTTTGGAATTGTTCCAGTATCGTAGAATTTATTAATTAAACCCATCACATCGCTTTCCACAATATCCCAGCAGTTTTGGTAGAAGTTTAGACTGAAACCATCTGGTCCGAGGCTTTCATTCCCGTTACATTCCCAAACTACTTCCTTCACCTCATGAACAGAGAGAAATTTTGTAAGCATAGAGTTATCCTCCTCTGAAATCTTCCTGTTGTAGTCTTCTTCCTTTAATCTTTTATCAAATAATTCCTTAACCCGTGCTTTGACACCAACTACATCATCCACCCACTCCTCCCCGTTCTTTAATTTTACAATTTGGTTTCTTCATCTGTTGATAATGTTACACATTACATTTGAGGCGCAATTAATATGTCAAGTATTTCGTGATAGATTAAATAACACTTTTGGTCCTTTATCTTTGACTGAAGTTTCAGTTTGGTCATTTATCTTTTTTTTCTCGCTTTGGTCATTTATCTTTTTATTTGATAAGCAATGATTCATTGAAGGAACACTAGGGGTGCTCGAAACCCAAACAATCAGGAAGTTCATACATTGTTTAGGCACAAAATAGGATTGTCCCACCAATTAGAAAAAGTAAAGCTAGATTGACTACCCGCCCTATAAATAAACCAGCTCCAAGAAATACATTTGATGTGAATAACCACCGATGAGATTCTAGGTTCCTCATTCCTGAAAATGCAGCCTGTAACACCCCTTTTCTACCCCTCAATTTACAGCTCATTATCAGAGTAATTTCCTTTTCAAAAATATTAATTTAATTGGTAGAAAAGAAATGCTACTTCGTCACAAAAATTCATCATTTGCACTCATTAAAGTTTGTGCAGTAAAACCGCCGTCATAAAAATTAAACCTCATAAAATCAACATGTCACAGCGGAATGAAATAATAGCTCACTAAGCTCCTCAAACCTATCTTATATTCTCAACATAGTCATTAAACAGTTAATTAATAACTAATAAACGTCAACTACGCCCCCTAGGTGCTACGGTATCAGAGAGCGACTCGATAGAACGAGTCCATAGCTAACACACGAAAGCGTAGAAGACCTTCACTCGCGGTTACCTGCAGCGTTGCCACAAAAGAGCAACATTCCAAGCAGAAGGGGTGAGAATTTCAACAAAACATAATCAAGCACATAGTAAAGTAATGAAACAAACAATCATACAACATCATTATCAACACCATATCATCTTCGCCAAACACCAACTCAAACCACAATTTGACAACAAGTCACAGTCATGAATATGCATGTAAATGCAACCCACACCTGGGTATATGCATGATGGTACCATACTCGTCGCAATAACCCACTAGGGGCACACCGTCATCAATAAGAGGCCTAAGCCTATTAGTCGCAAGAGGCCGAAGCCTATTCGTCACATTATGCACATGCTATGAGACTCTATGGGCACATGTGAAATTCGTCATAAAACACTTATGGAGTGTATTCGTCGTAATGCATCACAATCACATTACAGCATCATCATAATCATACTCATAGAGTATATTCGTCACAAGTCATCATAATTCATATTACATCATCATAATCATACTCATAGAGTATATTCGTCACAAGTCATCATAATTCATATTACATCATCATAATCATACTCATAGAGTATATTCGTCACAAGTCATCATAATTCATATTACATCATCATCACACATATCACTCTTTGAAATTTGGGTACTAACACGTTTAGAGTCTAGAAAAACATCCCGTTTTAATTTATAAAACATCACATCTTAATTTGGAGGAAAGCGTATTTTAAATTCGGAAGAATAACACCACATTTTCAAGGTTGGAAACCATCACATTTTAATTGTTGAAACAGCTCACTTGAAACACCAATTAAACCACAGTAAAACAACATAAAAACAGTAGTATGTATGCGCCAAATACGGTAGAAAAACAGCAGCCAAAACCGCAACCTTTTACGCACCAAAACAACAGAATTTTTATTTGTATAAACGGCAACACAAAACAGTGTACTCTGCCTTAAAAATAGAATATTCAGTTAGGTCTCTGAATAAGCTTTCCAACGCATTTTAGAACACCTAAATCGGGTTCTCGGTTCGCAAGATATCAATTTTTCAAAAGCATTACAACACTTTATTTTTAGGCACACAGCAGCATTTCATTCGTATAACAGCTACCACAAATCAGTTTATTTTGCCTTAAAAATGGAATATTCAGTTAGGCATCTGAATAAGCTTTCCAACGCATTTTAGAACACCTCAATCGGGTTCCCGGTTCGCAAGATATCAATTTCTCAAAAACATTACAGCACTTTAAGAAATACAGCAAGAAAGCGGTGAAAGCGATGACTCGCTCGGGGCGCAGGTTGGCGCGCGCGAGGCGCGATTAGGCGGGAACATCGGGCCACGTGCAGCGCTCTTGCGCTGGAGCGCAAGCTGCGCAGTATAAGCGGCGCGATTGTGCGCGAAGCGACAAATTGTGCGAGAAAATTCGGATCATCAACACCAAAAACACATTTTATTCACCAAATCAATCATCAAAATCTCACTAATGGCTCATCAAGAACAACCAACAATTCATCAACAACATCAAAAATCATCAAATCATATCACAAACATCAAAATTCAGCAATCACCTCGATAATTCATCAGCAACGTCAAAAATCATCAATTATTATCTCAAACATCAAAATTCAGCAATCACCTCAATAATTCATCAATTTCATCAACAATTTCCAACAAACCCCACAAAACCCCACTATCTACTCAATCATGTTAAACCGAAACGCTCACCCTTACCTCGAATTTATATGATCCGGAAACAACGACGAAGGAATCACGTACAAAAACCCAGCAACACAACGAACGAAACCTTGGAATTTCTCCCTCCAATTCGCGAAAACCCTCCCTTTCCTTCCTCTCTTGCACCGAGCCTATCCTTCCTTCTCACTCTCTCTCAATTTCGTTTTCTTCTCTAAATGAATTGGGAGTGAGGGTTTCGCATAACCCTTGGGGTTAAGCTGTGGGCCTTTCACGCATTGGGCTCACAGCTACACCCCCACTACTACAGGATCCCACTCCTACACAAAACATGATATTTCCCTCTTAATTTAATTAACTCACGCTTCAACTAAAATTAATAATTCAACTAATCAAATTAATTAAACTAATTAAATTATTTTATTTTATTTTATTTTTCGGGGTGTTACACAGCCATTCTGAGACAACCAAATACTCCAACAAGCATTCAACCATATGATAAATTTTACCTTCTTAGACTTCTTTCCTACACAAATCGTCCCTGCCCAGTTGAAATGATCAAGAATGTGATTGAAATTGCACAAATGTTGCTGCAACAAGGCCAAGATGTGAGAACTGACTTCATTGGCAAACCTGCATTTGATGAACAGGTGGTCCTCGTCTTCTGTAAACTCCCGACACAAAGGGAAAGCCGTCTCTTCCTCAGTGGATAAAACATTCCGATGAAGAAGAATAGACCAGGTAGGAAGAGATCCGCTTAACAACCTCCAAAAAATTAAGACTTTTGAAGGAAGTGCGGTTTTCCAAAGCTCCGTAAATGCAACGTCAAGCACGTCACCAACAAATGCCACAGAAGAAAGCCACAACAAGTGACTATAAGAAGATCTTACTGAGATGATTTTAGACGCTTTGTGATTCCAAGTCCACACATCATCCTTATCTTGGACCGGCTTCACATCCAGCAGAATAGCGCTCAATAGACCAACTTCCTCTGTGTGAATAGGGTCTCAGCTTGTGATGCAAGCTTCCTCCCTTCCTAATAGTATTTGTGAAGCGGTGGATAAACGTTGTCAGGCTTTTATTTGGGGAGATTAGGACGACAAGCGAAAAATTCACCTAATTAATTGGAATTACAGTTTGTAATCCAAAGAAGCAAGGAGGATTGGGCCTTAGACCAACCCGTCTCGTCAACCAAGACTTTTAATTTGTTTAGAAATAGTTGGAGATTGTGCACTAAGTCTAATTCTTTGTGGATCTCCGTGATACACAATAAAAATAAGGGTTTTTTTTGTACCCCCACCCCATCCCCATAAACCCCCACCCACACGGAAAACCCCAAAATGCCCTTCTGAAAACGTATTTTTTTTTCAAAATTTTGACCAATCGTATATACACCTGGGGGGGGTATATATACGACCCTATGCATTTAGGCATCGTATATACACCCCCAAGGCGTATATACGATTGGAAAACCCCCCACCTTAATCGTATATACGCCTTGGGAGGTGTATATACGATGCCTAAAAATAAGGGTCGTATATATACCCCACCGGTGTATATCGACCCACATTGTATTTTTAAATTTTTTTAAGTCAAATAAAAATTATATGAGTCCTGAAAATAGGTTTTGTGTGTAGTTCGTTAAAGCGTGGCGATGTTATACGTCGAGCGAATAATTTAGGCTAAAAAATCGGTTTTAAGGCAACATACTCCGATCGTAATGAAACCACGACCATTAGAAGCAAAAAAATCAAGAATCAAGACTCCCTAGAAGGGACTTCTTACGGGACTACGGCCTCAAAATCCCAAATTCCATCGTTTACTATTTTTACGATTTTTTTAATTTTCATAGTCACCAAAAAATCTAAAAAAATTTGTATAGCCTTATTTTGGTTTTGTTAGATTTTTAGTGGTGTTTTTATAATTTTTGGAGTAGTTTTGACTATTTAACGAATTTTTAGTAGCCTTTTAGTAATAAAAATTAAAACCCATCGTATATACCCATTTGAGTGCGATATATCGACCCTATTTTTGCCCATCGTATATACACCCCCTGTCATACCCCGATTTTGTCGGCTTAGGTCAAAACCTAATTTTCCCAAAAATAAATAAGTAGAAGAACAAAGAGCATCATGTATTGCATTTAGGTTTTTAAAAGTCATTTCCAAGTTTCTAAAATCATTTTTGAGTTGGAATACACTTTTGGAGCAAATTAGAGTTTTTAGGTCAAAGGGTATTTTGGTCATTTTGCAAAAAGGGTAATTTCTCGGGAAAAGCCATGGAACATGCATTTTTGAGTCCTAAAAGTCATCTCATTGTTTTTAAGATGATGTTTGGAGTTGGAAGACATGTTTTATGCGAGAGAGTTGAGTTTTGGGGCAAAATTACGGTTTTTGACCAAAAGGGCATTTTGGTCATTTCACTAAGACCAATAATTTCTCAGTAAAAGCCACTATGCATCTCTTGGGAATTTATTTGGGTCTAAAAGGGTGGAGGTTGTGCATTTTTGTGCACCATTGAAATATTTTTGGCATGGAATTCAAGTTTTGAACAAAAGGGCAAAATGGTCATTTCCTTTGAGGTGGGGTCAACAAAATCAATTTTGGGATTGGTGAGGTCATGGAATTCAGAGCCCAATCATGGAATCATAGGATAGGGCCCAAAATGGCATGAATAAGAAAGAAAGATCTAGAAGGGAATATTCTACATTTTGAATGATGAAAGGATAAGGATTAGTACAAAAATGACAACTTGCAAGTTTTCCACTCATTCTCTCACTTGTGTGCTGCGAATTTCCTCTCATTTCCAGCCCATATTTTGTGCTTTTTCATGCCCATGATCCTTGTGAAATGATCCTTAGCCATTGATTAAAATTTTTGATCAAATCTGAGGCCATAACTCGATGTAAAAAAGACCTAAATGCCCCTGACAATTTTTGCTCTCCAAGACTACTCCAAAAACGTGTACAACCAGCTGATTTGTGCTTCTTGAGTGTCCCTAATCCTTGTGCATTGCAATCTTGACCCTCCATTTAAATTCTATCTCAAATCCTAGTGGTTTACAAAAGCACATTGTCACAAATGCCCTTAAAATTGGTCCTCATATAAAAGCCCAAAAATTAGAGACTCACTCACACACACTCTCATTCATTTTTACCCTAGCACACTCTTCCTCCTCTCCTCCCTCTCACAAAACCGAAATCCCCCCTCCTCCTCCTCCATTTTTCTTTTCAAGTTTCATCCACCAAATCACCTCAAATTCACTCCATCTTCATATATCTTCTTCCTTTCATCCTTAATTCCATTTTTATATCATCAAAGAGGGTGTTTCTTCAAGATTTTCGTGGTCATTGTTGGTGATTTTGGAGGGTTGTTGTTGAGTTGTTGCTCTTGAGTTTCATTTCTACTCTTGTTTAGCTTGGAACTAAGGTATAACATAAACCCTTTGCATTTTCATCAATTTTCTTGCATTAAAATCTTTTTCAACTTATATTTGCATTTCATAACATCATTTTAAATGTAGATTAGGGGCTGTTGTGGGTGAGAGTTGGTCCATCACCCACTAAATAATTTGTTCTTATGACTATGTGTTGATTATGTGTTGTTCTTGTGATTTGTTCTTTGCTCATGTGATTTTCACCAAATAAAAGCATGTTTTCCTCTTCTTTTTTGCTTTAGTCTTAGGCCTAATTCATGATCCTTGTGTTGTTCTTGTTCATTAGATGGTTTGAAGTTGAATAATGCATGATTAATTGGGCTAATTTTGTGAATGAATGATGAGCTATACTTGTTGTTGAATCTTGATGTTTTGAGCTTGAATTTTGGGGGGGGTTAGGTTTCGGTTTTGGGGTCCCCATTTTAGGGTTCTTGCTTGTTTTTTGTTGTTCATCATGTATTCATGTTTATCTATGTGATTGGGTACATTTTGATGAAAGAATTGGATGATTTTTGGGGTAAATAAGGCCTTAGGCTCAAGCAAATTTTTAGGGTTTTTGTTGCTTTATCTTTCCTTTGATTTTTGCATGGAAAAAATATTGGTTTGAATGACAATATGTTTCGGCCTTGTGGCCCTTTCATGCCTAATTATTATGCTTGAATCACAAAAATAATTGTTGCTAAGTCTTGTGAAAATAAAAATTGTTTCAAGGTTGTTTAGCTTTGCAAATCATAATGTGAGCTAGGGTTTGTGACTTTACTTGTAAAACCAAATTGAAGTAGGTGTTAAAGTCTCTTTCTCTCTCAAATTGTTTCAACCTAATTTGCTTGCCATTTGTTGATTGGTTGATGATTGGCAATATGAGGCTCACTTGTGCTTCATGCACTTTAACCTAAGTGAGAAGATTGCCTAATAGGATTCAATCTTCTATTCTTGTGCTAATTGTTTAATTGTTGATAATTCAATATCATTCTTGTGCATTGTTGTGGTAAGTGGTAATGAATATGCTTGTGTTCTAATTGTTGATTACTTTTGCTTGAGAATTGGTAAGTATTGTGTCTTGGTTTTGACTTGAAAAGTGATTGAATGTTCCACTTTCTTTTCTTTGTGGCCAATGCCACCCTCAAATTCTCTTCTTATCCTTTCTAATCAATCTTTTTCAAAGACTTTTTCCAAGAGTCAATACTCTTCAAATCACTTTCATAAGTTAATCAAATCTTTTGAGATCAATAAACAACCTTTTTCAAAACTCATAAGGAGGCAAGTCGGACGTACGGCCGGTGTTGTCTAACGTCCTAAGGCAGGGTCATGCATGCGGCTCAAACGTCTTGGGATACTTATGATAAATAAAGCAAGTAATTAACAACTTCAAACCCTTTTCCAAAATGAGTAAGGTATCGATTCGGATGTACTTCCGATATTGGTTAGCATCTTAGGGTTAGCGAGCTGTACAGCTCGTGCGAGCCTAAGATACTTGCTCAATAAAAGCAACCAACCTCGCAACAAACCTTTTTCCTAAGAAAATCAAAAATCATTTTTAAAAGTAGTGGGGCACGTCGTGCATGCAGCGGGGTTGTCTTTGTTCTAGGTCTATTGGGTATGCTGAGTCTAGGACCGAGAACCCTACAATAAAAAACACCAACGCGCTTCTTTCCAAAAATCACAAAAAGTCGTCTTGGACTTAAAAGCATCTTTTCAAAAATCATCAAAAGCCGTCTTGGACATAAAAAACAAGAACTACGTAGCTTTGATTCCTCATCACGGTGGGGATACGTAGGGCCGGGCTCACGTCCGTCAAGCACCCTTTAAAAAAATCTTTGTTTTGTTCCGCTTTTCAAAGATGCCAAAAATATTCTTTTTCCGTTTCCAATAAAATAATTTCTCAATCGAAACCAAAAGAAAAGAAAAGAAGTAGAGCGATCGTTTCAAATCAAACATTTCAAAACCACACATCAAATTAAAGGTTCCTTTCGGTAGAAAGGAGTGCAGTGCTTATACCTTCCCGTACCTAACCGACCCGAACCTACATCTCTTGTTTTGAAAAGACCACCGCTTTGTATAAAAAAGCGTTTTTCAATGTTTTCGTCTCAAAACTAAAATATTGGTGGCGGCTTCAAATTTTCCCACGTTGTACATCGAGAAGTCCAACCGGATTTTTGGGGTGCAACATTGTGACTTCACTTTGGGGACAACTTTTCTTTTTTTAGAAAAAAACGCGAGGTCAAGCCTAATTAATTTGGTGCGTGGTTTAAATTGTTTGATTTGAAAATTTTTCGTTCTATCTTTTCTTTTCTTTTCTTTTTCTTTTCTTTCTTTTTGTCTGTAAATGCTTGATGGCTTCTCTTGCATCATTGTGTACAATTGTGTTGCATTCATGTGCATTTGTTTATTTCTACACTTATTTCTTGTTTCTTCTCCTATCCACTTTCTTTCTTTACTTATGCATCATATTCCCCTTATCTCGCATGTCCCCCTCTTCTTCGCTCCCTTTCTTTGGTAAGTTCATGCATTTTTCCCCTTCCATTATGATCCCCTCTTCTTAGCTCCTCTTCTTAAGGTAAGTAGGGTTTTAGATGATTTGTTAATACCTTAGGTTGATTTCTTGCTTAGACTTGAATGATATGTGCAAAACCCTAGGGTAGGCGACTCTCTTTATGCAGATTTGTCTCTGGATTTTCTTTGCGGTGGGGGTATATGCATCATTATGCTCCTACACACACTTTCACTGTTTTTACCCTTGTGTGATTTTTGGTGAGACAGCCCTATACCGGGCTAGAGTATATCTTAGGCTAGAAGCGAAGTCATTAGTGGCTGCACTGCTGGACGTCACGTCTTTTTCGTGTGGTTGCGAAGACTTCACCTAGAGTTTGGCTTTGTTCGAAGGGCTCATCACTTGGGCGTCGTCCTGTTGATCGGTGCGCTCGGATGAGGTCGTTGGCTCTAGGAACCTTATTTAGGGCCCTCTTGTTAGTGCTTACCTTGAAGTACCCCTTTAGAAAAGCCTTAGATCTGTCTCCTAAGAAACCACAGTAGGACACAAAGGAGGCTGCATACCCTGCATCAAACCTTTTTGAAAAAGCGATTATTTTCGAATTCCAACTTTTGAAAATTCTATGTTGTAAATAATTTTCTTTCAATCATCCTCATCATGCATTCATTCATACATGTCAAGTCGCATTGTCGCCGTCATCTTCATATAAAGACATCATTTGCATTGCATAAAACAAAAACTTGATAAAATTCATACATCCATTTTTTTCTCTATCTCATTAAGGTTTGTTAGGAGTGCATTCTCCGCACGTGTGCATTTCCATTCACTAAGGCTTTTTTCCCCTAATTTTTCGGAAGATCCAAAAAAAAAATTGTGTCTTATTAGGGACGCGTCTCATGCATCATTGTTTTCCTTTTTCACACATCATGAAAAAATAATACATTAACCTCTCATTTTGCATGCAATTCCATTCAATAAAAAAAAAAATCATGTCTTTCCATGCATTTTTTTTTATCATTATGAGTATCGTGCATTTCATTGCACAAAAAAAAAAAAAAAAAAAAAAAAAAAAAAAAAAATGAAAATAAGAAAGCATTTCATTCATAATCATGAACAAAAATCATCATCAAATTTATTCAAAATGTAGCATTCATGCATCATTTCATTAACCTCATCACTTTAGTTCAAATACATCATTCCTCCATACATGCATCTTTCAAAAAAGGAAGGGGCATTGGCATTTCATACTTTGCCTTGCCTTTAAAAATCATCATTTAGGAAAAAGCATCATTCTGCATCTTTCATCATGTAAAAGAAAAGGGGCATCGGCATTTCATATTTTGTCTTGCCTCTATAAAAATCATTTTGAAAAGAGAAGTATCTTGCATCCTACATCATTGCATCATTTGCAGTAAATAAAGTTCCAATTTTGAAAAATCATTCGTCTTGCGTTCCATTTCATTGCATAAAATGAAAAACAATTATCATCTTCATAGCATAAGCATTTCATTTATAATCAAAGAGGAAAAAGCTCCTCGCCAAGTTCATCAAAACATGGCATTCATGCATAAACATTATTTCAAAAAGGACACGCAGTAGAACTACGTGCGCTTTGATTCCTCAAGGAGGATACGTAGGAGCGGGTCCACCCCGTCAAGCATAACAAATAAAAATTTCATTTTGAAAAGTATCTTTCTCGCCTCATTCAAAAATGCATTTCATTTTGCATCAAAATCATAAAAACCTTTTAGAATAATTACACTTTTGAAGTGATCATTTTTCCGCTTGCATATCATAGTGTTTTCACATACAATAAAGAGTTTTGATGAGAGACGAGATGGTCTTGCAAAACAATCATTCTTTCAAAATTTCAAGGTGTTCCAAGGCATTCGGTTTTTCACGTCAATAGCTCATTTGTATTTCCTTCAAAGAATAAAAAAGCATTGCATCTCATCCATTCCATGATAAAAGACTGAAACGCTCCATCAAAAAAAGTTTTTATATCATGCTTTAACCAATGTTAACTCTCTGTGAAGCGTTCTTCTAGTAAGTATGCATGCCACGTGCAGTCTCTATTGTTTGAGTCAGTCAGTTTCCTTCATTTATCATCATTTCCCATCCAAGTCTAATCCGCCCGTCCACCCATAAAGTGCATGTTCTCTCCCATCGGTGCGTACTTGACTTTTGTTTCATTCTCACTAACACTTTGAGTGCTCCATCTTTGAAGGCAAGTGCGTGATCACTAATTTCCCTTGTTAAATATCATATTCCTTGATTGCAAGTCTTTCAAAAATAATAATAAATAAGAAAATAAGCTCGCTAGGTTGAAAACCCATAAGGCGGCCTAGACACAAAAAGCGCCGGTGGATTGAAAACTTCGCAAAAAAGCGGTCGAGGCAAAAGTTAGGGCATAAAAAAAAAAAAAAATGTAAAGAAAGGAGCAAGCACATATAGATAGATGAGCAGTTTTCATGTTTTACAAAAAAATAAATAAGCAATCGAGATTTGAAATGAAGTTTGGCCATCTCCTCAAAAATCCCAAAATCCCAGAAAGTCCCTTTCTACCCACCTTAAGCCAAGAAAAACCAAAATCCAAAATCACCTAGACAAGGATCACCTCAAATATAAAAAAAGCGATTGCATCACTTCTTATCGGCTCACAGAAGTCAAAGAACAAAAAAAAAAAAAAAAAAAAAAAAAAAAAAGAGAAAGAAAAAAGGGATTCAAAAATGAAAATCCCAAAGCTAAGGAAAATACAAAAGAAATGTAAGTGGTGGTGATACATGTTACCACAAAACACAAGAGATCCTTGTCTCGATAAATCTTCAACACCTTCTTTGTGTATAACTACCCCTTCTTCCATAAATCGCAAACACTTCCTCGGCACCTTGCCTCCACAAACCCTTAGCGGAATAAAACTTCCAAACACCTCATCAAGCCAAATAACTTAGTCATAAATCATCGATCGTCGATGTATTTGAATAAAAATCATCCTACCATTACCCCCAAATACTTCATTAAGCCCGATCATCCTTCCTCCACAAAACACCACAATCCCGAAAAGTCCATTCCGATCGATGATGATTCTTTGTTGTTTTTCTCAAATTTTAAATCTTAGGACAACTAAGTTTATGCGTCTATGATGTGTTTGCTCAAAAGAAAAACAAGCGATCGAGAAAGAAGAAAGGCGATCAAGAAAAACAAACCCTCGGGAAAAAGAATTGAGGAACAAAAACAAGCGATCGAGGAAGAAAGAAAGGTGACAAAATAAAAAGAGGACTTGCACTCAAAGAAACCCATTCAAAAATTTGCATTAAAACAAGGTTTAGTGATCACCAAGTGAGGTTTCTTTCACGCTAAAAGTCAAGACATTTGCCCTTTGAGAACACTACTCGGATCAAAAGATGGGGCACTCTCTTCACCTCCCGCCCACCCTGGTCTTGGAAATGTCTATTCAATGCCCTCCCATGTCACTCAGGTTGTCAATACCTCCAGCGAGGGCAAGGCGTTCCCATTCCTTCACCTCATTCAACCTCTCAGGGCAATCTCTCGACTCATTATCCTAAACAAGGCCTGTCATTCTAATTGGGGCGATTTTGTCCTTGTTATGACCAGGGCAACATCAAACTTTATGGGTTGAGACAAAATCTCTTACGCCCCACCTTTCATTTCAAAAAAGCGAAGCATTCCCAATTCATCATCTTCTACACCCTAGTTGTTGTCACCCCACTAGAGCGGGGGCAAGCTATTCACTCATCAAAGACTGAATTGGGGCAATCTTGTATCTCTTGATCCTCATGAGCCGACAATAAGCGTATGCATCATTCCTTCACTCGTCATGAATGTCCATCCCAAGTGAAATGACTCACTCATTCACATTTGCACTCCTATGCATGCTTACTAGACAATGCTTCAAAAAAGAGAGAACACAAGTTGTTTACGTGGTATACGAAATTCAGTCATCATGGAAAGGAAAAGAAAACAAATGAGGCTATTTGTAAATAAAAACCTTGAGAACACGAGTTTGAATCAAATTCAACTTTTCAGCGGAATGGTCAATAATCATCTCGATTCCTTGCATCAAAGTCTAGCGTCTATCGTCATCACACAAAAATGTTTACCTCATGCATCTAGGCATTTCAATCTATTCATCATAGCATATGCATCAAAGCATTACATTTTGCATCTTCACATTTTGTGCATTCATCACATAGCAAAAACAAAAAAGGTGTTCCACGTCTGTTGCACCATATTAATATTTGCATTTCATAGAGGAAAATAGTAAAAAGAAAAAGCAAAAATCTTTTCATTGCATTGGCATCATATTAATGTTAAGCCCTTCATAAAGAGGAAAAGAACAAAATCATTTCATGTCATATCATGCATCAAAGTATTGCATTTGCATCCTCACATAGAAAAGTATGGAAAATTTCTTTAACTTGATTATCTGGCGCATGAGGGTCGCCCAAAGTTGGCCCGCTTGTAGGGCTTTAGTGCTCGCCTTTATCCTTAGGGATTAGGTTGTATCTTGTAGGGCTTGGTGTTCGCCTTCATCCTTAGGGATTAGGTTGTTGTCTGTAGGGCTTTAGTGCTTGCCTTTATCGTTAGGGATTAGGTTGTATCTTGTAGGGCTTGGTGCTCGCCTTCATCCTTAGGGATCGGGTTGTTATCTGTAGGGCTTTAGTGCTCGCCTTCATCCTTCGGGACTAGGTTGTATCTTGTAGGGACTTAAAGTGTTGACCTCGAAAAAAAAAAAAAAAAAAAAAAAAAAAAAAAAAAAAAAAAAGAAGAAAATCAAAACATTCCTGTCATCCAACACTCCATATCATTCATCATTTCACAAACATTCCTTTGTCATTTAATCATCGGACATTAAAGCAATGCATTTGCATCATATTAACGTTAGCATTTCCATAAAAGAAAAGAACGAGAAATCATTGCATCAAACATCGAGCATTGCATCATATTAATGTTTGCGTTTCATGGAAAAAGCAAAAAGAAAAAATAGTCGAGGAAAAAAGGTGACAAAAGACAAAAGAAAATCAAAAATAGCATCTCCTAGCATTCATCATTACACAAAATCATAGCATGGCATGCATTTGCATAACACACCCTTGCATAACATGCTTTCGCATAACATGCATCCACACTCCATCTCGATTCCTCGCATCGGTGGCGTATGCGGTACCTCGATCGGTCGCGGTAGCATTGGCCATTTCAATCAATCAACCAGCGAGGATTCGTGAATCCGCCGGGACCAGCGTCCGCCCGGGACCCAGCGTCCGCCGGACTTCACCTCGTATTCGGCTGCGAGTAAGTCCTTGGACCCATTAGGTCGATCGAAAAAGGATAGGCGTGTCGGCCTAAGGCGTAGCGCGATCCTAGAAAATATCGAGATCTAGACTTGGTATTGTCTCCCCGGTCGCTCTTGAAGACCACCTGCGCCGTTGGCAAACTCGGATCGTCGGCGGTTCGTTAAAAGGCTTTAAGCGACCTCGGTGTCGGTTTCACGAGGCCGATACCTTCTTTCTTGCTTTCTTTATCGCTTTCTTTATTGCCTTATTTCCTACTTTTTCTTTGGCTTGCGAGGTTGGCACCAATTCATTTCTTGCTTTCGTCGGCCTGCGAGGTTGACAATTCATTTCTGATTCTGGCAGCTTCTGCGAGGTTGGCACGATTCATTTCTTGCTTTTGTCGACGACTGCGAGGGTTGACAATTCATTTCCTACTTTTATTTGGCTTGCGAGGTTGGCACCAATTCATTTCTTGCTTTCGTCGGCCCTGCGAGGGTGACAATTCATTTCTGCTTTGGCTTCTGCGAGGTTGGCACGATTCATTTCTTGCTTTTCGTCGGCCTCTTTTGAGGGTTGACAATTCATTTCTGCTTTATTTGGCTTCGAGGTTGGCACCAATTCATTTCTTGCTTTTGTTAAACTGCGAGGTTGACAATTCTTTTCTGCTTTATTTGGCTTGCGAGGTGGGCACAATTCATTTCTGCTTTCTGCAGCTTCTTGCGAGGTTGTTGATTCATTCATTAAAAAAGAAAGGGAAAATTCGGGTTTCTCCAAATGGACAAAATTGGTATAATTTTTGAATTCTTTATTTCTATTTTACCTTGAAATATGTCTCGCGCAATTCACATTTCTTGGTAAAATCCAAATAAAGAGAGAAATTGTCATACCCCAATTTTGTCAAGCAGGTCAAAACCTAATTTTCCCCAAAAATAAATAAGTAGAAGAACAAAGAGCATCATGTATTGCATTTAGGTTTTAAAAGTCATTTCCAAGTTTCTAAAATCATTTTTGGAGTTGGAATACACTTTTGGAGCAAATTAGAGTTTTTAGGTCAAAAAGGTATTTTGGTCATTTTGCAAAAGGGTAATTTCTCGGGAAAAGCCATGGAACATGCATTTTTGAGTCCTAAAAGTCATCTCATTGTTTTTAAGATGATGTTTGGAGTTGGAAGACATGTTTTATGCGAGAGAGTTGAGTTTTGGGGCAAAATTACGGTTTTTGACCAAAAGGGCATTTTGGTCATTTCACTAAGACCAATAATTTCTCAGTAAAAGCCACTATGCATCTCTTGGGAATTTATTTGGGTCTAAAAGGGTGGAGGTTGTGCATTTTTGTGCACCATTGAAATATTTTGGCATGGAATTCAAGTTTTTTTTTTTTGAACAAAAGGGCAAAATGGTCATTTCCTTTGAGGTGGGGTCAACAAAATCAATTTTGGGATTGGTGAGGTCATGGAATTCAGAGCCCAATCATGGAATCATAGGATAGGGCCCAAAATGGCATGAATAAGAAAGAAAGATCTAGAAGGGAATATTCTACATTTTGAATGATGAAAGGATAAGGATTAGTACAAAAATGACAACTTGCAAGTTTTCCACTCATTCTCTCACTTGTGTGCTGCGAATTTCCTCTCATTTCCAGCCCATATTTTGTGCTTTTTCATGCCCATGATCCTTGTGAAATGATCCTTAGCCATTGATTAAAATTTTTGATCAAATCTGAGCCATAACTCGATGTAAAAAGACCTAAATGCCCCTGACAATTTTTGCTCTCCAAGACTACTCCAAAAACGTGTACAACCAGCTGATTTGTGCTTCTTGAGTGTCCTAATCCTTGTGCATTGCAATCTTGACCCTCCATTTAAATTCTATCTCAAATCCTAGTGGTTTACAAAAGCACATTATCCTGAAATGCCCTTAAAATTGGTCCTCATATAAAAGCCCAAAAATTAGAGACTCACTCACACACACTCTCATTCATTTTTACCCCTAGCACACTCTTCCTCCTCTCCTCCCTCTCACAAAACCAGAAATCCCCCTCCTCCTCCTCCATTTTTCTTTTCAAGTTTCATCCACCAAATCACCTCAAATTCACTCCATCTTCATATATCTTCTTCCTTTCATCCTTAATTCCATTTTATATCATCAAAGAGGGTGTTTCTTCAAGATTTTCGTGGTCATTGTTGGTGATTTTGGAGGTTGTTGTTGAGTTGTTGCTCTTGAGTTTCATTTCTACTCTTGTTTAGCTTGGAACTAAGGTATAACATAAACCACTTTGCATTTTCATCAATTTTCTTGCATTAAAATCTTTTTCAACTTATATTTGCATTTCATAACATCATTTTAAATGTAGATTAGGGGCTGTTGTGGGTGAGAGTTGGTCCATCACCCACTAAATAATTTGTTCTTATGACTATGTGTTGATTATGTGTTGTTCTTGTGATTTGTTCTTTGCTCATGTGATTTTCACCAAATAAAAGCATGTTTTCCTCTTCTTTTTGCTTTAGTCTTAGGCCTAATTCATGATCCTTGTGTTGTTCTTGTTCATTAGATGGTTTGAAGTTGAATAATGCATGATTAATTGGGCTAATTTTGTGAATGAATGATGAGCTATACTTGTTGTTGAATCTTAATGTTTTGAGCTTGAATTTTGGGGGGGGAGTTAGGCTTCGGTTTTGGGGTCCCCATTTTAGGGTTCTTGCTTGTTTTTTTGTTGTTCATCATGTATTCATGTTTATCTATGTGATTGGGTACATTTTGATGAAAGAATTGGATGATTTTGGGGTAAATAAGGCCTTAGGCTCAAGCAAATTTTAGGGTTTTGTTGCTTTATCTTTCCTTTGATTTTTGCATGGAAAAAATATTGGTTTGAATGACAATATGTTTTCGGCCTTGTGGCCCTTTCATGCCTAATTATTATGCTTGAATCACAAAAATAATTGTTGCTAAGTCTTGTGAAAATAAAAATTGTTTCAAGGTTGTTTAGCTTTGCAAATCATAATGTGAGCTAGGGTTTGTGACTTTACTTGTAAAACCAAATTGAAGTAGGTGTTAAAGTCTCTTTCTCTCTCAAATTGTTTCAACCTAATTTGCTTGCCATTTGTTGATTGGTTGATGATTGGCAATATGAGGCTCACTTGTGCTTCATGCACTTTAACCTAAGTGAGAAGATTGCCTAATAGGATTCAATCTTCTATTCTTGTGCTAATTGTTTAATTGTTGATAATTCAATATCATTCTTGTGCATTGTTGTGGTAAGTGGTAATGAATATGCTTGTGTTCTAATTGTTGATTACTTTTGCTTGAGAATTGGTAAGTATTGTGTCTTGGTTTTGACTTGAAAAGTGATTGAATGTTCCACTTTCTTTTCTTTGTGGCCAATGCCACCCTCAAATTCTCTTCTTATCCTTTCTAATCAATCTTTTTCAAAGACTTTTCCAAGTCAATACTCTTCAAATCACTTTCATAAGTTAATCAAATCTTTTGAGATCAATAAACAACCTTTTTCAAAACTCATAAGGAGGCAAGTCGGACGTACGGCCGGTGTTGTCTAACGTCCTAAGGCAGGGGTATGCGGCTCAAGCGTCTTAGGATACTTATGATAAATAAAGCAAGTAATTAACAACTTCAAACCCTTTTCCAAAATGAGTAAGGTATCGATTCGGATGTACTTCCGATATTGGTTAGCATCTTAGGGTTAGCGGTACATGCGGCTCGTGCGAGCCTAAGATACTTGCTCAATAAAAGCAACCAACCTCGCATGACAAACCTTTTTCCTAAGAAAATCAAAAATCATTTTTAAAAAGTAGTGGGGGCACGTCGTGCATGCAGGCGGGGTTGTCTTTGTTCTAGGTCTATTGGGTATGCTGGTCTAGGATGAGAACCCCTACAATAAAAAACACCAGCAGCGCTTCTTTCCAAAAAATCACAAAAGTCGTCTTGGACCAAAAGCATCTTTTCAAAAATCATCAAAAGCCGTCTTGGACATAAAAAACAAGAACTACGTAGCTTTGATTCCTCATCACGGTGGGGATACGTGGGGCCAGGGCTCACGTCCGTCAAGCACCCTTTAAAAAAATCTTTGTTTTGTTCCGCTTTTCAAAGATGCCAAAAATATTCTTTTTCCGTTTCCAATAAAATAATTTCTCAATCGAAACCAAAAGAAAAGAAAAGAAGTAGAACGATCGTTTCAAATCAAACATTTCAAAACCACACATCAAATTAAAGGTTCCCTTTCGGTAGAAAGGAGAGTGCGAGAGTGCTTATACCTTCCCGTACCTAACCGACCCGAACCTACATCTCTTGTTTTGAAAAGACCACCACTTTTTGTATAAAAGAGCGTTTTTCAATGTTTTCGTCTCAAAACTAAAATATTGGTGGCGGCTTCAAATTTTCCCACGTTGTACATCGAGAAGTCCAAACCGGATTTTTCGGGGTGCAACACCCCCCAAGGCGTATATACGATTATGGTGGGGGGGTTGCCAATCGTATATACGCCTTGGGGGGTGTATATACGATGGGCAAAAAATAGGGTCGTATATACGTACTCAAAGGGGTATATATGATAGGCTAAAAATTTAAAAAAAAAAAATACGTTTTCAAAGGGCATTTTGTGGTTTTAAATTTGGGTGGGGTTTTTGGGGATGGGGTGGGGGTCAAAAAAAAACCCTAAAAATAAGTGTGGTGACTCTATTTTGCCTAAGATAAGCATTCAACGTCTTGGCTCTAATCTATGGCGCGATATATGTACAGTTTGGGCTGAATTTTGCAAACATATTCTTTGGAATATACAATATGGTGCATCCATTTGCTTTTGGTTAGATTCGTGGGTGCCCGGGGATGGGACTTTAATCGAAGAAATTGGTCAAAATGTCCAAATACAAACTCAGAATAGTACTGTTAACAATATGATACATGATGATGGTAATTGGGACTATGGCAAATTTGCTAGCTACATACCCAGGAATTAATGTTAATGATTTAATCAGATTAATGCCTCCTCCTAGCAATAATTTTGGCGCTGATATCTTGCTCTGGGGCCCTAGCCGAGACGGTATCTTTTCTTCCAAATCAGCCTTCGATGTTATCCATCATCCTGTGTCGTTTCCTCACCACAATCTCTTCCATTGCATTGAAAATGGAGCGGCCCAGAGTGGATTCGCCTCCTCCTTTGGAAAGCTATGCATGGAAAACTTATGACCAACCTTGAAAGACTTCGAAGACACCTTGCGAGTTCCTCAACTTGCCCCGTGTGTGGTGGTAGCCATGATGAAAGTCTCTTCCACTGCTTTAGAGACAGTCACCGATCTGCCACCCTCTCTGGTTTGAGCTCCTTCAACGGAACCAAACCTCTTTCTCCTCCAATAATGATTTGTTTTCCTGGTTAGTTGCAAATATCAAAGGAAATATTAGAGGTATAACCATTCTTAATTGGAGTATGATTTTCGGTGTTACCTTGGATGTTATTTGGAATTCCAGAAATGATCTCATCTTCAATGGAAATCGTGACTCTACTCAATAGATGTTCAAATGTGTGAATGGCAGGGTTGAGGCCATTACAGAAGTAGCCAAACAAGACCTTCCTGTGACTATCAATACCACTCAGTTCATCACCCAGAACCCCCTTCAGTGGTAGAAACCTCCACTCATCATCTTCAAACTAGCCATGGAAATGAGGCGGGATGTGGGGGTCTTCTAAGTGATGTGTCTGGTGCGTTCCTTTGGGCGTACACTCAGAAATTGGGAATTTGGTCTATTCTAGAAGCAGAAATCAGATCCATCTTGCATGGTGTGGTTTTGGCTCAATAGAAACAGGTTCACAACCTGATAGTAGAGAATGACAACATCACGGCGCGCAGATTACGGAGAAGCGGCGTTCTGCGCCGCATCCTTTAGCTCACAATTGTGTTTGAGATTCATGATCTAATTTCTTACGATGTTGGTTGTTGGCTTCATGTGAATCGTGAAGCAAACCAGAAGCGACAAATGGTTTTGCCAAGATGAGTATTTCGCAATCTAGGGTTTCCTTTTGGCTGTTGCTTTTCCCACACCCCCTCCTACTCTAAACACACCCCATAAGGGTGTGAAAAGACAAAGGACCTATTTTTTTGAAATTTTCACTGTTGAACACGGGGCTTGAGCGAGGTTGAGCTGAGCCGTTCGAGTGTGTTAAATATGGGCGAGACACACCGCAGGCGTTTTTCACTGTTCGAATAGTCTCATCTGAGCGAGGTTCGATGTGGTCATGCGAACATGTTCGAATTATGTTGTCGAACAAGTCTTTGCTGCGAAATTTGCTGCGGCATAGCGAGTATTGGGCGCCTCGAGATTCCGCAAGCGGTTTTAATCAGCGGTTTACAATCGAGTCAAATGTGTCGGATAAATGAGTGGATGTAAATCCCTTTGGAAATTGTGCACGAGCGGATAGAATTTAAGCGGCTCGGTTGTGATCTAAAAATGAAATCAACGGTGACATTTCACCACACCTATTATAAAGGGGTTCACATCCTCGAGCTTCTTCACGAACCCTAATGCGCTTCTTTGAACCAGTGCTTCTTCACCAAAACCTTCTCTCCTTCTTTGACCAATTTGAAATGGAATGGCAATTGTGCTCGACCCGAGTACTCAAGCGACAAATTCTATGACCGCTTCACCTGATGGAATTTGTCTGCAAGCGAACATGGTCTTTGTGTTTCGTTGTCCTAACCATGTCTTCTGCGGGATGAGTAAGGACATCACCTTCGTGACTAAAGGAAAAGGTGAGAGGAAGATTCGTCCGGAGGGGCGTGGCGTAAAGGCGTGGGCGTATACGTTTCAAAAAGTTCAATTGTAGAGATGATGGGATTGTCGGTATTCGATCATGGAGATCAGAAATGGCGGCGGCGTCCGCGCAATGATGGAACATCTAGCTAACGTTAGATGGGGCGGCAGATCTTAGAGTTATGCGTGGACTGTCTGACTGCGAGAAGAGGTCATGCATCTTCTTCACCACCACCACCCACACCACAACAACCCGTACTTACGCGCACTGCAAAGTTGAGTATGAGTTGACTAACAGTCTTGGGGCGACCATTACAGTGCGTTGATTCATAGTCGTGAATCAAAAACTAAAAATTTCATGCTTAAGAACAACATCACATTCGCGAATTGAAAGAAAAAGCGATAAAAAATGTGAAACTAGATGGTGTTGACAAGAAATTAAAAAATCGAATGTGAATCCCCTACGTCGCATTTGGAACCCGCGTGTCGTATTGAAGTGCCTTAAGCCTATCAAGAATAGCGAAGGCGTTCGTCAAATGTTTGAGAAACATGAAGAATTCCAAGGTGTCATTGAACCTTATCTCGAATTGTTCGTGAAACACGAGAATCTGTCTAAGAAATCCGTAGTAGAACTAGATTGTATTTTGTTTTCTGTCGTTTCGTTTTAAATTTCCTATCCTTGTATTTTTGCAATTTGTGTTTTTAATTTACATTTGTTATCAATATTAAATCTGTGCAACTTTTTTATTTTACAGTAATTATTCTGTGTAATGACAATAAATTTGCGCCAACGTAAAAGGAATTTCAAATTAAAAAACCAAATGAAACAAAAAGTAGTTAAATTATACAAAAAAGTAAACAAATATCCTCCTAAGACATATCCCCCTTTGGGTGTTGCGCCCCTCCTCCTCTCATACACATTCCCAAACCTCCTCCTAGCATACGGAAGGGGTTGGCGACCTCTTGATCTTATTTGAAACATGCTCTGGTAGCTCGGGACATGATCATCGATGGCCCCATCAATGTCATCAACCAAATCAATCGACTCTGGTAGCATCACATCAGACCAAATAACATAACATTATTACTTAAATAAATAGAATATTAAGAAACATTATCATGCAATTAACATAAAAAGACACGTACCACAGTGACATCGGGCTCATCGCGCAAGGCTGCGATAATGCTCGGGGAAGAAAGGGATGTGAGACCCTAGAAGTACCATGGAAAGTAGCCGGCACGCAGTGTTTGAGGAGTACGGCTGCGGGAGCCCCGCGCCGCAAGTGGTCCTCAAAGTGTGTCCACCTCTCATCACACTCGGTGAGAGTGCTGAGGCGGCCACTGGTAGGAGAGTGCAGGATCCTCGGAATGTCTTTGGACTGCCCAATTTATGCGAGCACTCGATCGGCAAGTGGCGCATCATGCGACCACCACTCGAATGAACCCTCACGAACACGGCGGTGCCTCGAAAGGGTCTCACACTGCCTATGGGTGTGTAGGGGTCCCAGTCACCTCCTCGCGGTGTGGCGGTCTAGGCATAATCGATGGTATGTGACTTGATGCCCCCGGGGACATCATCGCACAACCATTTCTTCGCCCGTAGGGTACTCTCATCATACTCTGGGTGCTCCACCCGAGAGGAAAAGTTCGCACTCTGGAAGTGCTCAAAGATCAAGCTTTGTAATGAACATATCATTGGTTGATTATTAATCTGAAAGTAACACTAAAGCAAACTTAAAAGTAAAAAATATGTTTCATACACGAAGTAAAGGAAGATGACCGGCCAATCTTCTTGGTGCTTCTTCCTTGTAGCATCCTTGGTGATCATAGAGATGGGCGGGGCCATGGCCCTGGTGATAGTCTCCAATTGCCTCCAAATCCATCGACGTACCAAGGTAGCCAAGCTTAACCTTGTTGCACGACTTGTCGGCAAACAAGGTGCAACGAAAAGATCTGACATGTAGGCCCTAGCGGCATGGTCCCGCGCCCCTCGGCTATGGTGGGTGGTAGACCCCATCCTCGACCATACAAGCCTGACGAGGCGGCCCGGCGCGAAGTGCAGGCGGTTTGCATCCTCGGTGTGGCACCGAAAAAGTCAACCGGCCGGTGCTCCCCATGCCATGAAGTCGATCGGCATGTCGCCGAAACCGACGATAATGGGGATGTGCGGCGGTGGGATACATCATCAAGGGTGATGCTCATCTCACCGCGGGAAGGTGGAATGATGATGTATCATTGCCAGGCGCTCATGAATGCGTTCGTGACCCACCTTGTGGAGAATGGGAAGCCAAGGCCAACCAAGGAACCAACCACGAAGGCTGTCAGTGTCCCTAATCGCACATGAAACAACTTGTAAATGCAGTCCATGTGGGATTGGTGTATAAATCGGCACTTTGCATTGAGAAAAGACACTGATAAGCCAAAACATTCAACAACTTAATAAACAAATTTACAACACTCAACTATAAAATAATAACTTTTGGCGAATAAAAATCGGTGAGGATATGTGCCGTATGTGGGCAAGGCAGAACCATCTTACGGTCCACCGGGAAATGGGAATGTCGCCCTAACGGCGAGGAGCCTCACGAGGCTCGGCAACCTCCTCTCTCACGAGGCTCGTGACCTCCTCCTCATGATGCCTAGAAGATGAAGGCCTAGAAGATGAAGGCCTGCGGATGAAGGCCTGGCGGATGAAGGCCTAGCGGGGCGAAGGCCTAGCGGATGAAGGGCGGCCGACTCATAGGCGGAAATTGAGCATCACGCTCGATATCACGCCCGATATCCTCTGGAAGTGGGGAGGAGGAACATCGACCCTACCCCTACCCCACGGCACGACCCTAGCTCGGGAGGGTTCGCAGCTTCTTCCTCTCTTTTGCGGTTTGAAAGCGTAGGAGGTGGCGGCCGGCTCGCTCGGAAGGTTGTTTGCATGACCACCTCTACTCCTCACCATATACGAAACAACAATCAGCGAGCCGATTCAATCAAATTAACATAACCAAATAGAATCGGTGAGAAAGTTCAGCTTTGTCAAGCAGTATTCGAGAAGGGCTACATGCGAACTTTGTTACGCCTGACCACCCTCGAACAAGTCGGTTTGGTTTACAAAAATACAGCGGTTCGAATGAGGTTGCTCGAGCGGTGTTCGCACAACCTCATTCGAACACCTTTATTTTCACGTGTTCGATGGACCTCACTCCGAACATTCTGCGTTTGAGAAAAAAAACCGAGAATGGAGCGTAGGGGAGGCATACCTTGAAGAAAATGGAGCGATTAGAGGCGTGTGGGGAGTAGAAAATAACCCGGCAACTCTTGAGAGTGTTGGTGGAGAAGATTGAGTGAGAGATTGGGTGAGATTGAGTGAGTTGAGAGAAGGTGAGTGAGAGAGAAAGAGGGTTTAGGGTTGAAGGGAGGGAGGGAATGAGAGGCGAGGGGAGAGTGAGAGAAGGGGAGGGGTGTGGGTTATTTTGTTTTTTTAAAGGGGGTAATTTTGGAAATAAAATTTTTATGGGGTGTGAATAAGTAGGGGATGTGGGAAAGCACAAACCTTCCTTTTTTTGTAATTGCGCTCGGTTTGTATCCTCTCTATCTTAGAGGAAGACTCTGGTCTCTATAGGGCCATGTTGTTTGGTTTTTGTTTGGGCCTCAAGCCTTGCTATTTGGGCTTTAAGCTCTGTTTGTCACCAAAAAATCCGGTTTGTGCTTTCCCCACATCCCCTACTTATTCACACCCCATAAAAATTTTATTTCCAAAATTACCCCCCCTTTAAAAAAACAAAATAACCCACACCCCTCCCCCCCTTCTCTCACTCTCCTCGTCTCATTCCCCTCCCTCCTTGAACCCTAAACCCTCTTTCTCTCTCACTCACCTTCTCTCTACTCACTTAATCTCACCCGATCTCTCACTCAATCTTCTCCACCAACACTCTCAGAGTTCTTTGGGTTATTTTCTACTCCTCACGATCTCTAATCGTTCCATTTTCTTCAAGGTATGCCTCTCCCCTACGCTCCATTACGGTTTTTTTACGAAAGCGAGAATTGTTCGAGTGAGTCCATCGAACGCGTGAAAACAAAGGTGTTCGAATGAGGTTGTGCGAACACCGTTCGAGCAACCTCATTCGAACCGTTGTATTTATGGCCCGAAAGCCCGACTTGTTCGAGGGTGGTTGTGCGAGCAGTTCGCATGTAGCCACCGAGCGATCGTTTGGCGATGAACTTTCTCGGACTGATTCTATTTGGTTATGTTAATTTGATTGAATCGGTTACGTTGATTGTTGTTTGGATATGGTGAGGAGTAGAGGTGGTCATGCATTTGAACATACGGCGGCCGGTCGGCCACCTCCTGCGGTTTCAAACCGCAAAAGGAGGAAGAAGCGGTGAACCCTCCCGAGCTAGAGGGTCGCGTGCGGGGTAGGGGTAGGGTTGATGTTCCTGTTCTCCCCCACTTCGGAGGATATTGGGCGGGATATTGGCGTGATGCTCAATTTCCGGCCTATGAGTTGGCCGACCCTTCATCTGCTAGGCCTTCGTCTGCTGGGCCTTCATCTGCTGAGGCCTTCATCTGCTAGGCCTTCATCTTCAGGCCTTCATCTTACAGGCATCATGAGGAGGAGGCTGCTGAGCCTCGTGAGGAGGAGGTTCTTTGAGCCTCGGGGAGGCTCTGGCTGATTGAGGCGACATTCCCATTTCTGGTGGACGGAAGATGGTTGTCTTGCCCACATCACGGGGCACATATCCTCAGCGATTTTTATTACGGCGGGTAAGTTATTATTTTATAGTTGAGTGTTGTAAATTTGTTTATTAAGTTGTTGAATGTTTTGGCTTATTGTGTCTTTTACGAATGCAGTGCGGCGGATTTCTGACCAATCCACATGGACTGTTACGGCGGTGTTTCATGTGCGATTAGAGACACTCTGGCGGCTTGGGGTTGGTTCCCTTGGTTGGCCGGCTTCCCCATTCTCAGAAGTGCTGAGCGCATTCATAGGCGTTGGCGGCGGATACATCATCATTCCACGCTTCACGTGGGTGAGATGAGCATCACCCTTGATGATGTATCCCGGTGCTTTGCACATCCCCATTCTTGGCGGTTCTATGACATGCGGTGGACTTCATGGCATGGGAAGCGGTTCTTTGGTTGACTTTTTGGGTGCCACACGGAGGATCTGTTGCCGGACTTGGCGTGGGGTGCATCTGTTGAGCTTGTATGGTTGAGGATAGGGTCTACCACCCGACCATAGGCGAGGCGGTGGGACCATCTTTGCTAGGCCTACATCTTTGTATCTTTTAGGTTGCACCTTGTTTGCCGAGCAAGTCGAGCAACAAGGTTAAGCAAGCTACCTTGGTATCTTTGATGGATTTGGAGGCGATTGGAGACTATTCTTTGAGGGCCATGGCCTGGCCCGTCTATGATCGGTGAAGGATGCTCTGAGGAAGAAGACCAAGAAGATTCTTTGGTCATCTTCCTTTACTTGAGTATGAAACATATTTTTACTTTTAAGTTTGCTTTAGTGTTACTTTCAGTTAATAATCAACCAATGATATGTTCATTCTGAGGCTTGGATCTTTGAGCACTTCAGTGCGAACTTTTCCTCTTGGGTGGAGCACCCAGTATGATGAGAAGTACCACAGGCGAAGAAATGGTTGTGCGATGATGTCACAGGGGCATCAAGTCACATACCATCAGTTATGCCTAGGCAGGCTGCACCGTGTGAGAGTGACACAGGACCCTACCACGGCCCATGGCGGTGAGACCGCTGAGGCGGCGGCGAGGTTCGAGAAGAGGTTCATTCGGAGTGGTGGCTGCATGATCGTCACTTGCGGTCGAGTGCTCAAGCGGTTTGGCGAGGTCGGCACATTCCGGAGGATCCCGGACCTCTACCGGGGCGTCTGTACCCTCGCAGAGTGTGATGAGAGGTGGACACACTTTGAGGACCACTTGGTGGCGCGGGGCCTCACGTGTGCCGTACTCCTCAAACACGGTGTCGGGCTACTTTCCATGGTACTCAGGGTCTCACATCCCTTTCTCTTCCCTAAGCATTATCGACTTGCGGATGAGCACGATGTCGGCGTGGTGCGTGTCTTTTATGTTAATTGCATGATAATGTTTCTTAATATTCTATTTATTTAAGTAATAATGTTATGTTATTTGGTTGTGAGATGCTACGGAGGTGATTGATTTGGTTGATGACATTGATGGGGCCATCGATGATCATGTCGAGCGGTCGGGAGCATGTTTGGCGCATCAAGAATTTGCTCGACCCGCTTCCGTGCGTTTAGGAGGAGGTTTGGGAATGTGTATGAGGAGGAGGAGGAGGCGCGACACCCAGTAGGATATGTCTTAGGAGGATATTTGTTTACTTTTTTGTATAATTTAACTACTTTTTGTTTCATTTGGTTTTTAATTTGAAATTCCTTTTACGTTGGCGCAAATTTATTGTCATTACGGTAACAATTACGGTAAAATAAAAAAGTTGCCGCTGATTTAATATTGGATAACAACGAAATTAAAAACACAAATTGCAAAAATACAAGGATAGGAAATTTAAAGCGAAGCGACGGAAAACAAAATACAATCTAGTTCTACGGCGGATTTCTTGAGGCGATTCTCGTGTTTGACGAACAATTCGAGATAAGGTTCAATGACACCTTGGAATTCTTCATGTTTCTCAAACATTTTGTGAGCGTCTTCGTCATTCTTGATAGGCTTAAGGCACTTACGAATACGATTACGTGGGTTCGGTTTGGCGGCGTGGGGATTCACATTCGATTTTTAATTTCTTCTTTGAACACCATCTAGTTTCACATTTTTATCAGTTTTTCTTTCAATTACTGCGAATGTGATGTTGTTCTTAAGCATGAAATTTTTAGTTTTGATTCACGACTATGAATCAGCGGACCGATAATGGTCGTCCCGATACTGTTAGTCATCTCATACTCAACTTTACGAGTGCGTAAGTATGGGTTGTTGTGGTGTGGGTGGTGGTGGTTGAAGAAGATGCATGACCTCTTACTGCGGTTCGTATTGTGTCCGCGTACAACTCTAAGATCTGTCGCCCCATCGGAGCGTTAGCTAGATGTTCCATCATTGCTTGCGGGCGTCGTCGTCATTTCGGATCTCCATGGTGAATCTTTGGACAATCCCATCATCTCTACAATTGAACTTTTTGAAGCGTATCGCTCCACGTCTTTACGCCACGCTCCTGCGGGCCGAATCTTCCTCTCGGCCTTTTCCTTTAGTTGGCGAAGGTGATGTCCTTACTCATCTGCGAAGACATGGTTAGGACAACGAAACCACGACACCATGTTAAAGTCGGTGGTGTGATCCCATTGTGGTGAAGAAGTTTGTTAGGAATTTGTCGTTTAGTCTTGGGTTGAGCCTGATTGCCATTCCATTTAATTTGGGTTGGGAAGAAGGAGAGAAGGTTTTGGTGAAGAAGCGGTGGGTTGGGAAGAAGCGATTAGGGTTTGGTGAAGAAGCTCGAGGATGTGAACCCCTTTTATATAGGCGTGGTGAAATGTCGACCATTGATTTCATTTTTAGATCACAAATCGAGCCGTTTAAATTCTATCCGTTCGAGCACAATTTCCAAAGGATTTACATCCACTCATTTATCGACACATTTGGTGATTGTATGGCAGTTGATTAAAGCGTCGGTGGAATCGGGGCGTCAATACGCTATCTTTGCGGCAATTCTGCGGCGACACTTGTTCGGACAACATAATTCGAACATGTTCGCATGACCACCATCGAACTGTTCGTATGAGCTATTCGAGCGGTAAAAAACGCGCCCGAGGGTGTCTGTCCATATTTAACACACTCGAGCGGCCTCGTTCGGGAACACATTCAAGCCAGAGTGTTGAGCGGTGAAAATTTACGAAAAAAATAGGTCTTTTGGTCTTTTCACACCCTTATGGGGTGTGTTTAGAAATAGGAGGGTGTGGGAAAAGCAACGGCCAAAAATCCTAGATATGAAACCCCTATGCGTCGAAGACCTAAACCTCCTTCATACATTCACCCTCTCACCCTCCTTCCATCAGTGTCTCCATCTCCCTCTCATTCTTTTATCTTTCATTTTTGTGTCAATTTGGTCCTTTATCTTATTTTTCACACTTTGGTTCTTTATCTTTCATATTTGTTTATGTTTGATCCTTTTAAACAGAACACAAAAAATGAAGAACACTATGAATGTTTTCAAGCACATCAGTCTCTTCGATTTCTTGTTTCTCGAATAACTCAAACAATACGCGACCAAATTGAATGGCTGGACTCTAGCTTGAATAAAATTTCTCAAGAAATTCAATGGAACCAAAATTAAGATCGAGAAAAGTACTTATACATAAAATCACTTGGGAGGCAGAAATCTTGAATTTGAAGTTCAAATTTTTTCAATCTCAACAATGGTATTTTGCTATTGAGCACCAAATAGAACGATTCTTGAGGCTAAAGTGCCCGAAATTCAATAAGGAATAAGAATATGGCAATATACTGTGAAAAATCAATTTCCATCGCTAAAACGTGTTTTAGCTCTTATTTGCTTATTTCTCAAACGTGTTTTGGCTCCTATTTAGTTTATATTATAGGCCATATACATTAGTTATTCAATGAACTTAAAACTTTAAATTTTTCTTATAGTAAAGACCAGAGAGAGTAACTTAGAAATATGTTTTTATACACAAGTATCAATATCATATCAACACTATGGCCCTGTTTGGCAATATCATTCTGATAGCTTATAGCGGATAGTCAAGAGCGGATAGTTTAAATGCTCAATCAAGGACCGGGGAAGAAGTCCACAAGGATTTCGACTCGGCTCCACGCGAGCCTCGCCCTCTCCTTGACTCCGAGCTTAAATGCTTAGTCAAGGACCGGGGAAGAAGTTCGCAACGACTTCGACTCAGCTCCATGCCATTTAAAAATCACATTGTTTTCTTCAGTCCAGAACACACTTATTTCACATTTCCATTCAAAGAAAATCCAAATCATCTACCTATCTATTTTCTTTTTCTAAATAGAGAAATACCATACTCACTTGTTTTCTAACCGCGTGAACATTTAAAAATCAATAAAGATACTTGGACAAAAAAATTCAATCAAATATAGCTAAATAACTACCTTACAATACCAATTAACTAAGTTTTTAAGGTCATTAACCAATATGTTTGTTCACATGTTTTTCTAGTCAATAGCCTAGAAAAACATGTAAGGCTATAATAATTAACAACCTAAAAATTTGGTTAATTGGTGTTGTAAAAGTGATATTGCCTATATCTTGATCTTTAACCAACACAATTATTTCACATTGACCAAATGATGTTCCTATTATTTTCTTTTTCTAAAAGAGGAATACTACCATTTTTCTATTTGGCATGAACCGCATGAACAATTTTTCTATTTATGAACAATCAGCTAGTTCTACTATATTGAGTCTTTTACCCCAAATGCATATATATATATATATATATATATATATATATATATATATATATATATATATATATATATATATATATATATATTTTGTGGAGATTGAAAGGTGGATACCTATTGAAATGTAAGTTTTAGATAGGAAACTCTCTGCTACGACATAGAGACCCACACATCTTTACTTTTTGTTCTGGGTGTATTAGCAATTCACGAGGACTACCAGCGACAATTGGACTGCGGCCCGACCCATCACGATCGGTGACACGCATTTGCTTGGGGCGCAATTCTCGCCGGCGAAATTCTCGCTAATGATCGGACATCACTTTGTATATATCGCCATTCGCATATGGTATCAGTGCGTTCTCGAACCTTGTGCTATCTGCCGGCGACCTCTCACTAGATCGTCGGAGTGTCTTTGCGAGTACCACCGAGGTGCTCAGCGCGTGAAGCCGGGCCGGTCTTTCACTATTCAACGGCCGGCCCGTAGGCGAATCAATCAACACAACAACACTTCATTGGTCAGAGTACGATCAATTGGCGACCACGATGGGAGGCGTGCGCTATCTACCACATTCATGGCTCCACGCGGCCCGCCCCCGGGCGGGCCACCTCTCGACTCAATCCTCAGGCGAGAATCGCGGCGAGACCCCGGGCGTGGCGTCACGATCCACGAATCTCGAGGACTTCCACGACAAGAACCCCGGTACACAGCGGTCGTGGGCCCGGTCCTCAGCCAGATCCATCGGCCGTTCACGGGAGATTTGCGCCGAATTTGGTTGAAGCGGGCATTCGGGAACCTCTGCAGGACCATGTTACTCAAGCCGTTTTGCAGATCTTGCAAAACAAAAATTAAGTGATCATGGCCAGAGATGCACTTCATCTCGGTATGAAAGAGGTTCGGTTCGGGCGCCGCGTGCGGAAGGCGGAGAACCCATTTCGCCGCCCGGCCGTGCGCGAAGACACCGCTCCCCTCCTCGAAGGAGCATTTCACGCCGAGAAGCACTACTCATCATTCTCCGCGAGAAGAAGCGGGAGGCACGCGCAGTCGCCCCGGCGAGCAGCGCGTGAAGCGCCGTTCGATGTCGATGACTATGAAGATTCTAGCTACCGAGTCCGGCACGGTCGCTCGCCCACGATACTCCTCTAATGAGTCGTCGGGTCACGTCGGTCGAAGCGGATCTTGGGATTCGTGAAAATTTGGAAGATTCTGAAATGGGAGAATTAGGGGCGTTTCGCATCGGCCTAGGAGAGGCAAAGCGGCGGCCCAGGAGGCCACCTCGGCTTCCACCAAGCGGCCCATCGGAGGATTCTATGGAATGGGACAGCGAGGCATGCCTCGCATGATGCAACCCTTTGGGTCGAGCGGCATTCGAGAATGAGCACGGCCGTTCTCCGGGAGATCGGGCGTTATAAGATTAGAGAGATCTCGCAAGCCGCCCGATCTCAACAAGTTTGGTGGTAGGGAGATCGACAAGCATCTCCGTTACTTCAACAATTCACTCTTTTGCTATAGGAATTGGGACCGACCATGAAATGCGGGCTCTTTCCCGGTCTACGGGCGGTAGAGCATTGGAATGGTGGGAGTCTCTGCGACCCAATTCCATCTCCTCTGGGACGACACGATCGAGAATCTTCTTGTCTCACTACTGCCTTGGCCGGTGCCAATACCCGTCACGAGGAATACTTGGACTGCGTCGTTCAAGGTGAGAATGAGGCGTTGAGGCGATATATCGGCCAGGTTCAATGCGAAGCCGAGTGCATTCGTGACTTGTCGGATAAGGACAAGTTGAAATATACGAGCGTGGTATTCGGCCAGGACCACAGGTTCGTAGAAGAATTCACACGAACCATTACCAAGATCTCGGCTACTTCTTGGCGAGCAAGCGTCCATATGGCATATGAAGAGACTTTGGCTGCGAGAAAGGCCGTCGCGCCCGCCCCGAAAGAGGAAAGCGGTAAAGCGGCTAAAGGTATGAAAGTCGCGCGACAATCGGGCGACTTAGTGATAGAAGTTCGATCATCGCACTCGACTCAACACCTCATTGCGCGGATCTATGGCGAGTGCGAACAATGAGTTTGTGGGAGTTAAGCGACTGAACCACTCGTGCTCAAGAAGGGGGCGGCCAGGCTAAAAGATCTTCGTCCGCTACACACGAGTAAGGGGCGCGACACTAACGACGTATGGCCTCAAAGATGACATCGAAGAGCTTATTCGAGAAAGGCAAGTTGGGAAAGTATGTGAGGCGGAGGAAGGCGGCCGACCTCGAGAAAGCAGAAAGAAGCCGATCGGATAGAGGAAAGGGCCTGCGGGCTGAAAGCACCCAAAACAAGGATCGATCGAAGATCGTGACACTTTCGGCGATCTAAAGGCCGTAATGTTGCGATGGTTATTCATGGTGGAAACCCCACGGATCGCGGGGAATCTAACAAAGCCACCAAGAGAAAGTGGGGCGAGTTGTTAATGGTCGCATCCACTTGGCACTACCACCGGTCTCGGCGGACCCCTATCTCGTTCGGTGTGGCGACCTATCTGACGGCAAGCCTAATAGTTATGTTCCATTGTGTCCGATTTGTCATGGCAAAACACGAGAAGTCGAGAGAATCTGGTCGATCAAGGTAGCTCGGCGATATCATGTTTGAAGATTTGATCGACAAAATAAAGGTTGATCGAGCGAGATAATTCCCCAGGCGAGAACTACTCCTCTAACGAGTTTCAATGGGGCGACGACTGCCGTTGGGAGCGATCATTTCTTTGGTCACGTTTGGTGGCGACACTGGAGCGATTACTGCATGCGGGGCCGGTCGGGGCGGCGTTCCTTGTACTCCCCCCTCAAATCCTGCTATCAATGTATTATTGGTAGGCCGACTTTGGGTAAGCTAGAAGTAGAGGCCGTTACATCAGCGGTGCATCTAAAAATGAAATTCTATAGCAAGGGCGACCAAGTGGTTACCTTGGCGGCCGACCTTGAATCGACAAGAAGAAGCCACGCTCTATACCAAGAAATATGTGGCCGAGGTAGATCGTGGCGAGCGATCGAGCACTAGTGAAGGCCATCAAGTCAATGTCGTCGATTTGGGGCGCTCGATATGATCGAACAATGACCGGAAGACAATGATGATGATTTGGCTCGAGAGGCGAAACACGGTGATAAGACCCGAGCCTCGTGGAGAGTTGGTAGATGTTCAATTGGGTGGCGACCCATCCAAAGCGGTAAAGCTTCGGTAGCGACCTACGAGCAAGTGAAGCAAGATCTTGTCACGATTAGCAGAGACTATGCCGGCACATTCGCATGGCGGGCATCGGACATGCGGCATCCCCATCGAAGTGGCACGCCATCAACTTTCGGTCGATGAAGGGGCGAGCGGTGCTCGAGAGAAGGCGTACTCGGGCGAGGAAAAATCTCAAGCCATTTGCAAAGGCGTTGAGGACCTCGTAAAGGCCAATTTCATAGAAGAGATCAAATACCACGACTGGCTATCAATGTCGTCTTTGGTTAGAAAGAAGAATGGAAAATGGAGGATGTGTGTGGACTATACCAGATTTAAATAAGGCATGCGAAGGATGCCTTCCCGTACCAACATCGACAAGGTGGTCGATGGGGCCTCGGGCTACAAGCTCTTGTCTTTTACGGATGCTTACTCTGGATACAATCGAGATCACGATGTATCGCCCGATCAACACAAAGCGGCCTTCATGGCCGATCGGGAAATTTTCGGTACAAGGTGATGCCCTTTAGTGCGAAGAGCATTTGGAAGCGACTACCGGCGGATGATGAACAAGATTTTTAAAAAACGGATCGGTCGCATCTCGAGAGGTCTATCACGGGCGACATGATCATTAAAAAGCGTGTCGACCCGGACCACGTGAGCGACCTCGAGGGAATATTTGAAGAAGCTAGGAGGAACTCACTTAGACTAAATCACGAAAAGTGTACCTTTGGGGTGGCGGTGATTCTTGGGTTTCCACGGTGAAAGAGGATAGAAGCAAACCACGAAAAGTGTAGAGGCGATCGCCGATATGAGGCCGCCCACATCGAAAAAGAAATACAACGACTAAATGGCATGGTGGCGCTCTATCGAGTTCATCCCCAAGCGGCTGCAAGTCGCTTCCACTTGTTTAGGCTGCTTGAAGAAAGAGGTGGACTTGAGTGGACCGAGCAATGCCCGAGCATTGGATGAGTTAAAGCAAGCTTTGGTTGCCCGCCGATCATGACCAAGCCGTTCTGCAGGCGAGGCGTTATATACATGCCAGCCATATGCGAGAAGAAGTTCTCGATCTTTGTGCTAGTTAGAAGAAACGAGCTAAAGCGAGAATCGATCTATTTCATAAGTAAAAAAGTACTCGAGGGCAGTGAGATACGAGAAGATAGAAGTTTGCCCTTGCACTCCTAATATTGCTAGAAGATTGAGACCCTACTTTGTGGCCCACAGTCGTGGTAAGGACCGAGCCGACCTATCGAGCAAGTCCTTCATCGGCGGATCTGGCGGGCGTATGATAAAGTGGGCGGTAGAACTCGATGAGTTTGGCATCAAATTCGAACCCGGATCGGCCGCAAAAGCTCAGTCTTTGGCGACTTTATAGCGAGAAATGACTCCTACTCCGGAAGATCAAATTTGGAGCGACACGGATCTTGCGTAGATGGGTCGTCTAATAGTAAAGGAAGTGGGCCGGCCTAATTCTAGAAAATTCGAAGGCACTGGCCGTGGAGGTGTCTTTGACTTTTCGCTTTCCATCGTCAAATAATCGGGCGAATATGAGGCGTGTATTTGCGACTGCGGCTCGCGAGACTTCAATGTTGGCCGGGTTGAACTCGGATCGATTTCCTACTCGTAGTCTCGCGGATCAAGGAATTGTATGATGCTAAAGGCAGCGTCTTTGAAAAGTTATCTAGCAAAGGTGAGAAGAAGCGCTCAGCGATTCGGCCAAGGCGAAAGTGACTCATGTGCCTCGGACCGAAAATGTTGAAGCGGACATTCTATCAAAGTGGCAAGTACCAAAACTCGAGGAATCATAGAAGTGTGATTCAAGAAACATTCATCGGCCGAGGCGTCTTGACAAGCCAAGTCGGCCGTTGTCCGATTACGTGTGTCACCGCAGTTGATTGGATCGCCCCTATCACGAGGTACATCGTTGAAGGTGAAGAGAAGCGCGCGAAGCGGCGAAATTGGTTAGGCTCGGGCGACCAAATACTACTGTGATAGAAGGAAAGTTATGCTGAGAAGAGGATTCTCCTCTCCATTGTTAAGGTGTCTTACGTCGATCGAAGGCCGACCATGTGCTAAAGGATATTCATGAAGGCGTTTGTGGGAGTCACGGGCGCTCGTTCCATAGCAAAGAAAGCCCTCGGGGCCGGCTATTCTTGGCCGACCATGGATGAAAACGCCGAGAGGCTTGTTCAAAAATGCAAGAAATGCAAGTACATGCGATGTCCACATTGCACCTTCCTCGAATTACAAAGTCTTGCCTCACCTTGGCGTTCTTTGGTGGGGCATGGATCTTCTAGGCGTTTCCACTGCTCCGAGGCGGTTCAAGTTCTTGATCGTGGCGATAGATTACTTTACTAAGTGGATCGAGGTAGGAGCCGCTTGCAACAATCACATCGGCCAAAGTCGGCCAAATTCTTGGACGGTGTGTACTAGCCCGTTTTGGGATTCCCGGCAATTAATAACGGACAAGCGGCACCCGGTTCACGGACAAAAGATTGAGAGAGATGTTGGCGACTTAGAAGTCAAACGGCGTTTCACCTCGGTCGAGCACCCCGGACTAACGGCCAGGTAGGCGGCCAGCGAGTTATCTTACGTGGTTTCGCGGCGGATGAAGCGAAAGGGCTGGTCGAAGAAGGCTGCGATCGGTTACGTGGGCCTCTGGGGCGACCCCTCATTCATCGGCCAGGGAGTCGCCGCCCGATTGGGTGTGCAGGCGATCTTTGTGATACCCATAGAAATGGGCGGTGAATTGGAGGACTTCAAACCCCCTACGGTGGTTGACAACGGCCGGGCTATCAGAGAAGAAGCTGGACCTAATTGAAGAAGCTGCACCCAAGCGCTAAGAGAGCAAGCGATCAAGCAGAAGGTCGCGGCCCGGTACAACGCTCGAGTTCAAAAAGAGAATTCTCGGTCGGCCGGCTCGTTCTAAGGCGGGCCGGCGTGGGAAAGCAAGAATGCACGCGCGAGGAAGTGGCACCAAATTGGGAAGGTCGTATCGAGTCATCAAGAAAGGCGGCAAGGGCATACGAGTGGAAACCATGAATGGGCGACTATCCCCGGAACACGGAATGCGGAAAAACTTAGGAAATATTACGTTTGAATGTAACAAGAGATTTGAATGTAATAACGGCCAACTTATCAATGAAAAAGCGGCGGCGCTCTTTTTCCCAGGTTTTTTTACTGAGGCGACCTTTAAAAACATGATGTATCCTTTACTTTCTTGCAAGAATGTATGGCCGGTCGCTCGAGATTGCGTGGCAAAGGAAGCGATCGAAGACTTATCAAAGTTGCTTAGATCGTCGAAAGCGATCTAAATCGGCGACCGTCGAAAGCGGTCCCAACCGAGTGCCATCGAAATGGCCCGAGGGTTAAAACCCGCAAACCTTAGATCGTCGAAGCGATCTGAATCGGCGACCGTTGAAGCGGTCCCAACCAGAGTGCCATCGAAATGGCCCGAGGGTTAAAACCGCAAACCTTAGATCGTCGAAGCGATGCGAATCGGCGGCCGTCGAAGCGGTCCCAACCAGAGTGCCATCGAAATGGCCCGAGGGTTAAAACCACATAAGCCGTAGATCGTCGAAGCGATCGAATCGGCGGCACCGTTGAATCGGTCCCAACCGAAGCGCCATCGAAAATGGCCCGACAATGCTAGGTCGTCGAAAGCGATCTACATCGGCGCCATCGAAAATGGCCCAACAACGCTAGGTCGTCGAAGCGATCTACATCGGCGCCATCGGAAATGGCCCAAAGGTTAAGTAATAACCCATCGCGGTGGGCGTCGAAAGCGATCTACCTTAAATGCCATCGAAGGGCACGATTGAAGGTCGCGAAGCGATCAAGACCCGTTGGGGCGTTAACTTATCAAAGAATGGATGCTTCGAAATAAGCACGAATGGCGGCCGAAACGGCCATAAAGCTCAAAGACTTAGAGAAAAATAAACATACAAGGCGCTGAAAGCGACCAAAAAGCAGCGCTATTGAAGTAGTGCGAAAGCGGCCCGCGAAAGCGGCCCACAAGTCCAAAATGAATAAAGCGAATAAGTGCAAGAAATGCTGCGAGACAACGATATAAATTTAAAAAGGCGTAATTAAAAGCAAGTAAAGATTGTCATTACAAATATGGGGCCTTGCGGCGGCCGGCGACCACGAATTGAAGAAGCGCACGAAGCGAGAAAAATTATCGAGCAGAAGGCAAGTTACAAAGTTACACGCGCTCGCGGCGGGCTTGAAGAATGGTGGCGGGCGAATGGCGTTGCCTTGCTCGTCATATTCTGCGAGCAACATGATCTTATTGTTGTCAACATAATGCGTGGGCTTGATCATCTTGTCATCAAAGTTGACTGCGGTCGGTATTCAATACCGCTTTTGCGAGAGCATTGTAAAAGCGCTCAATTGCGAGCCTCTGGACCGGCACAGGCCACCTTCCGGATCGTTCCCTCGGCTCGGCCCTATCGGTCGCCCGAGCGACCCTCTCTCTTGGCGTAGCATCAAGGTCGGCCTTCAAAGTAGCGACACGAGAAGCAAGCTCCTTGTTCCTCTTTGCCCGGCTTGGCCGGTCTTCCTCCCCGTTTGAGGCCTCCTTCTTTATTTGGAGGAGCTTGTCATACTTTAGGCTGCGCCTCGGCTAAAGCCTTGTCCTTTCTGCAAAATTCGGTCGAAGGATTGTTAGTCGGTCGAACAAAGGTAAATGAAAAGTACAAGACTAAGAAAATAAAATTACCATCAGTTCGGCCACCGGCTCGGCCATGACTTTATCGACCCCATCTGAGTGAAGCGCGAGCGCCATGGGTTTCCGCCGGTCTTGCTCGGATCGGCGCACCCAAGCTTTGGTGAATGATGGGAACCTCCTCCGTTGCGGGGCGGGACCGACAATCACGCTTGGCCGCTTGGGTGGCGATCGGCTGCGGGAGGCGGCCAGAGGCTGCCGGCCGGCTTCTTCCCTTGGCTCTTAGGGGTGTGGGGACGCCGAGGAAGATCGGGGTTATCCGGCCGAGGACCGTCATATCTTTTAGCCCCTCGCCGGGCCGGGGCGGAGCGGCGGTTCCCGGCTTTTGCGGCCATTCTTTACGCAAAATAACGAGTCACGAGTTAAAAGAAAAAGAGAAAGGCAGCGGCGAGAATATAAGGGCGAAAAAGTTCAAAGCGAACCAATCTCGGCCTCGGTTCGTAGCCAACCGTACAAGACAAAGGGCGGCAAGGTATGTCGCCCTTAGGATCTGGGCGCATCATGCCCGCGGCGACTTTATCATCTCCAAAGTCTCTCGGTCGGCCTCTCCCGGATCTTTCACTTTGTGTAGATGTAATCTCTCGGCCGCTGCGAGAAATGAGCCTCATTCCACATGATTGGGAAATAAGGGGACCTAGCATCCGTCCGGTTGAACCTCACAAGCGGTCTTCCCGGCCTCCTCGGTGGGAGCGATCGAAATCCGACTTTTTCGGGCGCTCCCAGCGACTCTGGGCGCTTTGAAAAATCGTGGTGAGTCTTACGCATCTTGAAGGAGACTTGTTCCTCTTCTCCTTGTTGGCTTTCTCTACAGGCGGCTCGGCTCGAAGATAGCAAAGAAAAGCATCATCGATCTGGCCGAGGCCCGGCAGTTGGTCAAAACTTGAAAGTCTTTAAAAACGCCCATGCGTTTGGGTGAAGAAGCTGTGAAGGCGACCCCGATATGGCGCATGGCGTCGTATTTGGAGGTCGGTAAAAGGAGGGTAATCTTCATCTTCTCGAACACGAGCGATACATCGTGAACTTGAAGTTGGAAGAGTAAGTCGCGATATCTTCGCCTCCTTCATACCTCGATCCTCGGCCGGTGAGTCTTCAAAGCGGCTCAGTAGATCGGGCAAAGCATCGTGACCGGCCGTAAGAATGCTCTGTTAGAGCGAAGAGTCTCGACACCCAAGACATGTCGGACACCTCCGAGCTACGTCGGCTTGGACCCGACCTCGGCTTGAACCTCGGCCCGACCGCCCGTTCGACCCTCCGATGTTGGCTTCCAAACGAGAAATATTGACTTGGTGAGCCACCCTTCTCCTTGGACTTCTTCGGCTGGCGCGCCGGCCTCCACCATCTCCTCGTCCACGGCCAGGGGGCGGCACTCTGCGCCTCGTCATCATCAATGATAATCACATCGGCGTCTTCTTCTTCTCCTCCACTCGGGATGCAACATCCTCGGGCGGTGGAAGGCTGCGCTCGGCGCTCGGCGAGAATGGGAAGGTGCGGAACCAGCACTCTTGGAGCTAGTTGATCCCCCGACCGGAAGAGCGAGAACTTCGAGCCCGTCTTGCTCGAGGAACTACTTGGAAAGCTAGAGCTTTTGTCGCGAAAGGCGACTTGGTTTCACCGGCCTCGACATGTATGTGGCAAAAAGATGGGCGGTTTTCGGGAATACGGGCGGTTAGCTTTGTCAGTGGCATACCACAAACACACTGTGATAGAGGATCGAGTCGGTCGATCGAGCAAAGCGCTCATGAGAGAGGCGGCTGGCCATCCTCGACGACACCCCTATCACGAGGCGTGGAAAAGCACGAAATCTTGTAAAGAAAAAACTAAAGTTGAAAAGAGTAAGGGAAGCGATCTATTCATACCTTAGCGGATGTTGAAGATCGGTCGCAAGAAGAAAATGACGACCGAATGCAAGTCGGCGAGCGAGTCGGTCGTTAGCGAGCAAATCTTGGAAGCGTGAGAAATGAACTCAGTGAAGGACTATTTATAGTGTAAATTCTGGCGCGAAGGGGCCGGGATACGAAGAGTCTGGCGCTTCACGCTCGCCAATGGTTGTCTCGGGCGACCTCGGAAACACCAAGCGTCACGTCTAAGTGTCGGGAAAGACCAACCGTCCACGGCAAGACGGGCGGTGGTTGATGGCGGTCGACACCGCCCGTGGAAAAAGCAAGCGGCGCGTCCGTTTCATCAAATTAACTTCACTCACGGGGGCATCGATTCAAGCCTCGGCCCGCTCTTAAGCGACCCTGGAAGCGGGGGCAAGCTTGTTCACGGGTGTATTAGCAATTACGAGGACTACCAGCAGCAATTGGACTGCGGTGACCCCATCACGATCGGTGACCGCGGCGCTTGGAGCGCGCATTCTCGCCGGCGAAATTCTCGCTAAGCGGTCGGACATCACTTTGTATATATCGCCATTCGCATATGGTATCAGTGCGTTCTCGAACCTTGTGCTATCTGCGGCGACCTCTCACTAGATCGTCGGAGTGTCTTTGCAGGTACCACCCGAGGTGCTCAACGCGTGAAGCCAGGACCGGTCTTTCACCTATTCAACGACCAGCCCATAGACGAATCAATCAACACTTCAACACTTCATTGGTCAAGGTACGATCACTTTTTATTAAAAAACTATTAAAAGTTGAAGCTATCTTGAAAACTAACTTAGTGATGTGTTCGCATGAGACCTATTTAATAAATTTTGTTGGAGTTCTGAATTGGGGAAATGAAGTTATTATATAAGTATCACTATTAAAAAATTATAAAAGAGTGATGTATACACGTGAGATCTATTAAAGTATTTAATTTGGGTTTCTCGATTGCATATGCTCTTAGGATTTCCCAAAGCCAATTATCATGATCACAATATCATACAATAAAAACCAATCATTCGGCACTCGTGTTTTGCATTCATCTCTCTTCCTACATCACTAGATACCAAACATACAATAAAAACCAAATGAAAATCCGCTAAAAAAGTGATGATAATTATTATTTAAGAGTGGTATGATTAACTTACTCCAAAAATAACTTGTGTAAGAGTTACTCTACCTTATATATCTTCTTTTATTGATTCAACTGTCTAATTAATATTTTTTATTGAGTAGATCAAAAATGCAAATTTTCATATATTTTTAAAATGCATGCATATATTATACTTTTCACCTAATATCTCTTCTTTAATCAAATAAGTTCAGTTCAACGTATATTATACTTTTCAAAATACAAGTAAAATATGAACTTTGAGATTCAATGGCTACATATATTCACTTTCTATTATTTTTGGTATGCATGATCATTAAGATAATATAAAACTATTCACCTGTTAGATCAGTAAAATTTAATGTCAACAAAGAGATATTTAATGAAGTAACTATACAAGAGTTACTCTTGTAGTATAAAAATAGTCTTCTGGGTTTTAGAAAAAAAATAAACATTTATAAAAATATATTTCGCAGTAAAAAAAGAGGAGAGACTCAATTTGTATTATTACTTGAGTAAAAATAAAAACTTATTTGGCTTATGAAAAATAAAAAATAAAAACTTATTTGGCATATGAAAAATAAAAAATATTTAGTCTTCGAATATTTGTAAAACAACCATTTTAAGATAAAAAACAACCATTTTAAGATAATTTTAGAGATGCTTTATTCACTCTAAAGATTTATCTACTCTCTATCTATACTACTCACCTACTACACACTTTTTCAAACTTTTTCACTTTTTCACTCTACTATCTATCTATACTGTTCACCTACTATTAAAATATCAACTTTGTCCTTTTTCCAACAAAACAATTGGAGGATATTTAGGTCATTTCAATTTTTTACGTTTTCAAACTCTTTCACTCTCTCTCACATACTTTTTCAAAATTTTTCACTTTTCCACTCTGTTGGGAGTCAGGGAGCATGGGAGAGTGCAGAAAGCTATCCAATGAACGAACCACCAAGAGACTTAAACACCACATCTCTACCCAAAACCCCCAAAACCTTAAAGTATTAGGTATATGGTCCCCTCTCTTATATGTCTTTCACATAGCTCATTCCTAGCCGATGTGGGACTTAGCTACTCACACTTGAATTTTTCTACAATCTCCCCACTCTCACACGCCTTTTTTGTTCTCTTATCCTCTTTCTTCCTCTAATTCTCATTTCGTTATTTTTAATATCTGTTTTTATACCCAGGTTAATGTTTGGACTAATTAAGTTTATCTACTTTATCTTGTCAAAAAAAAAGTTTATCTACTTTAAAATCGTCTTGATTTTCGCGGAATAATGTTCGCACTAATTAAATTTTGTCTAAGTTCATACATTTACTATTTATACAAATCACCCACTACCAAAATACATGTCTCTTTCATTTTTCCTTTTTTACTATTTTAATTTTTTTTGAAATTTTGATAAAATTTTAATATTCCATTTTTTTACACTGGGTAATGTTCTCTGTAATTAAATTTTTTCTATTTTAAATTTGTCACATGGTCATGTTTAGACTAATTAAATTTGTCTGAGTTCATACATAAAAATGAAACACAAGCTTGCAGTGCATGCATAGGACGCGCATATATACTGCTAGTCTACATCTATCTATACGATTCATCTACTACCAAAATATCAATTCTGTCCTTTTTCCAAAATTGTCACATGCAATTAATCCAAAAACAAGAATATTACTATCCATGAAATTATTTGATTTTTACCGGGTTCGATGCATCTTGTTCATCGTTATTGATTCCTTATGCAATTATTTGTTCCAATTATTTGTTGTTCAATAACTTTTTAAGTAAATAATTATTCGTTGTTGTAATTATTTGTTTAGAGTCGAAGAACTCGCCCGACCACAAAGTGGTAGACCTGCACATACATTTAGGGATGGCTTCAGAGCACGCACGTGCGATTGTGGGGTATTTCAGGCACATCATTATCATTTTCACATGTCATCCAACCTGTTCAAAAATCCATTGTGACCACATCTTTGTGCTTCCACAGTACAAACTGGATTATGTACGTTTTCAACAAATACTTTGTGAGTTTGTGGAGTTCTCAACATTGCCAATAGAGTTGTCTTGGTCAAATTTCAATGGAATTTAATTGCAGCATGATCCAAAATCTTTGAGAGATAAAAGGGTTTCAGAAGTCTACTTGTATTAAATCTTGAGATGTGGTCTTTGTAGAAATGTGGGGAACAACCGAAATAATTGCCTTAACCACAATATAGAGCAGACGGAAAATTAACACTACAAGAAAATCGTTGATTTGCCACGGACATTTCCGTGGCAAATGCACAAATTTCCGTGGCAAAACAACATTTGCCACGGATTTGCCACGGACAAAAATTGGTGGCAAAAACGCTCGTCGCAAATCGTTTGCCACGGAATTTCCGTGGCAAATTTGTCCGTCGCAAATCCGTGGCAAATTTATCCGTCGCAAATCCGTGGCAAATTTTTTTCCGTCGCAAAGCCGTGGCAAATTTTAAATCGCAAATCCGTGGCAAATTTCCGTGGCAAATCCGTGGCAAACCCGTCGCAAATTTTTAAAAAAATTAAAAAAATGGAGCGATAGTTTCCCTCTTGACTAATTAACCATTCTATGTTGAGAAAATGGGAAGAACAAGACCACTTTAATTCAATGACATCAAATGAACATGTTCGTCTCATTTTCTTAACATGCGAAGTTGAACAAGGTTGAGACTAAAGTTGATCTCAAAACATGCGAGAAGCCAAAACCACAACAAATGAACCCAAATTAGGTGCTGGGACAAAAATTGGAATGAAGTTCCTTAGGTGCTTGTGGTGTTCTTAAATAAATAAAAGTACATTATGAGGACACCGTTTAAATGTATCACAAGAGTAGTGTTAGTAGAAAACTTTCACGAGGCTTAAGTCGCCACTCATTTCTAAAAGAGCAATTGTGTACAACATACTATTCTTAGCGAGTTGAGCAATATCCTCAAAAACTCTAAAGAATAAATGAAATGACAAAAAAATACTTACGATGAATGCCTCCTCCCGGTTTTCACGTTCTGACCATGATGGGGCAACCTCTCGAAATGCGATTCCTTCACTCCTGCATACCCTGCACATGTACAAATTATGTGGCCAAGTCAATCTCCTAATATTTGACAAAGCAAAGCTCCAATAAGGACCTAAGCGGCTTTAAGAATCAAATATATAGCAATGACACGATTGTGGTAAGAATTCCATTATGGGGAAAAAATCAATAATTTAAATTGCTTGGGAAGAGAATTGGAAAAGTTATGGGTTCATCCACATTTACACAAAACAAGACAGTATACCATCAGTAGACAATTAAAACACAACAACAACAGAAGAGCAATGCTTTAAGTCTCATTGTTGACAATATGAGATCTTGAGATAGAGCCCCTACTTTTATACTAAGATCAAGCAAATTGTTGTAGTTCACTTTGTAAACATAAATTCCGCTAAATTTTCTACATAAGAGCATGGTTACTTTGTAGTGAAGAAAACATAGTAGCAAAAGCAGTTAAATTCATACTCAAGCACTAGTTGGCGTATTGTTCTGGAAGAACACCATCATTGAGGAGGTATCTGCACTTCAAAAAGAGTTTTTATTTCCATAATCACATGGGGCCTTCCCATCATCGAATCCCAATCCTAATATGAAATAGGAAATGAAAACTAAAATTTGTATATCCATGTGTCTCACATAAAGAAATATAAAGCAAAACCCACTATACATACGCTTATTCATTAAATTGTCTTAACACATACACACACAGCGAAGCGTAAGAAAGTTACTAAACCACAATGCCTTTTCTGAGTCTTGGAAATGCGGTGAGCATCAAACGATCATCAAAGCAATAAAATCTTAATATTTTAAGCAGAACACAAACATATAAGAGGCTTCAAACACAATGAGTAATTGAGTACCATTTTATTGATCAATATGACAAACAAAGTATCGGAATATGCAAAAGCAGATAGAAGATAAAGGTTTTCAATTTCAACAAATAACTATGCTGTTAATCCCAATAAAAGTTTTCTGCATTAGTTTTAGCATTAAAAAACTCAAAATTAAGAAGTCCTATTAGAATACTAATGCATGAGCAATCTAACTTTGTGTTTAGCAAGCTTTTGGGTTCAAATTTTAGGAGGTGATACAAACATATTATGGGTTGCTAATAAAAGGGCACAGAGGCGAGGCATGAGATAAGCTTGTAAACAATAAGCATAGAATGTATGGAGAGACATGAAAAGATAAGCCGACCTTACTGACAAACAACGAAAAAATTTGTCGGACAACCTTCAAGTATTTGATCACCATTATTTGACAAAGAAAAGCTCACATCTTTGAAGGAGGCTGAGCTTTTCCGAGTCTTCCTAATCTGCGGATGCGGACAAAATTATGGCGACTAATAATTTGAAGGAACATCGCACTAAGTGCAAATTTATATTGTCAAAGAAGCTGGAGCTTGCTTGAGATAGATACGAAAGTGTGTGGAAAGGGTGTTGTGGTGCACAAAGGACAGGCATGCTAGATAAATTCTGGATTATCAAATAAAAATAGGCACTTGTGTCGCTTTTAAAATGCAAAAAAAAAAAAAAAAATTGAGAAGCCAAATCATCAGGCAACATATGCTAGCTTGAAACAGAATAGAAAGAGTGTTTCTACATCATATCAATAATTTATAACTTGATTCTTTGTTTATTTGTTTTTATAAGGTTTCGTCATTCTTTGGATGTGTTCCTTCTAGAACTTCACCATCAAAATAAAACACCTCTGAAGTCAAGACAACTCAATAAAGCGATTAAGCAATCATAATGGATAAAAATGCTCAAACATTTTAGTATTGTACCTTCACTCACCAATATCCTGTTTTTTTTTTCAAAAAAAATGGGATTTAAGGAAAAGCAAAGTAGAGTTGAGAATCTGATTCTAGTTCAAATAGCACATGGTGACCTTACCCAATCTGAATATTTTGCCACGCAACATGCCTCCCATAGCCCCCCAGCGACCAAATGTGCACCATTTCCCGGATACCAAATTTAGGAGGAACATAACTCTCAACATGCACATGCATGAATGCTTTATTATAGCCACGAGTAAGATTGATGAATTGACATTAACTATAAATAGCGTAGTAGGAGTGAGGCACAAAATTTGGATAAGATATATGCAAGTAATGAATTATGCTTTGATTAGCTCCAAAGCGTATTAATTCATCGATTAGCTTCCATTAATGAAATTACACATTGCTCTCAAATATTTCTTCAAATCAATGTCATTGTTTATAAAAAATCAAATTGTCTATTAGATATCTACTATCAACCAATTGATCACGATATTCCTAAACTTGGGTTATTTAGGAATAGATTGACCTAAATCGATTCACCTAATAAAGCATGAGTTATTTACTTGAACTTATGAAACAAAACACTTTATTTATAAAGCTCCCAAGTGACAGGACTACTCGTGGTGGAACCAAATATAATTACTGAGCATTTAAGGTGATTACCTCAAAGAACGATGACTTCATTTTCAATAGGATTCATTGAAAGCGGTCGAATAAACCATTTTTCCACCGACTTTAAGCAAAGATATGCCTGATAAAATCAAAATAGCATCTGCATACAAGCAAGAATAGTCTTAGCGATAAACCGAATATGGTGGCTGAAGAGAAAAAGATAAAATGATAAAATAAATGGAGATGGAAGGAACAAAAACTACCATCTTCTCCAAACATCAGTGCCTTGCGGAGGGTACGGAAGCAAAGTAAAAGCAAAGCAGTTAGAGATCTGAAATCCTCATTTCAAGTAAAAGAAATAGGACAATAACTTGTGAAAATGACGATAAGTGTTGGTGCGGCATAATAAGATGCTTACTATCAAGTACAAAATGATTTGAATGCACATGCAAGAAGCAGGAGGAGGAACTTTGTATTGCAAACAAACATTTGTGTGCACAAGTTAAACTCTTGGAAGGGTAAGTGCCTATAGCAAACTACATGCCCTAAACCGTCCGACTTTCTAACAAAAACAAATCATTCTATATGGTCATGACGAGTGTGGATATATGTAAATGGCCCAGCCCACCATCTTTGTGACTTCTGTCTTGTAATATTTCAATTTCATTTTCTAGCTTTAAGAATTCATGAAACACGAGAGCGTTAACATGATAAAGAAGCATGAATCGGCATATTAGTTAGACGAAACCGACTTATGTGTATAATTAATTTCAATTGTGAGATCATGCATTTTGAAACTTAAAAAAAAAAGGAAACATGATTAAATGTGGCGTCGGTCTCGCAAGAGTTATAAGCATGACCATCACGGTTAGATGATAACCAAAGCGTTAGAACTACATATCCCATGCAAAACTTGGTTGAATCAATTCATTCCATAAACTCGGACACACACTCATAGGTCATAACTTATTTACCTCTTAAGTCCTTGATTCTTCCGAAGTGCATACGGGAAAAATTAGAATGCCAAGCAAGATTCACGAGGATACCATGGCAAAGGTCTAAGAGCCTCCTTGTCTTCTCCTTCAACAACCTATATGTGGAAATTCGGGACCGAATCTGGACTTTAAACAAAACAAAGAGCACGGATATTGATGACTAACCTTGGCACTGAAGAGCATGCACAAAGTCATTCTCGGTGGGATCGAATATCGACAAAAAAATCAGCTCTTGAATTGCCAAACCAAATGTAAAATGAAAGTGAGCTATGAATCAGAGCATTTTGGATGAACTAATCTGGACTAGATGAACACAACCTATCAAGACATAATTCTCTTGTAAGATATGAATGTCCCTAGAACAAATATAAAACTAGGGACTTTGTAAGATATGAATGTCCCTAGAACAATTCACAACAACTTGATTAATTAATAACTCAAAGTATAAAACTAAATATAACAAATATTTTAGGCATTTGGCTTGAGATATTCGATAAATAAATGCAATTCAACCAAAGAGATTTCTCACTTTTGCGGCCCTTATCATACGCTCTATAATCTACTGGTTTAAATTATCACAAATCAAGTATTTGAGGTTTTACTACTATTAATGCAATTCAACCAAAGAAATTTCTCACTTTTTGCCAAGAAACTGTCCCATACGAGCTTCCCATCGGCCACATTTGTGAAGAGTCACTCCCTTGTATTTGGAACTTCCCCTTGAGAAACCGAGTGCTCTGTCTACATGAGAATATGCACAAACTCTTCCTTAGTAAAGTTACTCATCTACACAACAATAATTTCCAAAAATCGATGCTACAATTAGAATTTCAAATCAGCACAAAACAACCACAAACTAGAATAGAATCAACTGTTCACTCACCTGCTTAATATCCTCGTCATAATCACTAACATTGAAATTAATATCAGCATCAACGCCACAAAATTTATGCTCTGGAATAAACAAAAAAAATTAAGAAAATAAAATAAAAATTCCATGAATAAATATTTAAATCAAGAAAACGAAAATGCATAAATATGAAATTTACCTTCTTTGCGAAGATGCGCGGTATCAAATCCACCTGCAAAAACAAAATCAAAAAAGCTCAAGCACTTAATATAAAACGCAATCATCTACAATCATCGGCGATTCCCATCTTCCTGTTCTCCGGTAGAAAGTAACACCGCGATACGGCGAACTTCGAGACCGATCAATTTGGAACCCTAGATTTCACCTTGAGAGGAACCGATCAATTTGGAAGCTAGGGTTTCGATTTGGAGGTTGAGAGTTAAGTGGAACTAAGCGATTTGGAAGATTGAGGAGTGGTTTTGATTTTCACGGGATTAAGGAGGAGGGAATTAAAAATCGAGGAGGAGTCGAGAGGAGAAGAAGAAGGAAAGCACGGAGTGAAGGGAGGAGGTCTTTGAGATAGGGAGAAGAAGAAGGA